>CM053581.1:584530979-584550142 GCA_028627135.1 Pseudochirops cupreus
TATATATACTTGTATTCCCTTCACCTATCCTCATACTGAGAAAAGTTTCATAAGTTACAATTATTGTTTTTCCTTGTTGACATGTAAATAGTTCAACTTTGATAAGTTCCTTATGATTTCTTTTCCATGTTTACCTTCTCATGCTTCTTGTATTTGAGTGTCAAACTTACTTTTCAGTTCTGGTTTTTTCAGCAAGAATGTTTCAAAGTCCTCCACCTCACTGAATGACCATATTTTCCCCTGGAACATTATACTCAATTTTGCTGGGTAGGTGATTCTTGGTTTTAAGCCTAGCTTCCTTGATCTCTGGAATATCATGTTCCAGGCCCTTCGATCCCTTAATGTAGAAGCTGCTAGATCCTGGGTTTTGCCTTTAATAATTTAGAACACAAAATCTTTAAGTGGGCATTTAAAGTCCTTCACAATGTGGCCCCCACCTAATTTTTCAGACTTAGTACCCCTTCACTTGCCGTTCATTCCAGCCAGTAACTGGTTTTGCACAGGTTTTCTCCTGAGCTTCATTTAAGACCGAATTCATATGTGAAGCCATTTCTGATCCCCAGTTTTGATACCCTACATTGGTGCCGCTTCCCGTCCTGCTTCCTTATCGCGGTAGAGTAGAGGCACCTGGAGGCCAGGGCCTGTTTAGCTTTGTCTTCTCATCCCATCTTTTGGTGGAGTGCCTTGTGTGTTGTTTGATTAGACCATAGTTTTCTCATTCCTTAGATGAAGAGTTTGGTCAGGATGGCCAAGGTCCCTTCTTTATCAGTAAACTTGGATCCTTACAGGTGCTCTGGATTGGCATGTATTTTGCCCAGGGAGTGGAGCAGGGGGCTTGGGCTCTGTGAATTCAGCTTTCAAAGAGATTTTGATAATTGATATCCTATGTGGGTTTTGTTTTTTTTTTTTTTTGCTCTTTTTGGAGGGTAGAAGGTAGGGCAGTTGGGGTTAAGTGACTTGCCCAAGGTCACATGGCTAGTTTTTGTGTTGTGTCTGAGGCTGGATTTGAACTCAGGTCTTCCTGACTCCAGGGCGGGTGCTCTATTCACTGTGCCACCTAGCCACCTCCTGTTATGTTTTTAAAAATAACCATTTTGAGAAGAGGTCTATAGACTTCTCCAAGCATCCCATGGGCTCCATGACCCACAGAAGGCTGTGACAACTCACGGCTTAGAGGGAACATGGTTTTGGAAGCATGTTGGGAGGTTGGGAGCGCAGATAGGTGAAGGCTGTGGGTCAGCAGGAGGCGACACGTGGCAGCCAGACTGTGTCTCTAGCAGCAGTCTGTTTTTACATCCCCTTCATTTCCAGTCCTTCCCCTCCTCAGGGGGCCAGCCCTGGTAACAGAATCAGCCAGCACAACACCTGACCTTGTGGCCTCCCCTTCCCTCTGAGAGAAGGCTGGATGTGCGTGTTTGTCCATCCTTCTCTGGGGCCATGTTTGGTCATTAGCATTGCCTGCCTTCAGTTTATTTCTCTTCTTTTGGGCATGGTTCCCATGGACATTTTCCATTGGCTCTCTGTTTATTCTTGCTTCCATCTGGGTCTTCCCATGCTTTGGAATTTCTCATTCCTCGTTTCTGGCTGTTCAGTAGTCCTCTCCTACTGCATTCTGTCCTACAGTCCAGTGGGCATGTGCTTTGTTTCCTCTTCCCCACTGCTCCCTGGGAAGCTCTGTTGGGCCCAGGTTGGTGCACATGAGGCCTTTTCAGGCTGCACGTCTTCTCAATGCAAAAGAAGCTTAGGTCATTGGATGTGGTTCATGAAAAAGCAATCACAGGCTTTCAGAGCCCTTGCTGTTCTGGAGAACCACATGCAGGAGTACTTCCTCCCTTTCCCGCATGGGTTATCCTCACTGAATGTGGGTCATGGGCTAGCCCAACATCCTGGGGATGGGCTGAAGACTGCAAATCCAGCCTGCTTTGTTTTGTGTGTGTTCTTCTGTTATTCAGTCATTTTTTGACCTTGATTGAATATGGTCTTTTTATTTTATTTTTAAAATATATTTTCTTAGTTTACAGCATTCAGTTCCACAGTCCCTTGGGTTTCAGATTTTCTCCCCTTCCCTTTCCCCCAACCCCTCATCATGGCGGCATGCACTTGGATATAGGATCTACAAATATCTTCCCATTAATCATTAGTCAGGTTATAAAGAAGGATAGTAACTGATGGAGTGATCAGTGGGAAAGAGGAAACAAAACAAAACAGGAAAAAAAAACAGAGCAAGTAGTTTGCTTCAATCTGTGCTCAGACTCCGCATCTCCTTCTCTGGATGTGGATATCTCCTTCAATCATGAGTCTTTGGGAGTTGTCCTATAACCTTACATTCCTGAGAGGAGCCCAGTCTATTGAGGTTGGTCGTCACACATACGTTATGTCTGTGATTGTTTACAAATTTCTCCTGGTTCTGCTCTTCTCACTCAGCATCAGTTTGTGTAAGTCTCTCCAGGTTATTATGAAGTCTGTCTGCTCCTCGTTTCTTCTAGCACAGTAGTATTCCATTAAATTCATATACCACAACTTGTTCGGCCATTCCCCAATGGATGGGCATCACCTTGTTTTCCAATTCTTTGCCACCACAAAAAGAGCTCCTATGAATATTTTTGTACATATGGATCCTCTTCCCACTTCTCTGATATCCTTGAGATGTAACTCTAGAAGTG
The DNA here is from genome assembly GCA_028627135.1 of Pseudochirops cupreus. Lineage (NCBI taxonomy): Eukaryota > Metazoa > Chordata > Mammalia > Diprotodontia > Pseudocheiridae > Pseudochirops > Pseudochirops cupreus. Next base: position 584,533,643 of record CM053581.1, read on the forward strand.
GTATTGCTGGGTCAAAGGGTATGCACTAATTTATAGCCCTTTGGGGATAGTTCCAGATTGCTCTCCAGAATGTCTGGATCAGTTCGCAGCTCCACCAACAATGCATTAGCGTTCTGATTTTTCCACATCCTCTCCAGCATTTGTCATTTTCCTGTTTTGTCATCTTAGCCAGTCTGGCTGGTGAGATGTGGTTCCTCAGAGTTGTTTTGATTGCATTTCTCTAATTACTAGTGATGTGGAACATTTTTTCATATGATTATAGATGTCTTTGATTTCATCTTCTGAGAACTGCCTGTTCATATCCTTTGACTATTTATCAGTTGGGGAGTGGCTTGTATTCTTATAGATTTGACTCAGTTCTTTGTGTATTTTAGAAATGAGGCGTTCATCAGAGACACTGGTTGTAAAAATTCTTTCCCAATTTTCCGCTTCCCTTTTAATCTTGGTAACATTGGCGTTGTTTGTACAGAAGGTTTTCAATTTAATGTAATCAAAATTAATCCATTTTGCATTTTGTAATACTCTCTAACTCTTGTCTTGTCATGAAGTCTTTCCCGCTCCATAGATCTGACAGGTAAACAGTCCCTTGCTCTCCCAGATTGCTTACAGTATCAGCCTTTATACCTAGATCATGTCCCCATTTAGACTTTATTTTGGTGAATGGTGTTAGATATTGGCCTATGCCCAATTTCTGCCATACTACCTTCTGATTTTCCCAGCAGTTTTGTCAGATAGTGAGTTCTGATCCCCAAAACTGGGGTCTTTGGGTTTATCAAACAGTGGATTACTATAGTCATTGGCTGCTGAGTCTTGTGTACCCAATTTATTCCATTGATCTACTGCTCTATTCCCCAGCCAGCAGCAAGTAGTTTTGATGACTGTTGCTTTATAATACCGATTAAAATCTGGTACAGCTAGGCCACCTTCCCTAGCATTTCTTTTCATTAGTTGCCTTGAAATTCTGGACCTTTTGTTCTTCCAGATGAATTTTGCTACTATTTTTTCTAGCTCTACAAAGTAATTTTTTAGTAGATTGATTGGTATGGCACTAAATATGTAATTTAATTTAGGTAAGATTGTCATTTTTGTTATATTAGCTCGACCCAGCCACGAGCAATTGATATTTTTCCAGTTAGTTAGATCTGATTTTATTTGTGTGAAAAGTGTGTTCATGTAAGTCTTGGGTTTGTTTTGGCAGGTAGATTCCCAGATATTTTATAATGTCTACTGTAACATTAAATGGAATTCTCTTTCTGTCTCTTGCTGTTGGATTCCGTAAGAGATATATAGGAATGCTGAGGATTTGTGTGGGTTTATTTTATATCCTGCAACTTTGCCAAATTTGTTTATTATCTCAAATAATTTTTTACTTGATTCTCTAGGATTCTCTAAGTATATCATCAGAATATGGTCTTTTTAAAGGATAAAAAAAGACAAAATCGTGATTAAATAGAATGGAGATAGCTCACCTGTTAAGGACGGTGCAGCTTCAAGCACATGTTGATCTAAGTGATCGAGGGTGGCCGCGTAGGTGGCCTCCATTCTGCCAGTGTCTGCCCTCCCTGCTGAGGCTTGGCACACTGCTTTTTGTTGTTGTGGTTTGTATATAGACTAGCTTCTCTCAGAGTTCTCTTTTCATTTTGTATCTCTCTCATTGAAATGCTGCTTGAGTTGAGTTCTCTTCTTTTTTTGCCAAAGTCTTTGACTTGGTGACCTCGCCGGCTGTGAGGCTTCATTAATTAGCTTGATGAAGATGCTCCCAGATTTATAGAGCCAGTTCACATCTCTGCTGAGCCAGATTCCTCTGTCACCAGTTACCTGTTGGGCATTTTCACAGGATCTCCTGGAAGCTCAGTGTGTTTGAAACTGAGCTAACTTCTGTTTCTCTACAAACCCTCCCATCTTCTAAACCTCCTTATTTCCAGTCGCTGGAGATGACATCCATGTTGGCTCCCTCACTGCCTGTCTCTCATCTCTGATTAGTCACTACAGCTCAGCATTTCTACTCCCACCTTCATTGCTGCGGAACAAGCATTGTCTCCACTTTTGGCAGCATCATCACTGTTCAGGCCCTGAGACTTTCACCTTGATTTTTGCAGTAGTTTTCTCATCATTCTCCCTGCCTAAAGAGTGTACTTGCTCCAGTGCACCATACATACAATCTCCAGAGTGATCTCCTTTTTAAAAGAAACAATTATTTTTATTCATTTAACAAAGATTTATTTTCTCTTCCATCTCCACCGCCATTTTAAAGGACAGGAAAGAGAAAACCAAGCCCCTGTAAAAAATATACATCGACAAGTGAGGCAGACTGGCCCAGTGGCTCACACATGCGTCCGTTGCTTTCTGTCAGGAAGCGGGCAGCAAACTTGAGTATCCACCTTCTGGAGCTGTGGTAGGGCATGCCTTTGATCAGAGTTCTTCCAACTCTAGTGTTGTTTTTCTTTACAAAGACAGTTAAGGGATCACTGATCACCTTTCTTGGATAGATTTCTCTCCTCATCCTTGCTTCTGTTTGCATCAGTTCGTATAGATCTTCCAGGTTTCTCTGAAGTTGTCCCTCTTGTCATTTCTTAACAGCACAATAGTCTTCCATGATACCCAGATTCCATCTTTTGTGCAGCCGTCGCTCTGCATTCCCCAGTTCCTCATACCTTAAAGTTCTTGGCTACTCCAGAAAGTGTGTGCTACACCTATTTTTGTCCTTGTTGGTCATTTTCTGCTTTCTCTGATCTCTTAGTGGTATAGTCCTTGCAGTGGTATTTCTTGGTCATTGGGCAGTAGAACTTCTGGGGAGGAGTTCCACCTCGTTTTCCAGAATGGCTAGACCAATTCACAGCTCCACCAACGAGGTATTCATGTCCTTGTAACCTTTGGAACAGTTGTCATTTTCCTAAATCACAGATCTGACTTCTGCCACACACATACCAACCCATGCACATCACACCCCCAACACCCCATCTCCCCAACACACAAACCCATACCTCAGTTACCTCTTGGTTTCCTATGACCTTTAGGTTCAGACATGACCTCTTCTACTTGGCATTTAAAGCATCTTACATGCTAGCTCCTTGCTGCCTTTGAAGCTCCTTTTACCCATTACTCTTTTTCATGTACTTTTGGATGCACCATTCTGTTCTTGCCCTGCCTTGCATGAGTCTCTGTGCCTTGGCAGTCGTGGCTGCCCCACATCCCTGGCAGACACTCCCCGCTCATCTGACTCTGGGGATAACTCTCTGGTTACCTTCAGGACTCAGCCCAGAGACTGCCTTCTGCTGGAGGCCTTTTCTGGTTCCCTAACGTGCTGGTGTTATCCCTCCTAAGCTGACCTCGTATCTTTTGTTTTTAAGTATGTTTGCATATGTAGACACTGGTGATGTCTCTCCCATTAGACAGTGAGGTCCTTTAGAGTAGGGAATATTTTAAATTTTCTTTGTAGTCTATGGTTTTTTTTCTTGTTCTTTTTTGTAGGCAGTTGGTGGTTAAGTGACTTGCGCAGGGTCACACAGTTAGTAAGTGTCTGCGGCCAAAGCTGAGCTCAGATCCTCCTGATTCCTGGGCAAATACTCCATCCTCTTTCACCCTAGCTGCTCCCAGCCTTAGTTTCTGTTTGAAGAATTGATTGTTCAGTAGAATACATATTTATTCACCATCTTCCGTATGGACAGAGCACAGTTTTAGACCTTTGGTGGGTGATACCAAATTTCTGTAGAACTCAGCCCCTGCCCTCATAGAGCTTATACTCCCACAGGATGCAGTGGCACAAGTACAGAGAGCTGGCATACCACCTAGTGACAAGTGAAGAGGACATGGGGCTGACCTGGCCTCACGACTCTGGGTTTAGTGATTATATGTCAGTGGAGAATAGAGTCTTGAACAGGACTGAAAGTTCATCCCTGAGCCTCCTGCTGAAACCCCTGCCAATTCAGAGCTGTTTCATGATCCTTTACACTGTGGGGAAGCAGTTTGGATTTTTATGTGTTAAAGTTGTTACCTAAAAAATGAAGCCAGCAACTCCATCTATAGCTGATTTTTTTAGTAGACTTCAAACTTGGGCATTACTAACTTTCCCCAAGATTTTTTGGTTTGTGCATTATCTGATGGCACTATACATATGTGTGTATATTTGGGGAGGTGTGAGTATATATGTTGTTTATATAAAGGAACATACTCAGTTAAGATGGTTAAATGTAGTTTTATTTTCATCTTAAGTACAATTTACCAATTTTGAGTTGATAGGGAATTGTTTTATGGTGGAGAATCTATTTTCATGACTGCTTGGATGTGACTGTTGTGCCAGTGGGAATTAGCTGACTCGGAGAATATAGATTATTGTGAACTGAAGTCTAACACTGCATCGTTTTGATCATTCTTTGAGCATTAAGCCACTGTGCCGCGTGCTGCCAGCCTGGGCTTGAATAGCATCATTACTTTTGCCCCAAGGAGATTTTGGGATGAATTCTTTCTGTCGGGAGCGCCTTCCTTCTTCAGGATTTTGTTTCAGCTTTGTCTTTTCCCTGCTCAATCCGTTCACTCTGATGCATTTGTTCTTACCCTGGAATCTGTGAATTTAATAACTTTGATCACTATATTTAAGATCATTGGTATCCTTTGTAATCCTGCATATTTTATTTTATTCATCTTGAAAGATGCTCTTCTCGACAAGAGGCACATGACTTTTCATAGAAAGCCAAAAGAATTGTGATAAAGAATATTTGCTTAAGAACTGAAGCTGCGCTCTCCAAAGTTACCAGTGATGTCTTAATTTCTAAGTCAAATGGCCTTTTCCCTCTTCTTCCTTCCTGACCCATCAGGGATCCTCCTCTCCTGGATATGCTCTTTCCTCTTGGTTTTCATTGCACCCCCTCTCCAGATTCTCACTCCACCTGTCTGATCCCTCTTCAGTCTCCTTTACTGCACCTTCATCAAGGTGATTCCAGCTCAGCATGGGGCTCCCATGGGCTCAGTCGTGGCCCATCTTCCCTTCTGCCTCTGGACTGTTTTACTTGGTGATCTCTTCAGGTCCTGTGGGTTCAGCCATCATCTCAGTGCCCGTGATTCTCAGATCTGACTTTTCCTAACATTTCTCTGACTTCTAGGCTCACTTCTCTGTCTCCTGTCGGGCATGCAGAACTGAACGCCCCATAGTCTTCTGAAACTCAGAGTGTCCAGAAGTGAACTCCTACCTTGCCCCTATGCCCCTCTTCTTGAGGTGAAGGGCACCATGGCCCTGCCATCAGCCCCTGGCTTCATCCTCATTTCCTCCCTCTTTGCCCCTTCCTTCCACATCCCGTTTATTGCCGCTTCTTGTCATTTCTACAGCCCGTTTCCCTGCTCACACAGCCTCTCCTCTGACAGAGGCCCTCATGAGGGCCTGCCTGGACTGTAGCTGCCCGTTCCTGTCTGCCCTCCTTCATCAGAATGACCTTCTCCACATCATCCCCTGTGGACCAGGATCCCCTGTATAGCCCAGCCCTTCACCACCTGGCCCCTTCTATCCGCTATGTGTACTGTGGTACCTGTGGCCTCCCTGCTGTTCCTCCAACATGAGCTTCTCTCCTCCAGGCAGTGGCGCTGCTGTTCGCCAGGCCTGGAGCGCTCTCCTCGTCTCTCTCGGCCTTTTAGTTCCCTTCACTTTTCAAGTCAGGCCTCACCTGCATTTCCTTCCATGCTGGGTCTTCCCTCTGAGATTTCTTCTAGTTTTCTTTTATTTGGTAGAATGCATGGTCCTCGAGGGCAGGCATGGTTCTGCCTTTCTCTGTGCCTTCCAGCAGCATGAGTGCTCATTGACTCTCAGAACTCTGGCTCTAACGGCCCCCAGGGTGACCCTGGATGGGCGGGCCCCTCGTCAGGCATGGTGGTGCTGCTCAGCGTGCGGCGGCACCTCCTCCTTTGACTGGAGTGGCACGTCTGCAGCGAGGGCCGCAGATAACCGCCTGGAACCCTAACCCTTCCCCTTCCTTGGACCGAGCAGAGGCTTTGCTTCCTCGGGGCTGCTTCATGTTTTGTCTCCGGAGGTTCATGTGGGGCTAGTTCTTTTCCAGCTTAATCTTGGCCTCTTCCCTGCTTCTGAGGAGGCCAGAGGGTCAGAGAAAAGTCTCCATCTCCTCCTAGAGCTCTGTGTCATAGTCACCATCATTGCAGACAGCTGGCAGCTCTGTCTGAATGTTTATCTGGGTTGGATCTAGGGTCAGCAGGCCCCTGTGCAGCCAGCAATCTCTGTTTCGTGTCTGAGTGAATCTGCATGACGTGCAGCGAGCAGCAGCTTGTTGTCTTGGAGCTCCGGGCTCCTCCTCAGGGAAGGAGAGGTGACACTCGCCAGCACTGAGAAGATCTGTCAGGCTTTCAGAGCGCTCTTCATGTGGAGTACATGCTGTGATTTTCCCTGTTTTACAGATGAGGAAACTGAGGCAGATGAGCAGTTCAGTGACTGCTCCAGGGTCACGCAGCTGGCACATTTCTGAAGCCCAGGAGCAGTGTTCATTGCACCACCCCATAGCTCCTGTGGACTCTGGGCAGGTCACGGCACTTCTCAGTGCCCGGGGCCTTTGCCCAGGCAAGTTGTCTGTATGGATTGGCCAAGGGTTGCCCACAGATCCGGCTGCTGGGTGATTCCTGGTGGGTGCTCTCCAGCCCTTTGCTCAGGAGTGCTAAGACTTACGTTGCTTAGTGCCTCCTGAGGGGTCTTTTCTCTGCCTCTCCTCCTGACGTCTGCCCAGATCACTGACCCAGATGCCCTTTGGGTCTGGGATGCTTTGTCTGTGTTTGTCGCCTGGCAGGGAATCCCTGGACATTTATCACGGACTGAAGATGTCCTGGCTTCTGTGGGGTGGGATGATTGGGTGGTCTGTGCCCTCCCCCTTCTTTGCAGGGTGAAGGGGCGAAGGGTTGTCATTATTGGCTCAGTCTTGCTTCTTTGAGTGCTCTGATTTTGTGACAGTGTTTTCCAGAAGTCACTAAGATCTGTTTAATGAAAATGTGAAAATGGAAGCACTTGCTGGTGGCCCCGTCATCGGCCTTCACCTCCTGTGGAGCCCGTCCCTCGTTTGCCTTGGCCTGGGGTCTTTCCTTCCCCTTCCAGATCAGCAGCCAGATGGCTCTTTGGGGGAGGGTGGCAGAGAGGGGCCCCTTTGGAATGGTTCCTTTTGTGAGCCTCCTTGTTTCTCATGTTCTTTGGTTCTAGGCTGCTACGGCGTGGATGGAGAGAGTGACTCCATCATGAGCTCAGCTTCTGAAAACTCCACGGAGCCGTGGTTCTGCGATGCCTGTAAGTGTGGGGTGTCGCCCAGCTGCGAGCTGTGTCCAAATCAGGATGGGATCTTCAAGGAGACGGATGCTGGCAGGTCAGTGTGAGGGTGCTCAGGCCTCCCTCGCCTGTCCCTGGCTCCCAGGGTGGGGCACGAGGAGGTCCTCTTTCTGCTGTTGGTCTCAGAGTGCTGACACTGCCGGAAGCATGAGCCTCTGTGTCTCAGCGGGTCTGCCTTGCATGGGGCCTCGGGCCTTCCTCTAAGGGGCACTTTGAGCGTAGCAGCCATTTTCCTCACCATTTCACCCCTTTTTGAGATCCAGTCACGGATTTTGGACATTGCTGTGTCTTGGGGTTCCTCTGGTGTACACAGGCCAGGACTGATTGGGCCTTGGGCCAAAGCTGCTTCCGTTCCCTCAGGGTGTCTTCTGAGGCCCAGCTGGAGCTCTGTGGGCTTCATGCCCTGAATAAATCAGTAAATCCTGTAAATATAGAGGAAACAGAGCTGCCTGGGAGGATCTGTCTGTCATTTACCTGGCTGCTGGGCGTGAGGCATTTCTCTTCAGATCCTCTCATTTCTGCTTATGCCGCAAGGCCAGGGACCGTGCAGAATGTCACATAGCCCCTCGTTATGTTTGCATCAGACTCCCCACGCTCTTTCGATGACTGTGCCTCCTTTTGGAGGGTTGTTGTGCTGCATTTGCCCATCCTACCAGCCGGTCAGTCAGTCAGCCAGCATTTTATTTGGCGTTGACTCTGTCCTGGGCGCTGATACGGACAGAGAGGCAAAGCCACCCTCAAAGTGCACCACCTCTGAGGGCTGGGCTGGGCTGGGGGACGTCAGCAGACAGCTAGGTGCAGACAGGCTGTATGCAGAGGAAGGGCCCTACCCCTTGAGGGGGCGGGGACAGGTTTTTCATAGAAGGTGGGATTTAAGCTGAGACGGGAAGGAAACCTGGGAAGTAAGCAGGTGGAGAGGAGGAGGGACGGAATTCCAGGCAGGAGGGACTACTGGAGCACATGCCTGGAAGAACAGCCTCCTGCCTGGGGGCGGTCATTGGCCTGCAGAAGCTGGGTCAGGGAGTGAGCTGTGAGGAGACTGGGAAGGAAGGAGGGACCGCAGATGGAAGGCTCTGGGTGCCCAGCAGAGCAATTGGTATTTGCTGCTAAAGGCAATAGGGAGCCATGGGAGATTATTGAGGAAGGGGAAATGATCAGAGCCCCCACTTTAGGCAAATTACTTTAGTGACTGAATGTAGGGTGGACTGGGGCAGGAAGAGACTTCAGGCAGCAGACCTCCCCCCCCCCCCAACAGCTATTGCCATAGTCCAGCTGTCAGGTGGGGAGAGGCTGTGCCAGGGTGGAAGTGAGGTCAGAGGAGAGGAGGGGGCATACCCAAGGCCTGTTGTGAAGGCTGACAAGAGATTCTGCAGAAATCACTGGTCTGGTCATGATATTTTTCAAAATTTCCTGCCTTTGAGAACCATGAAGCCCAAGATGCTTAGCATCATAGCTTGAAACAGTAGATGAGGAGTGAAGCTAGGTGGGTAGGATCTGCCCTCTCAAAGGTTCCTGGCCAGTCCACTGAGGGTTGCTGCCATCCCTCCTTCTGCCACTGACTCGGAGCTGGGCTCCTGCTCTCCCGATGGGGGATGCCCTACCCCCCGGCTCTCTTCCTGCCCATTTCTACGATGCTCCCCTCAAGCTGTGGCAGTGGTCCTGGCTAGGCCATGCCTTTCGTTTTCTCTGAGGCTTTCCTCACTAGTCCTGGCCTCCCCAGCCCTGTATGAGCCACATGGCCCTAGAAGAACACACACTCCTGGAAGGTAGGGATGAGGCTGCTCCCTTTGGTGCTTCTCTAGCACCTGGCCTATAACAGACTTCAGGGCTTTTTCATTCCATCATTCATGTGAAAAAAATGTCGCCTCAACTGACTACATATCCTTCCCTTCTTCTGCGTTCTTGATGGGAACAGAAAGTTATTGGATTGAATGGAAGAAGAGCACCGTTCTGTTTGTCTCATGTCCATTAGTTGAGTTACAGTGCTTGAAGCTGAGTCCAGCGTTTCTCTCTGCTAGCCGGCTTCAGCCCTTGTGACTGAGCTGCAGCAGCGGGCTGGGGCTGTGGCGGGTAGAACCGCAGGTGACTTGAGGGGCTTCATTTTTCTCAGTGCAGTGCCTGGCGGAGTAGGAGCTTAACAAATGCTTGAGATCAGATTGAAACTATTCTTATATTTCCTATTGAAATAAAATGCTGATTTCCTGCTTGAAGCCTTATTTGGGCTCCAGTTGTATTAAAATGCATATGAATTTTAAAATAAATCCCTTTGCTGAATGAGCCCCTTTCTAGAATGTAAATTCTATTTCCTCTTTTTTTGTTTTGTTTTATATGGTTTTTTCCTGTTCTTTTCCTTAATCAACATCTGTCATCATAGCTTGAAGCAAAATGGATGGCAGAGTAACAAGGAGGATTATTCTTCTTTGATTACCCAATTTGTCTCAATTACAAGGTTCTAGAGCCCGTATGGCTTAGCAGATGAACAGGCAGGCATTGAGGCCTGGTGGTAACGAGAGCGGATGTCCCCTCTCCTGGGTCCTTCCCTGCCTCGGTGGGGACGCTTGGGCTCCAGTCCGTTGCAGTGGCAGCTTCAAGCTGTCCTGCTTGTGTGACGTGGACGCCGACATTTTACGAAGGTCAGGAGGAAGCGGGCAGCCAGTGGTTATGTTGATACTAGATAAAGTCCAGCAGCGTGGCTACCGTTGTCTCTGCCGTGGCCTTTAATACCGCGGGACAAAACAGACCAATTAAATGGAGAAGCAGCTGCTTGTTGGAGATGTGTATCTCTAAATTGAGCTCAGCAGGACGCATTGGGGAGGTTGTGTTAGAGCGGCTATCCAGAAATCTCAAATATAGAACCTCGAATTTTCCCAAGAAAAGATAATTGTAAAGATGGTGAGTGTTTTCCCCACTTGCCCCTTTAAAATGGTTGATGTGATTTCTTCCAAGCCCAGCTTATGGCCCAGAAGGCCCCCCACAGAATTTCTGGCATCTCTGCCAAGGCCACGATAGCTTTTTGTTACTGTGGTTCCTAGGCTGAGGATGACGGGCATGTGACCTTCCTCTTGGCGATCCTGTAAATGTCTTCTGGAGTCAGTGTGATGGAAGGGTGCAGTCAGCGAGAAGTTACATTAGAAACCACTCCCACATGTTCCTTTTCGGGGCAATGCTTGATGCACTTGAGTGGACGGCCATTCAGATTCAGTTCTCTCCTCCGCGCCAGTCAGCACTTTGCTGAAGTGCCCCAGCCCTCCAGTGCCAGGAATTGTGTCAGAAGCCAGTGTGCTGAGCCCTTGCTTTCTCAGCCTCTGCTCCCAAGCTTTCCCACAAGCCCTCCCTGCAGGGCCTTGCTGTGCCTGCTCTGAAGAAGTCTCCATTCTTGTCTGTCTTGGCCATACCGTCTACACGTCCTGCTTGCCTCTCCATTCCTTCACTGCATATGAGCTCAGCTTTAGGATTCCACCAGCCAGGCCCTCTGTGAGGTGCACAAGCAAGTGTCCCTTGGATCTCCCCATGTTTTTCCATTGACCTTTGGGTGGGGTCATTTTTAAGGGGACGGTGTGCGGGATTGGCCATTGGAGTTTCACAGTTTGCACCCTCCGGGTCTCATTGGTAAACTTTTGTGCTGGTGGGCAGGCAGGAGTATCAGAGCTGCTCTGTGGTTTCCTGAATGCATTCATACACGTTCTCTTAGTCTGGTGGAATCCTGGCCCTTCTCACTGCCCATCTCCACCCCTCGAGCCTCCCAGGAGTGGGAGGGCTGCTGAAAGCATTGCAGCTCTCACAGTGGCCAGGCTTGGATTTAGATCATCCTATGGGCATTGAGTGATTGAACCTCTGGCAAACTCTGTGTTCTTGCTTATTGATTAAGCTATAGATTGGCTTTGATCTGCCTGGGAGGGTCATGTTCCCCTGGGGAGGATCCTCAGGGTATTGTCTGGTTCATCTCCTTTGGTCTTCGTAACAGCCATGAGAAGTGTTACTGTACAGACAGGAACATTGGGGCTAAGAGAGGGCTGGCTTATTGTCATACCCCCCCCTCCCTCCCCCGGCCAGATCTCATTCCTCTGCCTCTGGATGAGGCTGCTTTTCATGATGAACTCTGGGCCGTCTCTCGTTCTGGCAGTGCCCCCCCCCCCCCCCCCCCCACAGGTGCCTGTTGCAGTCTAGGCAGCAGGTTTTCTGTTCTGTTGATTCTTCTTGTGCAGTGATACATCAGGTTGCTTTTTTGCACACAGCCATGGTTTCCCTGAGACAGCTTTGTCATGTTTTAGGCCTCTGCAGTTTCCACACGATCACCAGGGAAAAGGAGCATTTGGTGAATCTGACTGTAAAAGTGGGACTGACTTGCTCCACTCCCCATTGCTTGGCTTTGGCTCATCCAGATTTCGTTCCTGGGTCTTTGGAGGCTGTAGGACGGAAGCCTGTATTCCCAGCTCATATTGGCCTTGGTTCTTGTTCTTTCTCTGCTTAAGAGCTTATGTGTCTGATGGTGGCAGCAGTTTCTGGGCTCCTTTGCTCTCCTTGTGATGGCAGGTGAGCATTTGTTAAACTTCTAGGAAACTGAAGTTCCCTGTTTGTGACTTGGTCCAGAAGGTGTGTTTCTTGATTGACAGTTTTTGTGAACATGTGTCAGCCAGTTCTGCCTTTGCCCAGCCCAAGGGCGGGCGTTCTGGCAGGACTGTGCCATCTGAAAACATTCATCTCCTTGCATTCATTTTTTGTTCTAAATTTTTTGTTCATTTTCGGCGTGTTTACCAATTCCTAACTCTCTTCTTGATTCGAGCAGTTGACCCTGAAGTGCTCTTGGTGTGTCCTGAGCCTCCTGAATAGTCTGCCTGCCTGTGGGGTCTTTCAGTTTGGATTTCTCTCCATCCTCTTCTATGAGCATAATCACATAGTAGTGACAGCCTCATTGCATGGATCAAGACTTTGAAGGGCCCATCGTGAGGGACAAGAGCCCAGCCCCAGCACAGTACAATGGAAGGGGAAGGGCAGGGCTGCTCGTGTCCTCCCCTTTCGAGTGGCCTTCCCCTGGCTCTGCGTATCTTGGGGGCATCTGATCATGGACACGTCATCTTCCTGTGTGGAGTATCTGCTCCCTGAGGCTGTGGTCTGTTTATACCTCCCTGCTCATCCCCAGCCACTACTGGCTCACAGTACATGCATAATCAACCCTTGTCGACTGATGGGCAGACTGGTTCTGTTGGTTGGCCAGGACTGCTTCCTCCAGCAGGTTCCACTTTATATATACCTATATGTGCATATGGTACATACAGCATATGTAATGCTAGATGTATGTATCTAAGGTGTTATACACAGAAAGAAAATAAAAGTGAAGAGGTGAGAAGCAAAGATTTTTCAGAATTATGGATCACAGCCTCACTGCTGATGAGGTAGTGCCTACTAAACGTGTGCCAGGCATAGCACTAGGCCCTGGACAAAGCATGAGAACCGTGGCACTCCTCTGGGCCGAAGGTCATTCCCCTCACAGGGAGGCAGATCCGACTGCTCAGGCTGCTCTGAAGGAGGCTGGTTTGAAGACGGCGTCACTCAGGTCAAGAGCACAAAGTCAAAGGGCCCTTCCCCTGTGCGTTCATTGCTCCTAAGGAAGTCCGTGTTCCTGCCAGCTGTCACAATGGCGCTTTCTTGCTTAGGTTCCTCCTTGGTGAGCACTTTGAGGCAGAATGACCAGAGGGTCCGTGGAGCCATGGTTTTGGTGGAGCCCGTTGTAACTGTCCACAGAGAGCAGGGCAGCCCTCCTCCTATCAGACCATCCCTTTGCCTTGCAGCTTAGAGAGTGTATCAGGTCTGGTTCATTTGTCTGGTACCTGGGTACGGATTGCGTGTTGTGATCACCGATGGCTTCCTAGCTCCGATTCCTGATCCCTGGCCTTCTCTGGAGCTGCTCTCCCACCCGTGCTTTGGAAACACAAGAGCCCCTGGTCCTGAGGTGTGTTTTGAGGCCTTGGAGACAAGCCTTTGTAGTCCGCTCGGCTGGCCCCCTGGGTTCTCAGTGTGACTTTGAGGACTTTGGGGGCATAGTTTGGAATTGCTTTCCAGAGCAGTCCACCCACCATGTGCTTCAGTGGGCCCATTTTCCTGCAACTCCTCTGACATTTATCGTTTCCCTTTTTTGTCCACTTTGCCAGTCTAGGGGCTGTGAGGTGGGACTCAGGTCTGTCCCTCCCATTCAGGATTTCTCAGCCTTTGTCATGGTCCCCATTGGCAGTCTGGTAAAATTTATGGGCCACCTTCTTAGAAAAAAGCTTTTAAATGCATAAAATGCAATACAGAGGATTGTTCAAATAGCTGTGAAAATATCTTGCAGAACTGGTCTACAGATCCCACTTCAAGATCCCCTTTTCTAATTCTTAGTGATTTGGAGCATTTTTTTCCTGTATGGCAGTTGATAACAAGGAGGTGCCTGGATTGTGGCCTTTCTCCCGACTCTGCCTGGCCTGTCTTTGTGCTCCGCAGCACGGTTTCTGGAGCCTCTCTTGTGTCTTAGTCATATCCTCCCACAGTGCTCTCACTTCTGTCTTTCCCTCCATTGGTCCCCCCGGCTCCAGATGCTTAGATTTCCTCTCTGGAGACCCTCACCTCCATGTCCCCTGGTCCTCTGTGCCCACCCACCTTCTCACGAGGATCACGGGTGCAAGAGAAGGAGCTGGGCCCTCCGTGTTGGCTGTGAACGCTTAGAGGTCACAGGTAGCCAGCCTTGGGTCTGGGGAGCGGCAGCTTTGCCTTCTTAGCCTTTGTCTGTAGGAGCTGCCATTGTGACTGTGCTAACGTGACTCTTTTCCTTTTGTTCCCAGAGATAGCATCACTGACATGCAGGTTAACACAGGAGCTTGTGGTACTGGTGTTTTTTCTAAAATCCAGACCACGTGTTCCTGGAGGGAAAGGAGGTAGGGTTCTTTGGGGCACGTAGTAGGCTTGCGGATGGCCTCGTCGCTCAGTGCTGTCACGTCTTCCCTCGTAGGTGGGTCCACATCGTCTGTGCCCTGTATGTCCCAGGTGTGGCTTTTGGTGACATTGACAAGCTGCGGCCCGTGACCCTTACAGAAATGAATTACTCCAAGTATGGCGCCAAGGTAGGATCAGACTCTCCTCATGGTTTTTTTGAGATTTTCCAACTCCATTTTTTTGGTGTGTTTTGCATTTTATAAGTTTATCAGTCATTATATGATGTTCTCCAGAGCATAGAGCATGTGAAAAGGGTTTCAGATATAAATAGTGGACATTAGTTATAGGTGAGTTTTTCCTCCAAAGAGTTTGGGGGGTAATTTACTTCTACGGGCTTTTATTACGTATCTGTTATGTGCCTGGTTTTCTGTGATTGACAGCACATTCTCTGCCCTCAAGAATCTTCTTCTCAAACTGCAATGGTACATGGGAAACATAGTCACAAGCATTAGCATGGCTGGATGATCCTTGTCATAGGTGTGGTGTTTAAGTTGGGAGCCCCCAGGCTCCTAGAGGGGGAGAAATCTCCCTGGACACATGTAGGGCACATGGATTGAGCTTGCACTGCTCATTTGCTCATATACATAGAACAGTCCAATGCTTCTGCTCAGGACACTGAAGACCTCACATTGCTGGCCAGTGCAGTCTTTTTTCCTTAACCAAGTTGGTGTGGTTGGACTTGGGAGAGGGACAACAATGAGAAGGCTTCAGGTGTGATCGGGCAGGAGTAGGGTGGCCTTCAGAAGTGCTACCATCCTGCCAGGCCAACTGGCAGTATCCACATTTTCCTGGGGTGTGCCCTGTGCTTGCCTGACCCCTCAGCTTCAGAGGGACACGCAGACCTCTCCTTGGAGTCCAAACACTCCTTCTATCCCTCTTGAGCCTTTGACATGCCACAGCCTCTCTGGCCCTCAGTTTCCTCCTGTGAGGCTCTTCCAGCCCTACAGCTTCGATCCCATCATCCTCTCCAGTTACATTTAGAGGGAACCTTTCCTGGTCAGATTAGGGTGACCCTCTCATCTTCCCAGGAGCACCTTTCCCCCATGTCTCTTGTCTTTCAGTATTTGGGGAATACTTTTTGTCATTTTGGGTCTCGAGCATAAGCTACCTTCCTCTGGGGAGTGGGCTCTTCTTTGTATAAACAGAATCCATCCCAAAGGACATTTTTAAGCCTAGCGTTCAGAACCTCAGTGAACTTTCCCACAGAATCCATGTGAGGTGTAGGGGAGGTGTCCCAGATCGACTTAGCCACCCATCATTATTGCCCATATTTCTTAGAGCATGGCACAGCTGAGTGACCGGTCAACAAGTGTGCATTAAGAGCATTGTTTGGGGAGCCCTTTCCGCAAGAGAATCTTGGGAGGGAGGAAGGGAGGACTCCAGGCGTCCTTTGTGCTTATAGGCGTGGCGGCAGGTGTTGACCTTGCTTTGGTCAGTCCAGGACGCCTTAAGGGGCAAAGATCTCTTCTGGGAGCAGACTGTGGAGGAGGAGCTTGGCAGGGTGGTATTGTCAGCGTTGATGCTAAGATGGGGCAGAGAGCCTCCATTTCTGGCTGGGCCTTGGGACGGCTGTCCCCCGTGTCCTGAAAGTCACACTCGCCTCCTGTGTCACCTGCTCCAGGAGGCCCTTCTGGGTCTGGGACTTCTGTCCCTCTCATGGTTAACTGGCACTCAGGTAAAGAGCGCAGTGCTCAACTTCTGTGGGCCTGTGACGCACTCGCGCACATGCTGCTTTCAAGGGGGCTCAGTCACGGACTCTGTGGAGAGCGCTGCTTTGGCACAAAGCACTTCCCAGAGAGCCACCATTCGTTCTTCAAGCAGTGTGGCCCAGCAGGGAGAGAGCCAGCCTTGAGCCCCACCAGCCTGGGCTTCAGGTCCCCCCAGGTTAAAATGGCCTCAGGAAATGTTGGGCACCACAGGTCAGGAGGTAGCAGGTGGTTCCCACAGTTGGGACACAGCCTGTGGCCCTGCTTCCGTGTGACTTGGGCCCCACTGACGAAGGGCCTCTGGAATATTTTGGGGTGACTTTGTTAACTTCAATCTGTAAAAATCTCATTTGTGTTCGAGTACCTATGTATGTAACATCAGCCTGTGCAATTAAGTTGTAAAAGCCATAAAGCATTAACTCTGTCCCTTCCCTGCCCCCAGCCTAAAGGCATTTCCTCTGAAACTATTAACTCTGTAGCTATGATAACAAGCCATACTGATGAATCCTTTTAAAAGCATTA
>CM053581.1:584550242-584591762 GCA_028627135.1 Pseudochirops cupreus
CTAGGGCCCCCCCCCCAGTTTCTCCCAGTGAATTATGGACAAAACACATGCGCAGTTGATAGAAAGGTGCATGTTCCTTTAAGTATTAATCACTCCTTAACTCCTCCCAAACCCCTCCCTAACTCCACCTTTGTACACTTAGTTAGCATAATGAACCTATGACTGACAGTTTTGCGTCTTTAAAAACTGCATCTCTAGCCCCTGCTCTTTGCAGGCTTTTTCTGTCACAGCCCCTGCCCGTTGCAAAGTGTAACCTAGAACTTTGTAACTCTGCCTTAAATCCCGGTCAGCTTGCAGGTCTCCTAGCCCCCTTTTGCCTCATTGTAACAATAAACTTTTATAACTCTGCCAAAAGACAGCTGAGTCCCGTAATTCTTTTCATATGATGAACCTAGAAAGGATTTCAATAGAAATCCCCCCACCCTATACCTCTTCACCACCACTGTGGGCTGGTCCAGCGAGGGCCTTGCACACAGGTCCCTCCACCTCCCGACAATTTTGTCATAAGACCGCGTCTCCCTCTCCGTACTTTGTTCTCTGCTTCCTTATTATTCACAGGTCTGACCCGGTCAGCCCCTGTTCAGTAGCCTGCAGCGGCTCCCTGGCTCCTCCAGGACCATCTTCTTAGACCTGAACCCCTGCCCCTCCCCCAGAACTTGTTGTGCCCCAGGCCATGGCCTCCTGGCCCATCCTTGGACGTGGTCCTCTGCCCCGCCCTGTGCCTTTTCTCTGGCTGTGCTGGGGCCTGTAGTGCTTTTCCTTCCTCCTGCTCACCCCTGGCTTCCTGTCACCCTTTAAGCGGGTACCTTCTCCCTTGGACTTGTTCCGCTTTAGCCCATGTTGATCTTGTTTGTGCACATTCTTTGGTTGCTGCCTCCCCTGTTAGCCTGTGAGCTCCTTGAGACAGGTGCTTATTGACTGACTAAATGACTGTCTAGGGCATAGGCATTGCGACACTTCTCATCTCTGCCTCTCGGCCCTTGCTCTCCCCTCAAGGGGGCTCTCTTCCTTCTCCCATCTGCCTTGAGCAGTTTTTCTGTTGCTTTTAATTGGTTGCAGTCCATGGCTCCAGGCCTCCTGTGCCCATATTTTATTTGTTTGAGTGTAGAGAGCAGCCCCTGGCTCTCTGTGCTTCTGGAGACAGGGCAGGGGTGGTGTCCTGGGGTGGGATGGTGCTTTGGTTGCTGTGGAAGCTCCGTTGTCCTCGTCTGAAAGGCAGTGTTGCCCATGCACATGCATCTCCATTTTGTTTAAGCTGGGAAGGTGTGGGGGTGACAGTCTCTGGAGTGTCGTGGAGTGAGCAGTTTTCTTTTGGTTCCATGGTAGGAATGCAGCTTCTGTGAAGACCCCCGTTTTGCTAGAACCGGAGTGTGCATCAGCTGTGATGCAGGAATGTGCCGGGCCTATTTCCACGTCACCTGCGCCCAGAAGGAGGGTCTGCTTTCAGAGGCCGCTGCCGAGGAGGTGAGTCTTTCTCATGGTATCCGACCCCAGGCTCCATTTCTCATACCCACGGTGGACAGGTTGGCCTTGCTGTAAGATTGCCCCTGGCAGACTCAGGCACAGTGTTCACTGCTGTTGAAAAATTTATTAATTCAGTTTTTCTCTTTTTGTTATCTTTTCCAAGGCATTTACATAAAGCTTTCATTTGATATGAGGGGCAGTACGGTGTAGTGGATAGGGAGCCAGCCCCCAAAATAACACAACTCTAACTGATAAAAGACATTTATATATAAAAGTACACAAAAAATGAATGATGAAACGAACAGATGAAGGGAAGAAGCTGGCAGACCCAGTGACACAACTGTCACCCAACCGTGTTCAGAACAGGATCAAACTGCAGGGAGGCGTGGCCCAGGCCCGGTGAGCGGAGTGCTGGATTTCCTCTCAGAGCTGTTTGGGGATCCTGCCTCTGACACTTAGCAACTTCACGGCTGTGAGCAGGCCTTTTAAACAGCCTGAGCCTCAATTTTCTCGTTTGTGAAGCGGGGACAAAAATACGGCAGAATATGACGTGATGATCTTAAATCAGTTTGTACGCATCAGGAGCACTCCTTCAGGTCAGCTGCCGAGGCGAAGAGCCTGAGGACAGAACTGTAGCTTGTCTCATTAATAGTTGGAATGAAAACAGATAGTCAGGATTGATTTCACTCTCTAGACAGCATCAAGAGTGATAAGGATTATTAGATAAAATGATAAACGTAATGGTCTGAATTCTCCCATTAAAAGAGAAAGGGTTGTAGAATGGATCAAGAAGGAGCACCAGTTAATATGGGTGCTTAACAGAAGCACGTTGAATAAAAAAATGAAGCAGTCAAGATTAGAGATTGTTTGATAGTGTTAAATAAAAAATGAATAATAGATATATATGCCAGTTCTCAAGTTGTGTGCACCAAACAACTTAACACTGAGATTTATGAAAGAGTTGTTAATAGGATTAGCTGTTAATAGGATAATGTGGTTGGAAACATCAGTATTCCATCATGAAAATGTAAAATAGATCAGTAACAGAGAGCTCAGGTTGATTGGTTTCTGTACAGTTGGACTTAACATGGAAGAAGGAAATGGGAGAAGCAGAATGCACAGTTTTCTGCTGTGCAGAAATGTTCAGTGTTGAGCCCTAGCAGGTTGTGGGGAATCAGTCATGCAGACTGTCTTCTCAGATTACAGTATGGTAACATTAGGATGGAATTACGGTAATGTTAGCAAAACAGATGAAACTGTGAAAATCTAAAAATAACGATTGAAAAAGAAGTCGTAAAAGAAATAAGAAAAACGATAGCAACGTTTAAGACAGAAACGACGTTACCATGATGTGCAGATTGGTGCTTTGCGGCCCTGGCAGTCTGTAGAGGCAAATTTATATTACTGCGTGTTTGCATTACTGAGAGCAAGCAGGAAAAGACAGGAGTTAGGCTTGCACTTAAAGTACAAACCAGTAGTCCTAAGGCATGTAGAAAAGAGTAATTATAAAGTTAAGAGCAAAAATAAGTAGAATGCAAAATGAAAGAACGTTTGAGTTGAATTGATAAACCCAGAAGCTCGTTTGAAAAAATGAATTGAGAATATTAAAGAGGAATACTCCCCACAGCTGTATTCTGACAGATTAGACAAATTAGAACAAATAGATGCTTATCCACAAAAACATAATTTATTACCCAAACTGACACAATGGGAAATAAGAATTTCTTCTTGGAGGAAGAAAAGTGGGTCATCAGAGAATTATCCCACACAAAGACACATGCCCCGCCGGGTGGATTAACAGGGTGATGCTTCTGACCCTTCCATAAACAAATAATCCCTGTGCTCTGCAGAGCATTCATAAATGGGAAGAGAGGTGGAATGTAACCCAGTATCTTTTATCTTTTCTGAAGCAAATGCCTTATGGATTTTAAAACATGAGGATAACACCACAGACACAATTATAGCCCCTTTCCCCTAATTAGTGTGGAACGAAAAATAAAGAAATAGCAGAACATATCAGAGCAGGAAACACATTATTTACCATGAACACGCAGGGCCTGGCTCAGTGTATATCATGTAAGCAAAAAGCTCCAACCTCGTAGGATTAAATCATGAAGTGTCGAAGCTGGATTTTTGATGGAACTTAACATTCACTTGTATTAAAACACTACAAGCAACAGGACCAGAGCAGCACCTTTTCGGCCCTTTTTGTGTCCTGGGTTCCTTTGGTGTCATTTTCGGGGATCCTCTGGACTCCTGCTCAGAGTAGTTTTTGGAGACATAGGATAATGTACATGGGACTACACAGTAAACCAATTATACTGAAATACAGTTATCAGTGCATTAGAAGCTCTAAATTCAAGGATGCCAGGGTCAGAATCTTTGGAATAGAGGGTTTCTTCCTTCACTGGGATAACAGATGGCTTCCTGAAACAATGAGCCATCATGCTGGCGGTGCAGAAACCTTAAGGCCCTCTGCTTGGAGAGGAGCGGACTAGAGGGCCCCGCTCATTACTTTCGTTTAACCCAGCATTAGAAGTTTGTGATATTGCAGAAAAATAGGAACAAAGATGTCAGAGGATGTTTGTGTTGGAAACATAGGTCATAATGTGCTTATTGGCAGCTGAGGTGATAACAGCGCATCTAGAAAAAACCATTTATCTTCACCAGAAAATCGGTTGTGACAGTAAATAAGATCAAAGGTCCAGGATACCAACTTCATCCAGAGAAAGCATTTGTATTCTTACTGCCTAGAAACGGGGTTCAGGAAATATCACTAAAAAAACACCTTCTCAGAATGCAGATCAGCCTGTCTTCGGGGTCTATCAGTTCCCCAGGGAAAAGAGTGCTACTTTTGCCATCACCTTTCTCCGCCCCTTCAAGAAGAGATTAATCCTTTTCCCCTCCCCTATGACTTCCCCTTTTCCCTGTAAGTAAAATCCCAAGGCTTTCTTTGCCTGTCCCCCTGGTATCCTTGCTATAGGGAGTTCCCACATGCATGTGCCTTTCTCTTTTAATAAATCTTGTTGCAATGCATGTCTCATGGACTTGTGATGTTGTTTTTGGTTAACAATCCAGTGGTCCCTACTGGTATGGGTCATCATCAAGGATGATTGTGTGAAGGTGGCTCCCAGATGCCGTCTACCAAGTGCTCGCACATCCTGAGAGGGGGCCTGCTCGGGGAGCCTTTACTGCTCTCGCTGACCCAGAGGAGGTCTGGCCAGATTCCCTGTGCTGGGTTTGGGGGCTTTGTAGGTGAGATTCACCCTCGCTGAGAAGGCATGGATTGAGTGGCAGTCAGCATCACTGAAGGGATCTCAGATCTCAGAGTCTTTTAGTAGACAGTAAGTGGAAATCCCAATAGGAATTGTTCTGGGGAAGGTGACTAAAAAAAAAATCGTCCCTTTTTCACACAGATGTGTACATATGTGTGTGTGTGTGTGTGTGTGTGTGTGTGTGTGTGTGTGTGTGTGTGTGTGTATATGTGTATATATATAGCCTTTTAATTCTGCACACCCAATCTCATGAAATGGTCAGTTCTACAGACCCCAATTCCAAGATAGGCTTTTTGTTATGATAGGATTTTATAATCAGTATTTCTGGTAGTAATTGGGCCATTGGCTTAGACGTGGCAATCTCCAGGTGATGAGGTTGGTATGATATCTTACCCCTCCTTAAAATCTGCTTTGCTCTGTGCTGACATTGCTGTTCAGCCAGCCTCCTGGGAATATCCTGACTCACCTTGGTGGCTGCTGAATTCCTCCCAACCCTTCAAAGCCAAGTCAGGTGCCACCTTCTCCATGGTGCCCACTTTGGGGCATTGGCCTCCCCACCCCTCCCCACACAGCGGTGCATCTGCTGCCTTCATCGTGGCATGGTACCTCAGTTTCCAAGGTTTGTGTCTGTGCCCTTAGTGGACTGTAAGTACCTTGAGGGCTGGGGCTGTCCTTTGTCTCGCCTTTCTACACCCCCCACCCAGTTCCTTGAACGATGCTCTTCACACAGCAGGTACAAAGAGGTGCCTTCTCCCGTGGATTGGGCTGGACTGGATTGTGATGGTGTTGGCTACGACGGCTTGGGGCTGTGCCTGCTTTGGTGACGGTGACTTTCTTGTGTGTCGTATTCCTAGTTTTAGACTTTTCTTTGTGTGTGCAAGATCATTCATGTCTTTGCTAGTGTCTTGGTGCCTGAGGATGGGCCGGGCATGGGCCCACCATGCGGCCAGCCCAGGACATGCCCTTGGGGCTCTTGCTGCCTGGCGTGGGACCTGTTCTCTCAGGCCTTCACAGGGGGATGTCTTTTCCACCGTCTTGGGATGCTTTGAGTCATGTTTCTCACAAAGTCGAAGACTTCCATGGGGTGGTTCTTTGATGTGTGTTTCAGTAATGTCCTCCCTCTCTATAACATCTGTGAAGTGCTTATCACAGTGCTGGACATGCAGCAGGCACCTAATAGATGCTTATTCGGCCCCCCCCATCCCGTCTGGTGTTGGCTGCAGGAGGAGGAGGGGCTCCTCAAAGTCGGGCTGGGCCTCCTGCTTCCTGGCTGCCACTGAGATGCTTCTCACCATCCTGCCCTCTACGTGCCAGCGGAGTCGGCCACGCTGTCCTGCTCAGCCTTGTCCCCAGGCTCAGGGCATCTCTTCTGTGTGTTTGGGCAGGCTTGGGCAGGGTGTTAGATGGGGCCTTTGGCGACCAGCCTCCCTCCCTCCCCACTAATGGTTGGTGCCTCATCGGTATCGACCTAGAGAAATCCATGTGTGGACATTGGGTAAATGCCCACCAGGTGCCAAGCATGGTGCCGATGCTTTGGGTGTGGAAGGAGGCAGCCCAGAGCCCCTGTCCTCGAGGAGGTCACAGATTAGTGGGCGTGGTGTGTCACGTTCAGAGGTAATGCCTCTCTTGCTGGGGACACTGGTAGGCTTTTTCTTTGCCTCCCCATAGCAGGTCCTTAAGTGATGCCTGTTGCCTCATCAGGATTCTGCTTGTCCCATCATCTCCTTTTCTCCTGTAATTGCTGTTCTTTTTCTAAACAGTGACACATTGCATGCTTTAGTTGGGTAAAGTTAATGCTGCCTTCTGCCTCTTGGATTGTTGGGACCTCAGGTCACATCTGCATGAGGCAGGTTCTCGGGGAGAAATGCTCTGCCAATGTAGCTGACTCTTTCTCTGTGGCAGAGGCTTCGGGGTTACTGACTTAGCCGTGGCCACACACGGCCGAGGTCTGCCTGCCTCCCAGGCTGGCCCGCTCCTTCCTGTGCTGGGTCCCTGCTCCTTGAGATAATACTCTTGTAACAAAACACCCTTGTGATCTTCCTTTTGAGGCGTAGGCCCTTCATTGCCTCCCCGGGCAGGAGAGTCACATCTGTTGACGTTGAACCTGGCGTTCCCCTGTTATTCTTGTGGGGAGGGAAATTATGAGCAGAGAACAGGGTTAAGGAGCAGTTGTGGGCCATGATTTTGGTGTGTGGCTCTGGGGCCGTTTACGGTTTAGTAGAATGGTGGATCTGTGGGTCAGTGGGCTCAGTCCCTTCAGAACAGGGTCCAGGGTCTGCCAGGGTCACTGCAGGCAGGAAGCTAGGGCTCAGCAGGTGACGGACAGGACGGTGAGGGCCAGGTCACAGTAGCCAGTTTCCTGGTCACTTCATCCAGATTTCCTGGCCTACTAAGTGCTTTCGAGACATAATTCTTATCCTCCAGATAGCTAAGCTTACAGGAATGTGTGGGTTGGGCCCTTGGAAGGCTGGTCTCCAGGCCTCTTCTCTAGCATGGCCCTTCTCTTTGGAGACCTGGTGACCCTGCTGTATGATTGTTGCTACCGCTTCTAAGTCTTCCTTTACCGCAGTCTCTCTCTTTTGGGGGGAAAACGGGGGCATAAAAATCAAGAGATTCTTTGCACACACGTGCATGTTTTCATATAGTAAGCATCGAAGGCTTTTGATGAATCCCTTATGTACTAATGAGGGTTACCTTTTGTAGTGTTAGCAGGCAGTCACAGCATCGCAAGACTTTTGTGAAAACCAGGTTTATTATAAGAAAAATGAACCTGCATGTGCAGCCCAAAAGGTTCCCAGGCTTTACCAACGTTTAGATTTTTGTAATAACGATTCAGAGGGAGGCGGGGAATCAGGAATGAGTGTGACATGGGATGGGGAATGTGCCTGCAAAGGTGGGAAGAAAGATAAGAGCTCTTCCCACAGGGAGGAGGAAGGAGAAGGCAAAAGCCACCTCTCTTCCCTTGGGAACCTCTGGACTGTGAAGATAGGAGGGGGCGCTTCTCTGCAAAGGCCGCCAGCCTGGCCCAGACCCAAGGACACATGGGGAGTCCAGCCTGGGTGCAAACAGCAGATTATGTCAGCTGGGGGGCCTTGTCCTTGATGCCCTCAGCGCCTCCTTCATGGTCTGGGCTGCGGTGTTAACTCAAACCCTTAACAGCAGTAATAAATATTAAAATTAGGGGCTGCTTTATTTCAACCTGGTTATGCTTTCCTCTAGGAATCGTTTTACCTGATTAGCATATTTAATTAAAGCAGCTCTTTAATTGAGGCAATTCCTTTGTTTGTTATATCCCTAATGTGTGGCACCCTAAAAAGGCCATTCCTTATAGACTGATTGAGTAAATTGAATTTTTAAAGTTTTCATAGCTGTTTCTTACAGACAATAAAAGAAAGATAGGATTAGAAAAGCATCAGGGCCTCAAGTGTGCTTGAGTGGCAGCTCCCCAATTATTTCAGCGCTTTGTAGCATAGGTGGGCGTATGGGGCCGTGTGTACTATGTTAACGTGACGGTTTGTGTAGCCAGCCGAATCTCTGCCAGTGTGTTGTGGAAGCCGTGCTTTTCAGGTCTGCCAAGCCCAGGAGGACCGAGGCAGCTCTGCAGAGCCCTCAGCAGGCCAGGGTCACAGCTGGGCAGGGTGCAAAGTTCTGAAGCTGGATGGAAAAAATCAGCTTCCCCAGCCTGGAGTCCGCGGGCGAGGCTGTGGCTAAGGAAGGAAGGCCTGGGGTCCTAGTGGACCACATAGGTATTTACGTTTTTTGAAAGTCGACTTTGTAATCGAGGGTTTAACAGTAGCCTGAGAGGGGTTTAAGGTCAGTTCAGCTCAGCGGAAAGAGTGGTGAGTTGGTTCAGCAGCTTCCGGCGGCTGGTGACGGCCGCGGGCCCCGTTCGGGAGCTTCCTGCTTTGTTTGATTTTTTCCTTTTTAAAAATTTGCATTGTTTCTGTTGTGTTTTTTTCCCGACGAGGATAACATGGAAACGTGTTTGCATGACTGCGTGTGTGTAGCCCATGTCCAATTGCTTGTCTTCTCGCCGAGAGGGGGCGGGAGGGGGAGAGCTCAGAACTCAGAGTTAAAAAGAGACACAAACATTTTTATGTGTAGCTGGAAAGATTTTCCTTTTTCAGTTGCTGATCTGCGTTGGTCGAGGGCATCTCCTGGCCAGGTGTTCTCTGTATCAGTGAAATCGCAGGACTGGATTTTTTTAATGACATTAATTACTTCCCTAAAAACAAGTTTTGCACGTTGGGCCTTTGACCAGAGGCCTAATGCGTTGTGGCCCCCAAAGAGGTGGATGCCGTTGTTAGGTGTTCTGGACAGACCGGCGTGTCTGGATGCAGGGATCCCATGCATTTACTGGGGAGTGCTCCAAGTACCTCAGGGCCCCAGTGGAGATGAAGAGTTTGAAGAAGCATCATCGGTAAAACTGTAATGTTTTTGTTTCGTTTTCGGTTTTGAACCACTTCTATCCCTCCCTAGCCTGCGCTAGAGAAGGCTGCCGTTTGGCCCAGATTTGTAAATAAGCATAAAACCACGCCATGCACGCTTCTGTTTAGCAGCTCTTCCTTCGGAGGTCCTTTGTAGCTGATGGAGCATTTACAGTACTCATCGTAACTTGGTTGTTCACAGTGTTTTCTCAAACAGTATGGCTGTTACTTGGTTCTGCTCATTCTGCTCTTCGTTATTTGCTGCAAGTCTTTCCACGTGTTTCCAAAATCGGCCAGCTCATCATTTCCTACTGTAGTGTTTCCTCACAGTCATATACCCCAGCTTGTTTAGCCATTCCCCAATTGAGAGGCATCCCCTCCATTTCCAATTCTTTTTTTTTAAAGGAACAGTTTTTCAATTACAGTGACAAAGATGGAAAATCTTCATATATTTCAATTACGTTTAATTTACTTTTCGTATCTCTTTCTGTGATAGATTTCCGAGAACTAGAAGAGGAATATTGAAGTCTCTTATATTTATTGGATTGTTCCCTATATCAGCTGACCTTCCTTTATCAATATTGATGCTGTATCATCTGGGGTGTATAATTTCAGTCTTTAGACATGATATAGTTTCCTTATTTATGCATTCCAGAAATATTGATTTTTATTTTTGCTTTTATTAAAAATATTACAATTTTTTTGGTAGGTCAATTGGGGTTAAGTGATTTGCCCAAGGTCACCTGGCTAGTTAAGTGTCTGAGGTAGAATTTGAACTTAGGTCGTCCTGACTCCAGGGCCAGTGCTGTATTCGTTTTGCCATCTAGCCACCCCATATTACAATTTTTTAATCACCTAAAGTATAATAAAATAGTTTTAGTCTTTCATTGTCATTCTGTGTGTGAGTTTTATTATGGAAAACATTTTTAGCTGTGTTGATGGGAAAAGGAAGATCAAAATAATGGTAGGCTAGATTTTCTGTTTGAGGGAGGTTAGGGTCTTTTTTACTTAATAGTATTTTTTTCCTAATTACATGCAAAGATAGTTTTTAACATTTATTTTTATAAGATTTTGAGTTCCAAAATTCTCTTCCTCCTCTGTTGCGCTGCCCCTCCCCCAGACAGCAAGCAATCTGATACAGGTGATACACGCACAGTCACGTTACACATATTTCCACCTTAGTTATGTTGTGCGAGAAGACTCAGAACAAAAGGAAAAACACATTGAGAAAGAAAAAAAAACAAACTGAAAATAGTCTGCTTTGATCTGCATTCAGACTTCATGGTCTTTCTCTGGATGTGCTCAGTATTTTCCATCACGAGTCCCTTGGAATTATCTTGGATGATTGCATCACTGAGATGACCTAAATCTATCATAGTTATTCATTGTACAATGTTCTTGTGGTTCTACACACTTCATTCAGCATCAGTTCATGTAAGACTTTCCGGGTTTTTTTCCCCCCAGAAATCCACTTGCTCATCATTTTTTAAAAATTAAATTATTTATTTTTTAGTTTTCAGCGTTCACTTCCATAAGTTTTAAATTTTCTCCCCTCCCCTCCCCAAGATGGCCTGCAATCTGATATGGGCTCTACCCATACATTCCTATTAAACACATTAGTCATGTTGCATAGAAGGATGATAACCAATGGGAGAAGTCATGAGAAGGGAAAAAAACAAAGGAACAAAAAAGAAAATAATCTTCTTTGTTCTGCATTCCAGTTCCATCGCTGTTTTTCTGGATGTGGCTGGCATTTTTCGTCGTGTGTCCTTTGGAATCCTTGCATCGCTGAGAGGGGCGAAGTCTGTCAGAGTCAGTCACGGCGCACTGTGGCTGTTGCTGTGTACAGCGTTCTGGTTCTGTTACCCTTGCTTAGCATCAGTTCATAGAAGTTTCCAGGTTTCTCTGAAGTCCGCCTGTTCATCATTTCTTATAGCATGATAGTTTTCCGTTACATTCACATACCACAACCTGCTCAGCCATTCCCCAGTTGACGGGTATCCCCTCAATTCTCAATTCTTTGCCACCACAAAGAGGGCTGCTATAAACATTGTAGAACATAAAGGTTCTTTTCCTTTTTCCCTGATCGCCTTTGGAAACTTACTGATAGCTTTGCTGAATCAAAAGGCATGCACGGTTTTTTAAACACTTTGGCATAATTCCAGATTGCTCTCCAGAATGGTTGGAGGTTCAGAAAAACCAACCAAGTCATCAGCCAAACCCAGCGTTCTGTGTCACGTTGTGGGCCCATGGCCTTCCCTCTGTTCCTTCAGAGAAGGGAGGGAGTCGCCTGCCCACGCCTCTCTGGAGCTGGTTCTCATCGTTTCTCAGTATTCCGTTCTGATTTCGCGGTTCTTCCCCTTCATCCTGCGGTCACTGCGTTGGCTGTTTCCCTGCTCAGGCTTGCTTCGTTCTGCGTCGGCTCCTGTAAACCCCCCACGCGTCTCTGAACTCCTCGCATCCCGCAGTCATGGCAGTGGGCATCTCTTCTTTTGCGGTACTTGCTTTGCTTTCCGCTGAGAAAGGCTCTAGTCTAGATACGTAATTCCAGGGAGTTTGCATTGACGTGAGTTCAGTTGCTGTCACTTGTGGAAATCTCTGCGGATGTGCAGGTGCCAGTTTGTGACAACACACACTTTGTCCGTTGTCCACACCAGCCACTAGATCGGGGTGGGTACGTATAGGGCGCTATACTGGTTATCATGTAAGGCAGTTTACAGGGACGTGGCACTTAAGTTTAGGTCATTAAATCTTAGGAGTACATTTGAACTGTGATATAGCAATCAGTTTTGCTGTAGGATATAGCCTAGGAATTGTTTTGCATTTAATCCATTTTTTTTATTTTAAAAAGAATTTTTATTGATGTGTTTTTTGGAGTGGCCTTGTTTTCCCCAGGATCTCTCCTCATTCTCTCTCCCAGAGGCCCATCTCATATAAGACAAAAGAAAAAGAAGGGGAAAGAGATCAGCCAAACGAATGCATTCATTGAAAAAGCCTGAGAGTACACGCAGGGCTGGGTGGGAGTTTTCTCCTTGGCCTTCTTTGGGCAGCACGCAGCACCTTTAAATCCTGAGCTGCTCCTTGTTTTTAAGCACTAAGAACAATTCCCCAACAAATACTGGCTCAGAGCACTAAATGCTGTGTACAAGACTGGCTTCCCAACGTGAATGTGGAGTTAAGAGAAAGCAAAGGCCGTGCTGCCGGATGGCTGCTGGTGGTGCAGTCCAGTAGGCGGGGCGGGGCGGGATACAGGGCCACATGACTGTGGCCCGTGGTTGTCTGGGCAAGGCTTCCTGGAGTTCGGCCTTCCTCGCTGCCAGTGAGCTTAGGACAGGCAGACTCATTCAGTTTAGTTGTGTGTGAGGCCCAGCGTGATCAGGAAGGTAAATCTGCTGCGAGAATGCCTTGATGCCTCCCAGAGCCATGTGGCAATTAGAAGATGTGCACAGAGCCTTGTAAAGACGTGTGTGTGTGCGTGTGCGTCTCTCTTCAGTACATTGAATCCTTGAAACAATGCCAGAAAAAGAGAACAGTAAATTCTTATTCTTTTCCTCATGCATCTAGGCAGCTTCCTCTGCTTAGAACTGGTACCTAAGGGTGGGCCAAGGGGGCAGCCGTCCATCTTGGAGCCTGCCAAGAGACCCAACCAAGCACCCTTCTCAGTGTCTCCTCTGTAACATTCCCTTCTGCATGGTGTGGGGGCGTTCATTTGTCAGGCAGTCAGTTGGGGTGCTTGGGGGTCACCCTTGTGAAGTGGGGTGCCAGGGGGGGCCTCTTTGTGACCCTGCCTCAACTCCAGGCTCTGCTTTGGATCCTCAGTCATCAGCATTTCCAAAAGGATTCTCTTTAGGGATCACGCAGGTTAAGGGCTTGTGATGCTTTTTAATGAACCTTTGTGTGACATCTGGAGCTTGGCCTCTGTGGGTGGCTTCTGTGGACAGAGAAGGACAAAGAAAGAGGCTGCTGCCCAACCAGCCGCTCTCTGGTCTGTGTTGTTGGCTTTCCATTTACGTTCCACCGGTAGCATTCAAATCTTTCCTGACGGTGGGGTGCTGCTTCTGGAAAAGCTTGGGTTCCAATCCTCTCTCGCTGACATTAACCAGTCCGGTGACTTTGGGTAAGTCAGGGACCACTCTGAATTTCAGCTTTATTCTCTGTGTAATGGGGATGATTCCTGTAGTACTAATTCTCTCAGGAGAAGGTCTGGAGACCACAGTGAGATTGGGTGTGATGCATCAGTCAGCCTCGAGGAGGGATGTCAGTGTTGGTGGTTGGTTCCTGTGACTCAGGCGGAGGCCGGTGGTGGAGGCCCTCAGAGGCTCATCCGCCTGCTTTCCTTCTCTTGTCTATTAAACGGTAATTCAGGTGTATTTGCATTTTATTGCATATTACAGAAACATTACTTTTATAGATGTAAATTTTTTAAAAGAAAATCTTATTGATGGAATTCATTGAAAGTCCAGTTATAAAACTATAAAATTTCATAAATTACGCATTTTTAAAGACATTGATCCTAAAAATTTATAAATAGTTAGAAGGTAACTTGTTTGTGTGGCTCTTTGTGGTTTTCAGAACATCTTCATTGCCTTTCCCAAATTCATCCCTGTGTCCCTCAGAGCTGCGTGTAGGACATTGTGAGAGGTGGCAGGCTGATGAGAGCCCTGAAGACGTTTGTCATCCACCTCTCACACAAGTCTGAGTGCCCTGGATTCAAGATACTCTTCTCTTCCCACTTTGCTACACTGCATTTCTGACCGTTTAAGTTAGCCTTTTGGGGGTAAAAAAATGAACAAAACTCCCTTTTCTCTGCCTACCATCTTGCCAAAACAGTTCTTAAATTTCATCTATTTGGAGTTTTAAGATTTCACATGTGATTTTCTAATCAGTTAAAATAATTTTCATGCTGAGTATTAATGAATGTGTACTGATGTTGCAAAAGATCAACTTTTCATGCTGAAACAGGAGCTCGTTATGTGAAGGGCAGTTCCAGGAGGAGTTGTTTGCATCATTTTGAAGAGTTCTGGAGACAGGGATTTGTTCTGTAGTAACAATCAGCAGAAAAGTCCACCTTGGGCTAACGTGCGTGGGAATAAGAGCTGGCGTTCAGAGGGCGCGCTCTGCGCTGCGGCGGTTGACATTTGTGTCGCTGTTTTTTAGATGAACTTTAATCATCTTCGTTTCTGTTTTGACGCTAGGATATCGCCGACCCATTTTTTGCTTATTGCAAACAGCATGCAGACAGGCTAGACAGAAAATGGAAGAGGAAAAACTACCTGGCTCTGCAGTCTTATTGTAAGATGTCTTTGCAAGAAAGGGAGAAGCAGCTGTCCCCGGAGGCCCAGGTACCCCCTCCTATCCTTGCAGCCTCCCCCAAGAGTGGAGGAGTGCCGGCTACAGAAGCACTAGCTGGGCTTTGAGGGCCCCAACCAGAGCAGAAATTGGTGGGAAAGACGGCTTTTTGAAATCCTTTGGGGCCATTGGCTGTCATCTTCTTGGTTTTGAGGTTAAACTTTCAAAAAGTTTTTATTTTCCCAGAAGGAGTGACCCAGCACATAGCTGGCACCAGGGGTGGTAGGTGCCTTGGGCCATGGGGCCATTTTATTTTGAAAATAAGTCCTTAAACTAGGAGGCAAGAACTGTGTGGGGTCAAGCCTGCCTTTTGATGGTGCCAAGACAGCACCCACTTGGGGCAAGGTAGCTGATCTAGCCTTGTGGCCGGGGGAAGTCTGTCTTCGCTGGCGCTGAGGTTTGGTTCAGGCTGGGGTGCAGGGGGCGGGACTCGCCATTGAGGCCCAAAGCCATTTTGGGTTCAGAGGAATCCCCATGTTTATTCTTGTTTGAGCTCCCCTGTGGGAAACATGGGGAGCCTTGTCCACTTGAGGGCCAAGGGAAACCCTTGGGGCCTGAAAGTTCTTTATACACACACCAGACAGACACCCCCCCCTCCACACACACACCCCCCCTCCAGCCCTCCCTGAACTTTGGAGGCCTGCAGGGTCTGTGGGGTGATTCGGCTTGGGGCTCCTCAGCCCTCCCCCGTCCTTCAGGGGCCCCCCTCCTGCTCACCCCCACTCACGTGCCGCCGCTCTCGTTGGGTGACCCCGACACACAGCAGTGTTGGTTAGATTTAATTGGTGTCTACATTCCATTTTAACGTCCTTTAAATTTATCGATTATGACTTCACACACAGACTGACTTGAATGCGTGTCTTTCCCAGGCCAGAATCAACGCTCGACTGCAGCAATATCGGGCCAAGGCAGAGCTGGCTCGTTCCACCAGGCCTCAGGCCTGGGTGCCCAGAGAGAAGCTGCCCCGACCTCTGACCAGCAGCGCTTCGGCCATTCGTAAACTGATGCGGAAAGCTGAGCTCATGGGCATCAGCACGGACATCTTCCCCGTGGACACGTCAGACACCAGCTCCAGTGTGGACGGGCGGCGAAAGCACAAGCAGCCAGCCTTGACGGCGGACTTTGTGAACTACTATTTTGGTCAGTATGGACACGTTGCAGACACAGTGGAGCCTGATTAGTCTTTTCCTTTAGTATTTCTTACATGTTCTGCTAGGTCCCCCAACCAGGCCCCAGATGTTCACTGTATCGGGTCCGTTTGCCTCCTCCGTGAGTCACAGATTCCCATTGGGCTGTTGCTAAACAAGACCTCAGATAGTGCTGGCATAAATGTCTGTCTGCTCTCTCAGGCCAGGGGAGAGTGGCCGATTCCTCTTTCTCTACAGATGCTTGACTTTTTTATTTTATGAAGTGACATAGTCTCTTTGATTTAAATAGAGAGAAACATGCGCATGATTCAGATCCAGGAAAATATGGCTGAGCAAAAGAACATCAAGGATAAGCTGGAAAATGAACAGGAAAAGCTGCACGTGGAGTATAATAAGGTGAGTGAAAACTGTGACCCTGCACGAGGGCAGCCAGGGCTGCCATGGGGCCAGAGCACTGGGCCTCGAGTCAGCAGGAGCTAAGTTCAGAAGTGGCTTCAGACTCATGCAAGCTTTGGCACCCGAGGTGCCTTCTCTTCTCTAAACTGAGGGGAATAGCAGCTCCTGCCTCCTCCCATCGTGCTTGTCAGGGTCAGCGAGGTCATCTGCAGGAATGTGTCCTAGAAATGTTAGCCACTGCTGTTATAGCATGACCTGGATCGCGTGTGCACACTTGTGCATTCATGTTTCTATGAGCCAAGGCATTTGGAGTGCCTTGGATAGATGAGGACTTTTATTTCATTTCCGTTTTCTTCTGGATTTGGAAGGAGCCCACACTTTAAACTTTCATTAGGAGAATATGGAAACAAGACACAAGAAATGAGACACTTGCATCATGTTTTAACAGCATTTTAAAACAATAAGGGTAGGGAATTTTATCTTTGATTTTAATCTTCTTTTAAGCCTGAAGGCAGCTTACCGTAGAGGCCCCCAGGCTGCCCAGTGGTGAGCAGGGCCTGGGTGAAGGCCGGTGGCGGCACACACCCCACTCTGTGAGCCTGGGCAGGCTTCTCTCTGCCCAGACTCCCCGCCTCGTGCCAGGCGCTGAGGCCTCCGTGGCTCCTCCCTCTCTCTCACTGTGCATGTGTCATTAATCGTGGCGGCCTCTGGCACATCTCCTTCTCTCTGCCTGCCCAGACGGCACCTTAGTGCCAGGCATTGTGTGGTTGTTGTGTTACTCATTTTTTCTTTTTGGTTTTTTAATATTTTTACTGATTTATTTGTTTACTTTTAGTTTACAAGATTCAGTTCCACAATCCCTTGAGTTTCAATACTATTTTTTTTCTGATGAGAGTTCTGACACATTCTCTCTTAGGTTATTGGATAGCTGTATTGTTCTGTTCTCAATCATCTTTCATCTGAGTAACTGAAACATTCCTGAACACCTATGAAAAATGTTCTGGTGACCTAAGGGTCCGAGAGACCTTTGGATTAGAGTCCACCTAGTGCTCTAGAGCAGTGGCAGGCTCAGTGATCACGACATTGGCCTGGGAGCTGGCCTGACTTGGGGTCAAGTGCCTTGTTTCACACAAGTTGGCTGGCAGGCCTGGGTCGCTTGCCGAATTTCTCAGGGCTGGCAGGCTATTATTTTAGACTGTAGCCTGCCCTGGTAGTTTCCCACCACACACCCCAGGAGAGCTCCCAGGGTCAGACCAGAAAGTAATATTTCTGCCAGCCATCTGTGGGGTACAGGGGCGCACTTTCCTGTCTGTTCCATGACTTTTTCTCCCCTTCCTTTCATTAGCTGTGTGAATCCTTAGAAGAACTCCAGAACCTGAATGGAAAGCTCAGAAACGAAGGACAAGGGATCTGGGCCCTGCTGGGCAGAATCACTGGACAGGTGGGTCTCTCCCCTGCCGTCCCCCTCTGACATCCTCTAGCCTTTGCACAGCTCTGCAGATGATGCTCCAGGAATTGTCTTCTGGTCCATCTGTCAGCTTGTGTTTGGTTGGGTCCAAGCAGTGCTTCGGGGATAATGATTTCTGACTGAAGCGTATTGAGAGCTCGATAAGCCACCCCCTGGAAACCTGCAGCTTAATTTTGTTGTTGTAATAGCTGTTTTGTTTGTAAAACTCATCCATTTGCACTCGCTGATTGCCTTGTCACTTGTGATGAAGCCAGACCCAAAGCACAAGTTAATCCCAGTGAATTCTCTTGAATTCTCTCCTGCCCCTTCATTTGGGCCAGACCCAGCACCATGTGCTCTTTGGGGCCCCTTGTACGGGTGGCATAGGAGAAGAAAGAGCAGCTGGTTGCATTGACGGACAAGCCTGCTTCTTGTTTCAGGAGTGGCTGTCTGGCTTAGCATTAGGAGCCATTGTGCTGGGAGGAATTCTTGTGGGTCTTTTCTTGGATGACCCTTGGGTGGGAGAAGTGCCTCTTCTCATCTAGGTTTGAAAAGCTGCTCGGGGCGGGCTGCAGTGCTCCGTCCCTGATCATTGGGACCAGGGCAGTGGCAGGACTCAGGGAGGGCAGAATCTGTTATGTAATTTAGCAAAGCATGTGTTTGAGTTAGCTGTCACTGAGCAGTGGGGGTGGCACCAAGTCGCCAGGCCCAGGGAGCAGTGGGTGGTGTAAGACGTGCTCTTCTTCCCCAGCTAGGCTCTGAAGGTGGGATTCAGAGACCTTGATGTCTTCCTGTTGTCCCTTCCCCTTCCCCTTGACTCTGCTGGGTCTGTGGAGGTGAAGGTGCCTGTCTATCCTCCTCTTCCTGGGTTCTCTGTGTGAGCACAGGAACCACTGCCAAGGGGGCTCCATCTGCTCACAGAGAAGGGACTTGGACAGATGGCCATGATCTGAGGGAAAGTCCAGGGAGGGTCGGCCACCTTTGGGCAGAACTTGGACCAATAAGCTAATTGTTTTGATTCACCTCTGGAGCCAGCATCGCTCGGACAAATGGCTTCTATGCCCTTCTGTTTCGTGGGCAGAGGCGCACTTTTCCCTTCAGTCTTTTCCACCGTCCTTTGGGAAGTGACCTTGTCTGCCAGGGGCTCTTTACTCTTCTTAAGGAAAAGGAGTGACCCTGACTGCCCCCAGGGCCCTGTCAGCAAGTGGGTGAACGAGGCCCCTGCCGGACTTCCGAGGGATGCTCTTGGCTGGTGGGCTAGCTGGCCAAGCAGTGTGCCCTCGGTCAGTGGGGGCACGGTCAGGGGCCTGTCATGTGGGCCACCAAGGGGAAGGGGGCGTCGCTTGTGGTCTTCTTTTAAACCCTAAGAACTGCATTGTTCACCTCAATAGAAGTTGAATATACCGGCCATTTTGCGGGCACCAAAGGAGAGAAAACCCAGCAAAAAGGAAGGCGGTGCCCAAAAGACTTCTACCCTGCCGGCCGTCCTTTACAGGCAAGTATTGACAGTTTGATGGGTGGGTGGGTGGGGCTAGGCCGAGCCACTCATTTAGTGCCAGACCCTGGGGTCATCCAGGTCTTGGCCATCTGCAGGGGCTGCAGTGCAGGGAGTGCCATCCAAAGCACCTCTCATACCTGTTCCATTTTTTGCTGTGTGCAGTCAGTGTGATTCTGTCTGATAGGTTTTTGTTCTCTTTCCTCATTTAGCTCATTCTCTCATTCACTGCAGTGTGACATTTAGTGCACGGGAAGCTGCTCCCTAGCCCACAGCTTCCCATGGCCCGGGGGGGGCGGGGAGGCCAGACTGAGCCCCTGCTGCCGTGCCAGGAGATGGTAGGCAGGGAAGGTGGCCTTCCTTGGAAGCCCAGTAGGCCCAGTGCTATAGGCTGGGCCTCCTTACAACTGATGGAGAGCCCAGTACCACTGTACCTGCAGGGTGACCTTCAGCCACCTCCCTTTGGGAGCTAAGGCATTTCATTAGAGAACTGTCAGCCATTGAGATAAAATGCTTTGTTTTGTCCACTCCAGTGCCATACATATTACTTGTTTTTCTAAGGGGTTGGGTGACCATTTTGGCACCATGGCAACCCCCTAATGCCAAGTATAGGCGGGCAGCTTCTCTGCACCTTAGATCTCCAAAAGACTGGGAAACTGAGTCACCTGCCCAGGTCCGCACAGGTAGGACCCAGGCCCAGCTTTCCCATGTCTCGACCACCCTGCTCATGTAGCTGTAACAGTAGAAAATAAAATCCCAGTTTCCTTTCTCCCCACACTCATACCAGTTTCAATGGAGGGTACCTCTGCTCTGATGAACTTCACCTGGAACCCCATGAGATTTCTGTTTATAATCACTTC
Source organism: Pseudochirops cupreus (assembly GCA_028627135.1). Taxonomy (NCBI): domain Eukaryota; kingdom Metazoa; phylum Chordata; class Mammalia; order Diprotodontia; family Pseudocheiridae; genus Pseudochirops; species Pseudochirops cupreus. Next base: position 584,570,104 of record CM053581.1, read on the forward strand.
TACTTAAGGGATATTTTGCATCTGTTTTGCAAGAGGGCATTTTGGTGCCTGAGAGTCTTCAAAAACTTGACTTTTGCCATTTGTAATGACAGATTTATTTTCTGAGCCCCAAAGTTTAATATGGAAATGCTTCGTTTTCTTCCTAAGCCATCTTGGGAGGCCTTATTGAAGAGGATATTTAGATTTCAGACGTTTGTGTTAGAACATTAAGTGAATTTTGTTTACAATATGTCGGTTTTGATTATCATCTTTAGATATCTGTGAATTATTTCTAACATAAATTCCAGATAGTAAAAAATTTGGGGAAGATGATTGCCCTTGGATATGGACCGATTTCCTGAATGTTGACCATTAGAGAATTGAGTGAACTTTTCTGTACCTTCCAGATTTCTTTTTCCTTATCCTGTTCAACACTAAGAAATCAATCTAAGGCAAGTATGCATTTCCAGCTCTGTAAGCCAAGTGGAACGGATGTGTCTGCCCTTCTTAAAAGGATTTGAATGTGGCAGTTCCTTAGCTAAGCTTTTGAAATGGTCATTGAAGACCCTATTGTATAGAGAACTTGGCGGAGTCACTACCTCCCAACATGCAAACGTGAAGGAAATGTTTGTTGACTGTTAAAAAAAAGAGAGCAAAAAAACTTGTTCGTTAAGGAAATGGCGTCTAGAAAGGGTTCTGTGTGACACTTTCCATGTTAGAATGTGCTTAGAGGTGGTGGAATAACTCTGACCAGCTGATGATTTGAATGCTTTTTCCTGCCTTCCTTCACAGTTGTGGCATCTGTAAGAAGAACCACGACCAGCATCTCCTCCTGTTGTGTGACACCTGTAAGCTCCATTATCACCTGGGCTGCCTGGATCCCCCGCTCACGCGGATGCCGAGAAAGACCAAGAACAGTTACTGGTGAGGACAGCCTGGGCGTGCTGCTTGCTGCTCGGTGGGCTTGGCTTGGTGCTCATGCACTGGGCCCCTGAGGGGCAGGGGATGGCTGCTCTATGCAGAATACTAGAGCAAATGTTCTCAGTGCCTTCACAGGCGCTCATTCTGGCTGGGCCGATGGGCACCTTCTCTGAGGACTGGCAGCTTTTTGTCATCGCTTGGGCGTTTCAGTCTTGTCTGATTCTCTGTGATCCCGTCAGGGGTTTTCTTGACAAAGATCCCGGAGTGTTTGCCATTTCCTTCTCCAGATTTTACAGATGAGGAAACTGAGGCAAACAGGATCACACCACCCAGCTGCCAAGTGTGTGAGGCAGGATTTGAACTCAGGAAGATGAGTTCCTGATTTGAGCCCAGCACTTCATCCACTGTGCCACCTAGCCACCCATGTCCAGCTCTTTGTGACCTCGTGGACCAGCTGTCCGTGGGGTGTTCTTGGCAAGGATACTGGAGTGGTTTGCCATTTCTTTCTCCAGTTTCGTGAAGGCAGGGCTTCAGTGACTTGCCCAGGCTCACAGGACTAGAAAGTGTCTGAGGCTGGATATTAACGCAGGTCTTTCTGACTCCAGGCCCTGCGATGGCAGGTGCTAACCACCCACAACCACACAGGTGGCTCAGTAGAGAGAGAGCCTCAGGGTCTGGGAGCAGGGAAACCTGGGTTCGAATTTGGCCTCAGACACTTTTAGTTGTGTGACTTTGGGTAGATCACTTCACTTGTATCTCCCTCAGTTTCCTGGTTTGTAGAATGGGCGTCATAACCATACCTCATCCCAGGGTTGTTCTGAGGACCAAATGAATTAACATGTGTGAAGGGCTTTGTAAATCTTCGAGGGTTTTGTGAACGTTCTTGGTGAGGAATGATTGTTTTCAGGTGTCTCGGCCACCCAGGAGGCCTGTACTGCATGCTTGCCTCGGCCAGTCAGAGGATCACACTCTAATTCCTTAGGAGGCCTGCACGCTTCCAACATGTCCAGAGTTCAGAGGGAGAAGCTGTGAGCAGGCCTGAGGTGGGGCTGGCAGCGTGGCTGGAGCTGGTGAATGCCATGAGGGGTGGCTCTGCTCTGAAGCCTCATTGCACAGTGGGAGAATTAGGACAGAGCCAGCAGGGTCAGGGTCTGGAGCCCGGGGGCTCTTCTTGGATGTGCTTTTCTCTGCTGGTGACTGGGTCATTGAGATGGGAGCTGTTTCAAAACTGGTGCTGTGTGCACATGTGCGTGTGTGTTGTGTCTGTGTGTGCACACGTATGTATGCATGTGTGGGTAAGCATGTGTGTGCATATATGCATGTCTGAGGGTCTCTAGATACGTCTATACTTCTGCATTAGTCACACACGCACACACACACACACGTGCTTTTGGCTCTGTTGTTTTTGCTCACTTTAGGAATGGCCTTGGCTCAGGAAGCTCCCTGCGCCCCTTTTTGGAGTGCGTGTTCTTGGAGTCTTTCCATGGAGCTTTTCCTTTAGCCCAAATCATTGGGTCCATTAGCTCAGGTGGGCTTCATAGAGGTTTTTAGCCTAGTCAGCTTTGAGAACAGAGATTCATATTTCTCTGATTTTTTAAGCTCTTCCTTAAAAATTCTCTGTTAAGAAACTGATCAGATCGCCATTGGCTCTTCTGCTTTTCCTTAAAGGTTTTATGTAGTTATTCCTGTAACGATTCATTCACTAAGTGTTATTTGTCAACCCTACTAAGTCAGTCAGCATTTTATTAGAAGGGCTAGAGAGCTACAGTTCCTTGTAATGCAAATGCATTTAAATAATCTACTTACTGTTCCTGAAGTGGCACCTCATTATTGCAAGTAATCAATTTCCTGGGCATTTGTTAAGCAAGGATCAGTGGATACGGCAGGCCTCCTCCAGGAAGGATGCAAAGGTATACAGTTGGCTTCAAGCTTTGTGCGTGCGAGGCTAGTGGGCATAGAAAGAGCTCCGAGAGCACCCCCGAGGTGAGGGAGGTCCTGCCAGAGCACGGTCGAGCTCCAGGGCCACCTTGTCCCTGCACGTGCTGGGTCATGCCGCCCAATGGTCAGCTCTTTCTTTTGAATTTCCAGAACACTCTGGGTGTTTTTGTCCCCTACTACTCAGTCAGTAAGTGCCCACTGTGTGCCAGGCACCGTGCTAAGCAGTGAGGATACGAGGAGAGACAGAAGATCGCCCCTTCTCTCAGAGTGCTCACTGCTAAAGGGGGGAACTGCCTGAGAACAGCTGGGTCCAAACAAGAGACATGGAGGAGAAGCCGGGAGATTCAGCAGAATGGGGAGGAGAAATGGCCTCTTGGTGAGGATCAGATTCTAGCTGGGATTTGATGGAAACGAGGAAGTGGAGAGGAGGAGGGAGGGTATCCCGGGCACGAAGGAAGAGCCAGAAAAAATGCCCAGAATCTAGGGATGGCCAAGATGGGATCAGGGACAGTGTCCAAGGCCGCAGAGGGCTCAGAGAGGCTGCTGATGGAGAAAAGTCCGCTTGGTTTGGCCACAGAGGGATGTTAAGAGCTTTGGAGAGAGGAAGTGAAGGCCCCCAGTGTAGACATCCTTCTCCACCAAGGGCAGCAGAGCGAGAAGACAGTGGTGAGCGCCGATGGAGGGACCAAGTGGAGGGACCAAGTGAAGCTGGTTTGTGGGCAGTGGGGGATGAGCCAGTGGGGAGGGAGATTGAAGGAATGCACTGAAAGTGGGGGGATGATGGCGGGACCATCTGCCTTCCTCTCCTTGGGGGCTGCCCCAGGTCTTACACCAGGAGCATCTGTGTACTGGCTGAAGCCTTGAGTCCAGTGAAGGCTCGTTTGGTCTTGAGCGCAGCCACCGCTTTGTGTATCTGTGTTTGCATGGAGTGCGCTGGGCCCCTGCAGTGGGCTTAGGGGAGGCCCACAGGGCGGGCAGACCTGGCGGCGTGTGACCTCTTCTGGGATCTAGCGACCACCTGGACGAAGCCGAGGGGCCGTCAGAGTGTGGCGTTGGCGTGGAGCTGTGCGGGGCATGTCTGGGGGTTTGGGATGATGAAGAGGTGGTGTGGCACACTGACCCCTGACCCTCCGTGGGGAAGCTAGGACAAGGCCGGGAGGAGCTGTTTGGAGGGGAATTCTGGCTGTCAGTCTCGGAGTCAGTGGTTTGCTTTGTTTTTTGATTCAAACGTTTTGTTTTTATGTTACAAACATCTCTGCCTTGTGAGAGCCCTTTTATAACAGTGAAGTAAAACCAGGATTGTAGTGACCTTCTCCAGAACTGCTTGTGGCCTTCCACATCTGGGGCACCCCTTCCCTTTCTTTTTTAGTGTTTAAAAAGAATAAAAGTGATCTGTGTCCTAGTTCCTTACAGCCCCATAGTACTCCCGCGCAGTCACAAACCATCCCATTTCTAGGTACTCCTGAACCGTCACTGTGGGCATTAGGAGGCGAGGCGGGGCGGCAGCCGTGGGCCTTGTGGGCACTGCTGGAGGAAGGCCCCGAGCAGCGTTGCTTTCTGGCCCTGGGGATGGCCAGGGATGGCCAGGGACATCCAGCCAGCACAGGCCCGTTGGCCAGTCGTCATTCTTTCACACGTGCTCATCTCATGCTTCAGTGGCCTTTGTGGTTGGAGACTTGGCTTTCCCTTTTAATTAGGTCCAGACTTGTGGAGGATACAGTTTGACCAGAGAAATTGAACGGCATTGATCGTGTTCTTTCCCTCTCCAGCTCGGCCTCTGTGACTTCTCTTCAAGATCAGGAGAAGCGGCTTAAAACAGAGCCTTCTCTGACAGGCCAGGATCCACAGAAGGACCCACTTCCTCCCTGCTGCTCTTAGCTGCTCCTCTGCTTAAAACGGTTGTCTTTTTCCTCCATTAATGCTTGCTTGAGATCGCATCATCAAGTTTGCATGTATTGGCCCTCACGAACTAAGTACGTGTGTCTGTTTCTGCATTGCCTAGAGAGGCTGCGGGAGCCTCAGTCTTCTGTCTGAAACGGAGCCAGCCCTGGCTAGTGGGATGACGAGAGCTCTTAGGTGGGAGCTGGGCCCACCCTGCTTGTTCAGGCCTCGCTCCTCCTTCCCTTTGCCTATGGGCCGTAGCCCCCAGCGTGTCCCCTCCCCTCTTCAGCTCCCTCCCTTGCTCGTGTGTGTGCTTTTTGATGCTCGTGGGCATCTGCAGGCCTTTCTTTGCAGCTCAGGGCCTTGTCACCTCCAGTGAGCTTGGAGGTGATGCCGAAGTCTGTCTGCTGAGCTCCCTGTCCAGCACCTCCACTGGGGCTTTCTGTCACTGTGCCAAACCGGATAGCTCGCATTCCCACCTCTGTGCAGGCTGCCTTCTCCTGGACGTCACCTGCATGACCACCTCTTCCCCCTCCTTGTTCGTTCCTTTCGTTAGCCTCGTGCGGTACGCTACCACATCTTCCACACACCTGCTGTCCTGGTTTAGGCTCCAGGCTAGTTGATGCCTTCCTTGTTGCCATGTCAGACCCCAGATCTCGGCACACCTGATGCCGTAGGCTCCTCAGCTTCTGCCGATTCAGCGTGGGAGCTCAGCCCCCCATAACCTCATGTGTGCTTTCTCCTGGCCCTGCTCCATGGTCTGATGGGACTCTTGGGAATGATTCACCTCAGCCTTATAGGGACATGGGGTTTGGGTCTCAGAGAGCTAGAAAAGCTGCTGGCCCTCTGAGCACCAACAGGGAGTTGGCGTCCTGTCACCTGGCCTCACCTGTAGCTCCAGGAAGCCATGGTATGTGCAGCAGTCCCACCCTGGTAAACCTTCTTGGCAGATTGAGGGTAACCATCAGGCCTCAGACTTGTTGGCAAGTTAGTGGGGCATCTACCCCAAGAATGTGAAAACATGCCCCAGCAGAATGGGCCAATGAGAACAGCGAAGGTGGAAGCTGCAGGTGCTGGGGAGTGCTCAGAGCTGGGGCATGATGTTGGGTCAGCAGAAGAGGGCAAGGGCTTGGTGTGTGTGGTTTTTAGTCATTTTGAGGAGGAGAGTCTCCAGAGCAGTGCTTGGTTGGAGATTGAGGAGAAGCAGTTATCGAGGATGGGCAGAACCCCCCAGCTGTCCCCACTGCAGAGGGTGGGCTTGAGGCTGACGGGCAGTGCAGGTCTGCAGTTAGGGAGCCGCTTGGCACTTTGGTCACCGCAGGTCCCATTCATTGGGGGCAGCCAGGTGGGGCCAGGAATGCTGGCACTCAGATCCGGTCTCAAGACACTGCCTAGCTGAATGACCCTGGGCGAGTCATTCCGCCTCATCATCGGTGAAGTGAGCTAGAGAAAGGAAGGGCAAAGCCCTCCTGTAGCTTTGCCAAGAGAACCACCATGAGGTCGCAAAGAGTCGGGCACCGTTTGTGTGGACGTCACTGTCAGGCATAGCTTCTGAGTTCCTGCCAGGGGGTCTTTGAAAGAAAGACTGGGCGGGGGGGCATTGGAGGGAGTGTTTCAGCTGGGTTTGGATCCTGTTCTAGACACTTCTGAGCGGCCGGGGACTTTGGGGGTGAGTCCCTTAGCCTCTCTGTGCCTCAGTTTCCTTTCCTGTAAAATGGAAGGTGTTAGACATGACAGCCTCCGAGGTTCCTGCCAGCCATAGATCTAGGATGTGATGATCCTCTCCTCCAATTGCCCAGGATGGGAAGTCAGCTGATGATATTTGAATAAATGCACACTGGACAACTGGCAAAGAAAACGGGGGTCCGAGAGAGCCAGAGTAGCTGTGAGCTGTCAAGAAGAGACTCCGCTGGACTTGGCTTGTGTCCTTTATGATTTTGATGGAAGCGTTTGGGTGCTCTTGTGGAAAATAGGGCACCATGTGCAGGCCAGAGAAGCGGTAGAGGTAGGTGGATGTGGGGCAAGTTAGATGGGGAGACTTGTGTGAATTCCGTAGGGGTTCTGTGCTGGGCCCAGCGTTGGTTAGCATTTTTATCAGCGATTTAGACAAGTGGCATGCCTGTCAGGATTATCCATACATAAAGTTAGGGTAGATGGCTAATGTGGCCTGCCTCAGTCAGATTCCAAAAAGCCGTTGACAGGCTAGAAGATTGGGCCAGATCCAGTAAGATTTAATCTAATTGGGATAAATCTTACACTAATATTTGAGAAAATCAACTTCCCAGGCACAAGATGGGGAGATGTGACTAGACGGGCGTTTGCTGGAAAAAGACCTGGTGATTTCAGCGAAGTATGAGCCCCACAGGGCTGAGCAGGGTGCTCCTGCACTGGTTTCTGACCTAGCGAGAGTGCCACTCTTGGCTGCAGTTTTGGTGGCTGAGTTTTAGGAAGGACGTTGGTGACCTGAAAGCATAAATAGGAGAGCCACTTGCCTGTAACATGGCCTTCAGGTAATGTCACCAGATGACCTTTTGGTTCTTGTGCCTGTAGAGAGCAATGGGGTCCGTGATAGCTGTCTCCAAATATGTCCTAAACTGGATGCGTATGAGACCTGTTTCCAGATGTGATGAGGCTCCGTCAGGAGAGCCTGCCCTCCCCCGCAGAAGGGAAACTCCGGCATCTTCAGCTCTGGGGGTCCCTTCGAAGTCTGTGAGCTGACCAGTGGCATTAGATTATGTGTTGAGCCTCCATCAGTGGGATCTATTTAGATGGATGATTATTTAGCTAATTGGATTTTCTGATTAACAGGAAATTCCTTTGCATTTCTATCTGTGTTAAATAGTGGTAAAAATAATTTAATTTTGCTTTCATGATGGCGATTTCTAAAAAGCCTCCAGGCTCAGCTGAACAGCAGCGTAAGTCACAATAATGCGGTGGTGGCCTGGCCGCTGCGGGTGGTCCAGTCACTGTCGGGCCCAGCCAAGAGGGGTCTTCATTGACGTTTGTTCCTTCCTTTCGGAAGCTCTCTGCACAAAAGCGGCCTTTGATTAGCTGCGGTCCAGTTACTTGGATTCTGATTAGTCGAGGCCTCACCCTTGCTTTCTGCTTAGCAGGGGAGGGTTAAGGAGCTTGTTACAGTGTCAGGCTGGAATTGAGAATGCTTGGATTAGAGGGTGTCCTGAGCACGTACTCCGTCTGGCTCTGTCCTGGAACTTTGGACACGTCATTTGTGTTCTTGCCTCAGTTCTCTCTGTTGTGAAATGAAGGCCGTCCCCAGCACCTACATGTCTTTGTGACCTTGTATTCAGACAAGACCCTGTCTAGCTCTGATGACAAATGCCCTTTAAGGTCACCAGTGTGATCTGATTCCTCACAAACGCCCTTGATGCCCTTCACTGAGTCGGTCCCTGGAGCCTTCTCAGTAGCGGCCCTGCACAGTGAAGAGGGTATTGGGGCCTGTATTTCCTGAAGGTCTTGTCCAAGGTACAGGCCCTGAGAGTTTGTGAAGCCTTCGGAACTGTTAAGTGTGGCTATATAGAAAGGCAGGACAGTCACGGTCCTGAAATTTGGATGGGCACATCCTGCGATTGCATGCAGGGCTGAGGATTGCCCCAGAGTAAGTAAGGTTCTTTATCTCCTAAAATTTGTCATTATTTCGGGTAAGAGGTAAAGGAATGTTAAAAAAAGGGAATGAGTAAATATGAAGATAAGATCCATTAAAAATTAGAAGGGAGAAGGGGAAAAGTACGGGAAGGTGGGGGGAACCTAAAGCCTTGAGGCCACATGTGGCTCTCCAGGTTCTCAAGTGAGGCCCTTTGACCAAGCCCAAGTTTTACAGGACAAATCCTTTTATTAAGGGGCTTTGTTCTGTGAAGTTTGGATTCAGTCAAAGGGCTGCACTTGAGGACCTAGAAGGCCACAGGTTCACCACCCCTGGTCAAGAAAGAACAATGGTCGTACTACTATTAAAAAAAGAATTGCTTTTTAGTTCTGGTCATTACTGTGGCCGTGGACTCTGCCTTCCCCATGTAACACCACACAGACCACCAGACTTGTTTCTCACCCAGCCCTCATTGCTATCACCTGGCCCCTATCAAGAAGGGACCAGCCTTCCCCATTAAGTGCCAGCCAGGTGCCCCCCACAGGCAGGCCAGCCAGCCTGGCTACAGCATCAGGGTGCCCTGAGGAGACAGGAGGCAGCATGCATCTGGCAAGTCAAACCCCCACCGCCACCCTGAACCCTGTCTGCTCTCAGAGCCTGAGCCCAAGAGCGATGGGGAAGAGCGATGCTTTCAGCCTGCGGCCCTCAGCAGCCTCCTGGGTAGTCGCCCCCTTGGAGACACAGCCTGGAATTCCTGCAGGACCTGGCCACAGCTAGCAAAAACCCAGGAAAGAGAGGTCTGGCCACCAGTGACCTTGGCCCTGTCAGAGGGTGATACAGGAACAGAAGCATGTGATTTTGTCCGTGGGAATGCTAGTAAAGAAGAGATGACCATCTGCTTGCCCAGTCCCTGATGACCACAGGACCTTTCCCTCTGCTTTGAAGCTAACACCTTGCCTGTGACTTGTGTCCCCCTTCAGAATGGGAGCTTTTCGTGAGCAGGGGCCATCGGATGTTCTCATTTGTATCCCATAGTAATGCTTAATAACTACTTCATATATTCTTTCCCTTAATCCACAATTGATCCTTTATAGCCCTGGCAAGCTGTGGTGGGGATCAGCGGATGACATGAGAGACACACTTGTGCGTGTTTAGTGAGTTGGGCTGAGACTTGAGCGAGTTGGCTGGATGGCCTTTGCGGAATTCCACCTAGCTTCTGGCAGAACCCAGCGCCCATCTTTGGAATCCCAGCATTCCACTGGTGTTTCTGCATGACTGCAAGTGTTTGAATACTGTTGTCTCTGAAGGATTAAAGTGAAGCATCACACGTGGGGCCCTTGAGAGGCACGTGGTTGATATGTGACCACTGAGACATTCCTAATGTGGATGGGTGGAAAGGACTGTCCTCAGAGACATTCATGAGCAGAAGCATAGCTGAACCAGCCAAGAGAGCAGGTCAAGGATGATATGTGCATCGGGGTGCTTGTGATAGCGACAGAGAGGAGGGTGACGACAGCTGCGCAGGAAAAGGGGCACAGACAGGTCGTTGTGATAGGAAGCTTTGATGGATTGCCCAGCCTGACCCACTGGAGGCTTTGTGGACACTTCCGAGGGACCAGCGATACAGAATCCTCTGAAAACTCTGACACATCTGTATTAGTTCTAGTATCTTCCATCCCTGGCCCAAGGCATCTTTCACTGTCTTCGACTAGCCCAGTGTGACAGCTGGGATGAGGAGAACCAGGGGGGCTAAGAAAAGGGACCTATGCTTCAGCTTCAGGTCTGCCATCTCCTGCCACAGCTGTCCTTTGAGGGTAGAGGAGTAGTGCCCTCCACTCAGTGATGAGACCTCTCACACGTAGGCATACCTTTCACATTCTGTCGAATCTGAGCTTCTCGAGATCACCTTCCAAACCCCATTTCTCAGGCCTGTCGCACCCACCATGAAGTTTCTCCCTCACCCCACCTAGCCCTTCCACTGTGCCACTTGGAATGCCTGTTCCATAGGCAGTAAACTTCCCTTCGTCTCACATGCATTCCTCGCTCCTTCATCTACTAGCTCTTACTGAAACCAGCACTCCTGATGACACAGCCCCCCTGGCTCCCCTGGCCACTCTCTCCATCCTCACTCACTCATTCTTCTTGACTCACTGGTTAGGGCAGGGGCAGTTGGCATAGCCCTTGGCTCCCATTGTCACTTCCAGGTTCTCCCCTTCCCTCTATCACTTTATAACCTCTCCTCCTCTGACGTTCATACTCTTCACGTCTGTGATTTAATCAGAATCCTTTCAGCTGTTTTCTGCAGAGCCCCAAGGTTTTCGTGGATTACCCACCCTGTGGGGCAGCCTGCCCAGTCTTGCTCCTCCCACCTCTGTCTGGCCCTCCTCAGCCTCCTCTGCCGGATCCCCCTCGCCGCCTCTCACAGTCAGTGTCCCTCAGCTTCTGTGCTGTGACACCTCCTCTCTCTGACCTTAGTGGCCCCCGCAGCTTTCCTCCCCATCTCTGTGGCTGATCTCGTTAACAGCAGATAATGGGACGATTACTGATCGCTGTGTCGGCTACTCTTTCAATTGTATTTTAATGTCAGCTGGATTAATTTTTTTAATGACCTCTGCTTTAATGAGTTCTTTTGGTCTCGGAGCATTCTCTAGGAGGAATGTCTACCGTATTAGAAAATGAACCATTGATTTTCCCCCCAGAAGTAAGCTCTCTTGGGCACCTTTTGAACACGGCAGATTCCTTGCGGTTTGTCATTGGTAAAGATGAAAAAATAGAGTGGCTGCGATGGTGGATAGGCCCCGGCTCAGTGGGCGCCTTTCAGAATGAAGACACCACAGTCCCAAGTCAGGGAAGAGCAGGAGACGCCGTCTCCTTTGCAGAGAGGCCGTTCTTGTCTTCTCTTGTCGCGTTGCTTAGTCGGGGAAGTTTTCTTTAAACGTGTTCTTACTGTTTCTGTAGATGTGGATGGAGTTGCTTTTTACGTTAATGAAAGAGTTTCCCGGTGGTTCAGCCGTGTGAGTTGCTGCATGTTGTGAGCACAGAGGCCCACTTCTCTATGGAGTTAGACATTTCCCACCCTGGAATTTGAAGTTATAAAAATGGAACCGTATCTGCATAGAAGTTGGAGGTTCAGAGGTGAAAGTGAGTATTTAAAGACACTGTTTGGTTTTGTTTCCACGACAGGCAGTGCTCAGAATGCGACCAGGCAGGAAGCAGTGACATGGAAGCAGACATCGCCATGGAAACCCTGCCAGACGGCACCAAGCGATCCCGGAGACAGATTAAAGAGCCCGTAAAGTTTGTCCCACAAGATGTGCCGCCTGAACCCAAGAAGATGCCCATCAGGAACACGGTAAGTGTCGCAGTGGTCATTACACAAAGCTGAGTGACTTGTAAGAAGCAGCGTTGCCTCAGGCTCCACTGACGGCCAGGCCAGGCCCAGCTTCTGGCAGCTTTTCCCTCTGGTCTTGGCTTCCTCCTGTCTGTGCTAAACTGACAGCCAGAATGGGTCAGGGAGCCTTGCTGGAGGGCCAGGGGTGTCAGAGGCATGCTGGCGTCCTGCTTGTTGAATAGCTGTTGTCTCCATGCCCGCTGTGTTTTAGACAGGTAAAGTCAACTTGTACCAGCTCGTACACATTGGTCTCTGGGTAGCCTTAAGCTGAACGGCACCATGATCTGTGATGCCGTTAGATACCGGAGAAGAGAGACCTGGCCGCTGCCCTGAGGCCTAAAGAAATACAAAGTGAGAGCCTGGCAGGCCCAGTCTAAAGTCTGGGCAGTGCTGTTTATGAGTATTTTTACTTTTTCTACTTCATTTAAGTACAAAAAAGAGCCTTTCCACGTACCCGGCCGAGCCCAGAAATAGGATCCGATAGGAAATTGGGAGCCTCCCTTTCATACCACGTGCCATGTTACTTTCAAAAGCAAACTCTTTGTGCTTTCCTGTGTCCTCTTCTGTGCATTTTAAAAGCATTTAAGTACCCTGATTTTTTTGCTGTCAGTATTACTAACTGCCCTTCTGCCTGTGTAAGCTGGCTTCTCCCCGTTATAACCGGGGGAAGGAGGAGGGAGGGACCCTTGCCACAAATCATCCCCCCCAGGGGCCATGTCAGTCATATTCCCGTATATTCGTGTCACAGTCTGTCCCACCATTCCACCACTGGATGGGCGCTGTCTTTGTTTCCACCTTTTGCTATAACACAGATGGCTTCTCTGCATGTTTGGGGATGTGGGCGTAGAGGGCTTTCTTTCTAAACTGCTCACCAAGCATGAGGTCAGGGCCACACCCACCCTGATTTTTGTCTCCCCTTTACTAGTTTGTTTCTTCTAGTCCCTTTAAAATATTCTGCTTAATGCATTACTAATTTTTTGAATAAGCAGCTCCTACTTTCACAATCTCTTTGACTAGCTCACGTTTTCCCCCCCGTAGTGAAAAAAGACGGCCCCTTCACAGCAGTCTTCCTCGCGTGCTCTCCCAGTGGCAGAGCTGTTGGGTGCTGGGTGGCTGGCCTTGACTTTTCCCATCTGTCTGGCTCCCTTCCGCCACCGCTTCCTTGGCCTCACACATCCTTTTAAATGCTCTGTACCCATTCCTTCCTTCCTTGGATGTGTAGTGGGTGGACCTCACACATCTCCTCTGCCTATACTGCTCTATGATTCCATTCCCCTCTCTTTAAACTGAGGCGGCAGTGCCCATGTCCTTCCTGGGCCTAGGTCCAGGCTCTGGGAGCCATTGCAGCCTGGAGCCTAGATGTGGAGGTCTGGGCAGAGTCGGGATATCTTTGCTTGTGGTGGCTAGAGGGTGGATGTCAGCAGTGGGCCTGGGTCCCGTCACATCCTTAGTCTCTGGGTGAGTAGAGAGAAGGCCTGCCGATGACCTGAACGTGTGCAGCGAGGGAGGAGGAGGAGAGAGGGGGAAGCCTGGCTGAGGGCTCAGGAGGCGGAGGGCCGGCCTCGCTGGCCAGCGGGGGCCACTCCTCTTGCAGATGCTGGGAGGGCTCCTCGCTGCAGTTGGGAATCAGCCTTTTGTTTTCCTTATTTCTTTTTTCTGGTCTGGCTTTACTAGAGGTAAGGAGCTTAAAGAACTGAGTGAGGCTGCGATGGCAGAAGAGGTGGGCTGGTTGGAGAAGGCTTGAGGGGAAGGGTAGGGGGCTCCTTCAGTGCTGAGGCAGGGGAGGACAGGCAGGATAGGGTGTGTTCTGAAACGGGTTGGGGTGGGGGAAATAAGGCAGAAAGCTAGCAGGAGAGGGCTCAGAAGGGAGCTTCCCGGGAAGGGCAAGTGGCATCAGGGCCCATTTCAGTTGCTCACAGGTGACAAACATCACTGCGTTCCAGGAGCCCAAGAGGAGGAAGGAAGGCATGAACTCCTTGTACAAGGCTTGGGGTCCCTCCTTCCGAAGCATGGTGAGGGCGCAGTGGCCAGCACTGGCATACTGGCCCACGGCAGAGTTCATGTATCTTGTCTTGACCATGTCCGCAAGGGAAGCAATAATGGTGGTGCAGAAGCCAGCCCCAGAGGCTGATGTGAAGTGTCATGAAAGGTCATCAGTCATAAGGTGGGCCTTCAGAAGGGCATCTTTGATAAGCTCAGCACAGTTGACAATAGCATTGCGGGCAACATTGGGTGAAGTTCCTTTCCATAAACCCTGAAGGCCCTCTTCTCTGGCGATAGTGTTATAGGCATCCACTGTACCCTGGTATCTCCAGCTGCTACCTGCATGAGCCTAGGCCTGGAAGCGTACTTTCACCCCATCTGTGGGTTGGGCTACGTCCACTGCCAGAGCCCCTGTGGTGCAGGCTCCCAGGAGGCAGCTCCCAATGCCTGCATGCTCAGATCCCTTCTTTAGAACTGCCTGACAGTCATAGAAGCCAATGTGAACAGAAATAAAACTCATCTGGCGTTGCAAGCCAGCCACCAGTCCGTTGTACAGACCGCCAGTGCCCTCAGTCTTGACCATGGTCAGAATGGTGCCCATGACACCCCGATACCGGGCAGTGGTAGAAGAAGCTCGGACAGCCCCTGCCTGTCTCCTTGAATCTGCAGTCGGACTTCGGCTGTGTCCAGGGGGAAGGTGGTGAGGTCAGCGATGCAGGCAGCAGTGCCAGCCGCAAGGACTTTATGGTGGCTGTCAGGGGCACATCTGTAGGCTTAAATCCAACCATGATTCAATGCTGGCCTTCTGCTACTTCCCAGGAGGCAGAGGAAAAATGGAAAGATGGCCTCCACGGATTGAGCAAGACAAGATAGAGGAACTGCCAGAGTCCTTATCTGGAGGGTCTCACAATGACGGCACCTTGATCAAGCTTCTCTATGGGGTCCCGCTCTTCAGAGTTGCTCACCGCAGCCATGGCCCACTTCCCTTGATTTTCCATAGAAAGTTGTTGGGAAACGGAACACCTGATGATCATACTGTGTGCCTGGGACCGTAGAGGAAAACACGAGGAGGCGGCGGGGGCATGAGGCCTGTGGCAGAGTCTGGCATCTGGCGGGCTGGGGGACTGCCTAGCGGTCTCTCCTCTGGATTACTACAAGGTCTGAGCCTTGGAGGAGGTTAATGCGCACCCTGAGGGCCATCCTTTCATTTTCAGCACTGAGGCTTTTGTTGGCTCTGCAGATGCCAGAGTTTGTCCCTAGGAGATTGTTTTCAGATGTCTGCCTTATGGTCTTTTGGTGTAGCTGACGTTGGCAGTGGACGTTAAGGAGTCTTGGACCTGGCCGCCGTCTGACTTGGGGTGTGCGCTTGTTTTATCTAGAGGCTTTCCGTTATCGAGTGATTTTGTTTTCGTAAAGGGAACTGACCCCATTAAAAGGGGCAGACCTGGGGATGTGTGCCGTTTCTCTGCCGGTGAAGGCCTCCCCCGTGTTAGTGGGCACCTTTGTCTGCGTCGCCTTCTGGCCTGGGATGATCCGCTTGCGTCACAGTAGAACGTGAGCCCCTTGAAGGCTCTTGGTGTTAGGGGTGTCTGGCACAGGGCCCTTCAGGCTCTTGCAAGGGAGGCCCCCCGTTGTCTCCTGTGATGGTGGGGGTGGGGCCTCGGTTCCATGGCTAAATTATCGTTGTCATTTCCCTGCACTAGGAAATGTGCATTCTTTCTTTGGAGTGTTACCAGCCGAAGCTGATTGTTTTGTTAATTGTCTAGTCTTAAGAGACTGATGGAGAGAATGTGAATCCTGCAGACTCCACTTGGAAACATGTCCTGGGTGCGTCCCGCCAGCCCCCTCCACCCCCACTGCAGAGAGCTGCTTGTTAAACATTTACCAGCCAGCCCCACTTGGCTCCCACAGGACTCTGTGGAGCCTCTTCATACTTGCTGAGAGCCGGGTCTTTCTCTCTTCCTGGGGCCCCAGATGAAGCCCAGCAGACCTTGCTGCCCCCGCCGGCTATTGCAGGGAGTAACACAGAGGAACATTTTTAGTCTTCTTTCCTGAAAAATGAGAAGAGGGGGGAAAAGGGTGTGATAAAGAAGGAGGGACCCCCTGGAAAGGGTACGTGTGGGAGATTCTGGATGGAGGGCATGGCACATTGGAAGGGTTGGTGTGTGGGGCTCAGGGAAGGGGAGGCTGGGAGTGTCCTTGTTGGCTTGGGATTGTTGGAGATCTTCTTTCTCAGTCGTGGTCACCTCCTGTTTGGCCGGCAGCCCACGGCATCCTCCCCCAGACTCTTGTTTGTAGGTGTTCTTGTCCTGATTATTCAAGGAGCAGCACAGTCCTTGGATGCGGCTGTACCAAAACAGGTTCCTTTGTCATTGTGAGGGCATGCAGACTCCGCAACCCCAGCGAGCCTGTCCAGGGGCCTGTGTCCCAGAGATCTGCTCTCATCTGTCCCTCCGGTGCTCCAGAATGGGCCTCCATCCTTCCATTCTCATCCTTCTCTTCGGACTTTGAAGCCTCCCAACCCCGTATGGTCAGTGATCCCTGCAGGCCTCTCGCCGCTGGCCCTGACAGTCACTGGCACCATCGTCTGGTACAAACTCTGCCCCTTCAGATGGGTGGTATTCAGAGGGGTCTAGGTTGGTCACATGGTGTGCCGAATTCACCAGTCCCCGTTTGTTACTGTTGCAGATTAGTATTAATGACAATTATTTGTGCTCGTCTGCCAAATGAACATGGTGATGATACTCGGTCTGGTTCCACAGCCCGGCGTGTCAAAGGGGAGGCCGACTCTGGCATTTGGGGATTCTTGAGGGCAGGGTTTGACCAGCTGTTAGCTCTCAAAATGCATTTGCTTTTGCTTAACTAATAAAGTGACGCAGTGTAATTTAAATAATCTCGTCCTGCAGATGCGTCCACTCTCTGCCCTTCTTGTCTAGCCCAGGTCCTCCAAGGAGGCCTCCCCAGCTTCCCTGAGCCCTTCCCATCTCTCTTAGTCCTGGGCCTGCCCTCCCTTCCTTGGCTTCCCGTTCTGCCTCTGTGGCTTGTTTGGATGGGCTTCCTTTGTTGGAGTGTGTGCCCCTGGAGGGCAGGGCTGACTTCCCTTGTGTCCCGGGGCTGGGCACTGAGCCCGCCTCCCCGGCAGCACTTGGTAAACCCTTCTTGACTGACTGACTTAGAAAAGCAAAAAACAAGAGCAAGGTCTTTGCCTTAATGTGACCCCGGTTTGTTTTTCTTCTTCTTTTTTCTTTAAAGTAGAACGTGTCCGTGTTCCTGAGGAGGCGCGCTTTGCAAACCCCATTTTTTTAGACACAGTGATGGTAATCTGATGAATAATCATCATGGACTAATGTTGAAAGGCCTTGGCTGACAGCCCAGCTCCTTTTCTGTTCTTCCACCGGCCTGATTTGGGGGCGCAGTGGGGTCGGAACAGCCCTGCCTCCCTGGGTGTGTTGGCTTTTCAAGCTCTCCCTATTCTTCTGGGATGGAAAAAGTCAATCTCAAAGGCCTTTTTAGGAGCAGTTTCTGTTTTAAAGCGGGAAAGACCCTCTTAAATGTTACCCTAACTAAACCTAAATAGTTCACCCTAAATCCATCCCCCTCATCTTCTCATGTTCCTTCCCATGCATCTGTCACAGGGCATTGGGAATCCTTGTGTAAGCTCCCAGAGCCAGCATTCCCCTCTGAGTGTCTCGGTCCACATTACCGGTGTGATGCAGGGAGTGGCACGTGCGTTTGTCCAGATGTTTGGCTCTGCCCTGCTGTGTGAATCCTCAGTAGGCAGCTTCTGGTGACTGAAATTGGTTTTGTTTCCTTTTATTTTGGTGTTTTTCTTGACACTGTTGGCATAAATTAAATCAGATGACATTAACCCTGTAGCCAGTTGGCAGACCTGGAATGGTTTTACTTTGGGTGCTAACCATGCCATCTGCTCTCTTTGAGTAGCCACCAGAAAGAAACAGATGGCATTGTATTCACACTCTATTTCAGTGAGCTCCGGTTTTTCTTCTTAAATGTTTTGAGCTCCTCAGTTTGTGCTTTGCCTTCAATACTTCCATAATTAACAAACAAATCTGGGTGGCATTTTCTGTGGGAGCCAGTCTAGGGTGAAGGAAGCACAGGGTAGGTGTGCCAAAGATCAGCTGTACTGTCTCTGAATCCAGTGTCTTTTTCTGCTTGCATGACCCTGGAGCTCTTGGGGCTCACCTCTGGGCTGTAGGGCCTGCCTTAATTCTCCTGCTTAGCATTGAGAAGGGAGCAGCTTCTCCATCCTGGAGCACTTCCCTTTTTTACATATCAGTTTGATAGAGAAGGCATTCCTCATGTTCTAGCTAGCACTTGAAGGATTTCCAATTGGTTATGCATGATTGATTGGTCAGGAGAAAACAGTGCCCAGTGGCCAGACCTTCGTAGGTTTTGAGGTCACAGGAAGAGTGCTCGGTCACTAACCCTTTGAATACTCATTTCTGCTCCTGTGAGCAGTTGTTCTCTAACCTCAGGGAAATCAAGTTCTTACTCTCAAGTATGTAGTAAAATAAGACCTGTCTGTCTCCTGTCATTATCTGTCTTGAGTGCATATGAAAAAGAAATGGCATAAATACGCAGTCTTTGTTTTCTGGTGCCCCCTTCTGAACCTGCAGTTGCCAGCTCTGAGGTTCAGGAATTCCGTGTGATGGAGAGATGACCCATCCATTGTGATGGCCTTAAACTGCATTCAGCCTGAGAGGAGCCTTTGGTCTGGGGTCCAGGCCTTGGTCTGGGGTCTAGGCCGCTGCCCATTGCTGGTGCAGGACTTTGGCGTGGGAGAGTTTTTGTCCTAGAATCCCAGTTGCCATTTTCCTGTCGGGGGAGTGAAGGCTTGTCAGCGCGTGGGGTTTGTCCGAGGCTCTGGCTTTCTGCTGGTGTCCAAGACTCAGTCAGCACTCACTCTCTGTTGAGCTCTGGGAATCCTGAAACCAGTGGAAGGACAGTCCATGCTCTTTGGGGAGGACAGTCTGAAAAGGAAGCTGTCCGTGGGGAGGAGAGGGGAAGGATGAGCGCTGGCCAGTGTCTGGCCTGGAGCGGAGTGGCTGCGTGTGGCCCGTAGCCTCTGCTTCCGCATCGGTCAGCATTCCCGGAGAATCTTCATGCATGGCAGTGCAGAGTTGGTTGTTTGGTCATTACACTTGTGTCCGACTCCATGTGGGGTTTTCTTAGTGGAGAGGCTGGAGTCGTTTGCCTTTTCCTTCTCCAACTCGTTTTTACAGGTGAGGAAACTCAGGCCAACAGAGTTAAGTGACTTGCCCAGGGTCACACATCCAGGAAGTGTCTGGGGCCAGATTTCATCCCAGGGAGGCGAGTCCTGGCCCTGTGTCCATTGGACCAGCCAGCTGCCCCTTCCACTTGTCCTGTGGAAAGCAGCTCTCTGGTGTTTGAAATTCCGAGGCTGTAAAGGAAAGTTTTACTTTCCTCCTGTTTGTATCATTAGACCACTCCTTTCATCATCCTTAGCTTTTTGCCTTCAGGAAGAACATGTACAAAAACCATCTCCCAGGTCCAAATGTGGATGCCTGGAAACAGGAGCTGTAGCAACCTAGGAAGTGTTGGCTGGGCTGGGGACTGAAAGAATTCTCATAATTTTAACGCGTTTGATGGATGTCATTTTAGGCGTTCTAGCGCATGACACTGAGACAGACCTGGTTAGTTAATGAATCGGGTTATTGGTGCCACAACATTACTGGACCAGGCAGCATCTCATGCCTTGCTTTGAGCAGAATATCTAAGGAAGGGAAGGTGCAGAGAGATGAGCAAGGAGAGCACTCCAGGTGTGGAGAGCAGCTGCAGAAGACACCCAGAGTCTGGAGATGGAGTGTCCTGTGGGAGGAAAGTCTAGGAGACTGGCATAGTGGGATCACAATATGAGGGGAACTTGATGTATCAGGAGACTGGAAGGATGGGAGCGGAGCAGAGAAGGACTTTGAACAGCAAACCCAGGATTTTGTATTTGATCCCAGAGGTGGGATGAGAGGGAGGGGGCTGGTGACCCAGTCAGACCTATGCTTTATGAGGGCAGAGCAGGGCCTGCCTTGCAGGCCATTGTGGTAATGCAGGTGAGGCGGTGAGGACTTGCCCCATGCCGAGCTGGCTTCAAATGAGGGAAAGGGGCCGATGCTAGAGATGGTACAAAGGTGACCTCTGCAGGCCTTGGCACTAGATTGGATATGGGGTAAGGAGAGCAAAGAGGAGCTGAGGATCGCCCCTGGGCTCGGAGCCTAGGGTGTGGGAGGGTGGTGGGCTGCTTGCTAGTAAGAGAGAAAGGGGGAGATGGGGGGAGAGGGAACTCAGTTCTGGGCGTGCTGAGTCTGTGGCCCTCTGGTTCAGGCTGTCCAGCGGGCAGTTGGAGATGAGAAATGCAAGTCAGCAGAGAGGCCGGGGCTGGCCAAGTAGGTCGGAGAATCACAAGCGTAGGAAGATACTGGAATCCCATGAAGCCGAAGAGATCCTCCAGAGCCCTGTGGGATGTGCCTGGCACTGTGCTAAGGCCTTTTTGTAGAGACTATCTCATTGAATCTTCCCGACACCTCTGGGAGGTAGGCACTATTATTCCCATTTCACAGTTGAAGAAACTGAGGTGAAGTCACTTATGCAGGGTTGCACCTGAGACACAATTTTGACTGGGATCTTCCTGCCTCCAGGCCCAATAGTGTGTGCACTGCTGCTCCCCGCTGCCCCAGAAGGAGAAGAGCCGGGAGAGAAAGGTGTCCTGAACCCAGAGAGAAGAGTAAACCTTAACTGTGTCAGCAACTGCAGCACAGGCAAGGCCAGTGAGGAGGGAGAAAAGGCCATCGATTGATTTGGCCACTGAGAGCCCCTTCCTGACTCTGGGGAGGGCAGTTTGAGCGAGGGTGGTGAGAAGACGAAAGGATGGGGAGACACCTGGTTGTGGGAAAGTGTCCTCAAAGGCTTAGCCACAGGGAGCAGGAGAGGGAAGGGTCAGCTATCAGTCCCTCCCTGCCTATGGGCCTGCGCCCACGTGCCCTGCTGCTAGGTCTGGGCTCACTGGTGAGCCAGGGAGACTTCACCTTGTTCTCATTTACTTAGGTGACGCCGCCAAGGGGCTGAGGTTCAGGTGGCGATCGTCTCGTCGGTCAAGGTTTTCCATTGGTCTCGTCATTTATGTTTCATTTGATTTCACAAAGCTGTGGGACCTTTGGCATCATTGTGAGGGACGTGGTGCATCTTCTACACGTCTGTAACGCCATGCACCAGCAGATTCCCAAAGGAATGCTAATGTGAACAGGTTTTAGAGTTCAGATTACAAAATATAGTGAACACTCTGTTTATTCCATTACAAATCAAGACAAACATTCAAAACATTTTAATATTCACAACATTACATCTTATCATAGAAAATGGCCATGCAGTTTTCACTTACAGAGGCCACAATATTCAGAACAAGGAACAATAGAATCAAACTTCCACTTATGGGGCAACCATTAACTTAATCAGTCACTAATCTAGATTCACAATTACTAAATATCATTAAGCACAAATACAATCATTTGAAAACCATACAAACCCTCCGCCCCTCAGTATCCAGAAAACCTCAATTTCATCCAAGGGGAGGCCTTTTCTTCATCTTGACTCTGGGTGGTCTCTCTGATTCCCTGGATCCCCTTCCAAGGTCCCAGTTCCCTCCTGAATCCACCAAAGAGTCACTTGGATTCAGAAGTAGACAGCTCCCAGGTCCTTCTCCAGTCCCCAGGGCAGTCCCTGGCACATACTGAAGTTCACAGGGTCCAACACGTCTCAAACTCTTCACCACTTCTCTTGCCTGGAACTCAAGGATCAGCCAGGCCACGAACAAACAAAGTCTTATCCTGGTCATGCTTCTTCAGACAAGCCCTCTCAGCCTTCCAGTCAGCCTTCCAGGCAGCCTTTGTGAATCCAGGGGCTATAAATAATTGCATACCTTTTGACCCAGTAACA
>CM053581.1:584592262-584613389 GCA_028627135.1 Pseudochirops cupreus
CCTTGATCCTTTTTGTCCCCTAAAAAGGAATCTAAAGTTGCATGGCTGGGTTTGCTTTGCTTCCTTTGCCTACTCATGTTGCCTGTATTAACTGTTTGAAGAAATAGGCAAAGGAGTCTTACCACATTCTTTTTTTGACACAAATAATGGTTTTCATACCTAAACCAGGGAGAATAAAAACATAGGAAGAAAATTATGTACTAATTTCCTTAAAAAGTATTGATGCATAAATTTTAAATAAAATACCTGCAGGGAGATTACAGCGATGTATCCCAAAGGTCATACACAGTGACTAGGTGGGATGTGTACCTTGAATTCTGGGCTGGTTCACCATTAGGGAAACTTTAACCATGATTGGACACATCAATAACAACAGGAACAGAAATCGTGATGGTAGCGACAGCTGCAGGAAAAACGGTATCCGTAGCTATTAGAGCCCTGGAAACGAGACAACAGAGTAAGTTGATCTTTTCTTGAAATGTCAAATTTTGTGTGTGTATATGCATCTATATATGTATACGTAAACATCCATGTGCACACACACACCAAGAGCAGGCATCATCTGTAATGGAAATTAGCTGGAAGCCTTCCTAATGTGATCACAGAGAAGGCGAGAGTGCCGTTATCACCACGACTCTTCAGTAGTGTATCAGAAATACTGAGTAAAGCAGTAAGATGAGAAATAAATCGAGAGCAGAAGAGGAAAAAAATTGGAAAAAAATGTAGAATGTAGGAGAAAAAACTGGAAAGTGAATCAACATAATAGGTATGAAACTTTGAACAAGCAAACAAGCATCAAACTTTCTGAAAATTAGGATGGACCAAATACAGTCTAATGACATTATGAGACAGCAAGAATATTTAAAACAGTCAAATGACTGAAAAAAAAGAGAAAAAAATGTGAGAAATAAAAAAAAAAAAACAACTAACCTGGGAGACAGATTAAGGAGAACCAATTGAAGGATCACTGGAGTACTTGAGAGCAACCCCCCCACCCCCACCCAAACAGCCAACCTTATTTCAAGAAATGCTAAAATAAAACTGCCCCAAATCCTTTAGAATCAGAAGGTAAAGTAGAAATAAAATCATCTCAGGTACTTCCTGAAGGAAACTCAAAAATGAGGCCTTTCAGGAATATTGTAGCCAAAGTTCAGAGTTTGAGGGTCACAGAAAAAATGCTGTGAATAGCTGGAGAAAGAGAATCCAGGTATGAAGAAGCCAGTGTCAGGATCCCAGGAGATGTAGCAACCGTCGCTGGAGAGGAGGAGAGAGCTGGGGATGGGGTGTTCCGAAGCGTTCCCGGCTTAGAACCAAGAATGGCTGTCCAGAAACACTGAATGGGACCCTCCGGGGAGGCAGTGGGCCTTTTATGAAAGGAGTACTTTTGGATACGCAGTCTGAAGTGCAGACGCAGGAGATGAGCAAAATGAAAATGCATTCACAGGGCTCGGTCTGGCACTCAGAAGCCCCTCCCGCCTCTCCAGTCTCCCAGACCGGGGCCTCCTGGCCATCCCAAGAAGGAGGCACCGCCTCTCTTGGCCCCGCACTTTTTCTCTCTGTCCCTTGGCCCGGCATGTTCTCCCTCCTCCACTCTGGCCACTGAGCTCCCTGGCTTCCTGCAAGTCCCAAGTAAAATCCCACCTTTTAGGGGAGTTGAGGCTGCTAGGCGGTATGTGGATAGGAAGCACTGGGCCTAGAGTCAGGAGGATCTGAGTTCAAATCCCACACCAGACACTTGATAGCTATGTGACCTTGGACAAGTCACTTAACCTTGGTTTCCTTAACTGAAGAAACATCAGCACCTGTTTCTCAGGGTTGTTCTGAGGATCCAGTGAAATAATATTGGTGAAGTGCTTAGCCCAGCAGCTGGCGCATAGCAGACACTAATGTATGCTCACTCCCTTCCTCCCATCCTTCCTTCTGGGGTCTTCTCCCCCTTCCTGTTTCCTCTTTGCACAGATGTCTTTGCTTGCTGCCTCCCCATTGGATCGTGAGCCCCGAAGGCAGGGGCTGTCTTTCACCACTCTTTGTGTCTCCAGCGCTGAGGAGCTAAGCATGAGTGCATGATCGTAAGGGCCTAGCCGTGGAAGATGGAGCCAGAGCCGCTGTGTCCCCATCCTCGGCAGGCAGAGGGTGATTGGGGGAGCATCTGGGCGGGGTTCTCCTATGTGCTGGTGATCTTAAAAGAAGAATCCCAGGAGAGAGGTAGCAATCCTGGCGTAGCCTCGCACTGGGAGGAGAGAGGACGGACAGGGGACATTAGCCCAGAACTAAAAGGCTTAGGACCTCCGATTGGCCCTGATTCCAGAGGCCTGGGGGTGAAAGAGGCCGTCTGCAGCGACTCAGCATATGCCAGGAGACACATTTTTTTAGCCAGTGAGCATTTATTAAATGCCATTTGCCAGGAACTGTGTTGTTAAGTACCGAGGACACAAAGAAAAGTCAAGGACAGACCCTGTGGTCAAGGAGCTCACTGTCTTATTGGAGAGACAGCAAGTGAACAATAAGCCGCATTCAGGATCAATAGGAAGGAATCAGGAAAGGGAAGGCACTAGAAGTGGGAGTGATGGTGAAAGCTTTCCTGTGGGAGGTACAATTCTAGCTGAGGCCAAGAAGCCTTGAGGAGGGAGAACATTCCAGGAGTGGAAGAGCCAGGGGAGTGCCCCGAGTCAGGAGATAGAGGGTGTTGTGGGAGGAACAGCCAGGAGGCCCAGGGGGCGGGCAAGATGCGATTGCAGAGTATGTGGAGGTGGAGGGGTAGAAGGTGCGAAAAGACCCGATGAGGCATTTTAGATTTGGCCTTGGACAGTGTAATGGAAACCACCCCACTTGGGCCCAGTAATACGGGGGGGGTTTCTGACAAGGGTCTGGCATGCAGAGCCCCCTTTGTGGTCACCATTCGGTCATGACTACAGTTGTGAGCAGCAGATATTAAATTTATTAACAAGGCTGGCAAAGTTGATGACTAGTGGTTTCTCTCATTAACCCAAGACAGAGACGCAGGACCCAGTATCATCTTGAGTGCCTTGCTGCTTTCCCATCAGCACATGATCCCCCTGACCAGGAAAGGGCCACCCTCATCGGTAGTCTCTTGAGGACAAGGTGACCCTAGGGTTCTCAGCGCTTCCTGCTGAGACTCGGTAACCTCCAGCAGTCTGGAAGGGAAGCCATTCCAATTTGGGCCACTCTGGCTAGTTTTCTCCTTCATTAGGCAGGTTACTCCGAACTCTAATGAAGAGGCCAAAATTACACGAGTGACTATTGGGAACTCTAGTCTGGCTTCAGCCTTTTGGATAAAGAAAAGCCAGGCTCCCATTTGGGTGGGGCCCAGCCCAACCTAGTTCGGGAGCAGGTAGGTACCTTTTCAGGAATGGAGTCTTAACAAAAACAGGAGGAAAGGGATGGATCACAAACGAACCGTTAGTTATTGATACAGTAGTATAACGTAGGGAGGCCTTGCCTGTAGTGACTGGATAAGGGGAGGGTGAGTGACATGGGCAGAGCCGCACTTTAGAAAGACCAGTTGGACAGCTGAATGGAAGATGGAGGGCCCCGGCAGACTCTGCTCATCACCCAGGACGCGGGCGTGTCAGAGGAGAGGAGGGGCTGTGGCCGTGGCCACTTGGAGAATCTCTTATATTTAACCATATGTGTTTCCAGTCTGTCGTTCTCATTTGGGAAGTGGAAGAAGAGGGCGTCAGGAAGGAAGAGAAGGTAGATTTTTACTGTTTGAAAAAAGAGCATTTTTTTCAATAGAAGAGCTCAAGATTGTCTCCCTTACATATAATGTTGGCTCTTAGTTTCAGATGTCTTTCAGTCGGGTTTTTTTTCCCTAGTTATGTCCAACTCTTCGTGACCCTGTTTGGGGTTTTCTTGGTGAAGATACCGGAGGGGTTGGTCATATCCTTCTCCAATTCATTTTACAGATGAGGAAACTGAAGCCAACAGAGTGAAGTGACTTGCCCAGGGTCACGCAGGCAGGAAGTGCCTGAGGCCGGATGTGAACTCAGAAGATGAGTCTTCCTGACTCCACGCCCAGAGCCCTAGCTAGTCACTGAGCCGCTTGGTGCCCTAGATAGTTGCTGCTTGACATATTAAGGAACTGTCCCTTTATTCCTATATTTTTAAGGGTTTTTAATAGAATTGATGTTGTCTTTTGTCAAAAGCTTTTCCTGTATCTTGATACAAGATTTCTGTCCTTGTTACTAACAATCTGTTATAGTTATAGTTTTCCTGATACTGAACCAATCATGTATTTCTGGTTTAAATTTACAGTGACCCTAGATATACTCTTTTTAAAAATTATTACTGCAATGTCTTTATGAATACTTTATTTAATTTTTTCATCCGTATTCATTAGGGTTAATGGTCTGTAGATTTCTCTGTTAGATTCTCTGGTTTAGGCCTTGAAAGCGTGTTCAGGTCACAGAAGGAGTTCGATGAGGGCCCCTCTTTTCTGTTTTTGCTCTCCGTTTGTGTAATGCTCTTACTGTTCTTTGGATGCTTGGCAGAATTCCCGGCTCATCTCTCTAGGTCTGGGTTAGTTTTTTTTTTAACTTCTGGTAGTTCATCTATGGCTTACTCAGGTGATTTTTCTAAGATTGGATTATTTAAATTATCCATTTCTTATACCTTTCATCCGGGCATTTCCCATTTCAAAAACATGCATCAGTTTCATCTGTCAGTTCTGTTGTCATGTCACTGATTCAGGATAGTTTTCCCAGGCATCATGCGAGGTGTAGGGCGACAAACCACAAATGAAAAGGGCCTTGCCTTCGAGATTTTGTTCTACTTGGGGGCGGGGGGGAAGCATGTGCGTAAATAAGTTTGACTTATTATCTACACAAGTAACATTTATGAGAGGGTGGTCAGGAAAGGCTTCGCATGGTAATGGAGGCCAGTTGTGAAGGAAATTGGGGATTCCAAGAGGCGGCTGTGAGGTGGGAGTACATTCAAGGCAGGTGGGACCCTGCGACAGAAGGGCAGAGGGGCCAGACTGGACTGCGCAGTGAAGGATGTTCAGTAGCATACAATGAGTTGGGAAGGGTTTTCCTGGCTGGGTGTGGTGGTGAGCCCTGGGAGCCCAGGGCTGCCTGGATGTGTGGGCTAGGGCGTCCCTAGCTAGAAAAAGAGCGGATGCTCATGGTTTGGGGGCCAGTGAGTGGCTGCTGTGCTTCCAGCCTGAGTGAGGAGATGAGGCCGCAATAAGAGGGGCGGATGACACAGAGGACGGAGGGCCTATTAAAAGACTCAACAGTAGAGTCAAGGGTCTGAAACATCTCCAGAGTCCAGAAGGACAGGCCACAACTCTTAAAACAAACTTTACTTTCATCCTTTCATGGGTCTGACATCATTGATGTGGATATTTCCTCCCCACGTGTGGATCTCGTCCCATTCGTGCCTGTCCAGGTCAGGGACCTCCCAAGTTTGCCAGGGCTTCCTCACAGTGGGTTGGGGGCCTTTCCCATGTTGTCTGAACATAGTAAAGATACCGCTCCATCTCCCAGGGCACTTTAATTGCCCGTCCCCTTGACACAGCCTCATCTCTCTCCTCCTTTCCACCTTGGGGGCTTCCTTGGCTTCTTACATGGCCTGCCTTCTACAGGAGGCCTCTCCTGAGCCACTTAATGCTGCGCCCTTCCCTCTCGTAATTATTTCCGGTTTAGCCTGTACATAGCTTGTTTGGACATGGTTGTTTTCATGCTGTCTCTCCCACTAGACTGTAAGCGCCTGGCCGGCAAAGCCAGACAAGGGACCTGATCCCCGCTTCTGGCAGCCCAGTGGTGCATTGGAAAGAGCCCTGGGCCGAGGGTCAGGAGGATGTGTGACTCTGGGCAAGTCCCTTCACCTGTTTGCCTCAATTTACTCATCTGTAAGATGGGGCTAATAATGGCAGCATTACCTTCCAGGGTTTCTGAGAAGATGAGATTAGAGTGTGGTAGTGAAGTGCTTAGCACACTGCCTGGCGCAGAGTAAGCCCCGTAGACACCTTGGCTGTCATTGTCACTGCTCTTACAGTTACTTGGCGGAGATTGAGTTCAGTTACAGAGTTCTTTGGGGTCTTTCACACCCTAGCGCCAATGCCTTTAGTGATTTTAGTGCCTCCCTCATTGGCCATGAGAGGAACCTAGTCTGGTTTAGTGTAGGAGCCTTGGGGTTCTGGCCAGCCGCCCTTTAGCTCTTTAGCTGAAGGCTGGTGAGTTAAAAGTGCTTGCTCTTGCTTCCAAATAAAAATAAGATCTCAGCTTTGCTGGGCCCAGAATGAAGCTTCCCTCCCTCCCCCAGACTTCCCCTTCTCCTCTTCACTGTCCCTTTGCCTGCAGCCATCTCTCCACACAGCCCCTCCTCTCCACTCCCGTGGCCTGACCTTTCTCAAGAAGCCTCCTGCTTGACCACTCCCTTACTCAGAAGTGTTGGGTGACCTTTAAGAGCCCTTCCCATCCTGGATTCAGACCTAGTAACTTTATGCTTCTTCATAGCCTGTCTGCCCTGAATGCCTTCTCCTCTCTCCTGCCCCTGGGCCTTTGCAGAGGCCAATCCTCAGCCCTGGAACGGCTTCTCCCCCGCCGCTGTCTTGGTGGATCTTGAGCTTTCTTCCAGGCCCAGCCTAGGCCTCCCCCTCCATCAAGAGCATTTCCTGGTCCGGTTGGCATTAGTGCTTTTACTTCTCCGGTCATTTCATAGGGACTTGTGTCTGTCCATGCAGCCTGCTGTCCCATACCCCAGCCCAGGACAAGGGAAGCTTCTGGAGAGCAGGCACTACCTGCTTTGGGTCTTTGAACCCCAGCACTCAGTGATTGAATTGGAACTTCTCGTGTGGCTACTCCTGTAATTGCCTTTCGTCTAAGTCATGCAGATGCACTGAGCGGCCCCTTGCTATAGCTCGTGTGACCTGGCTGAGGGCCGTCCTCTCCGGGGCTCATTTTCTGCTGCTTCGAAACAAGAAGGTTGCCCCGGGTGAGTTCTGGTCTCCTTTGCAGTTCTCATCTTGGGAGCAAGCACAGAGATTGTTCTGCATCTTCATGCCTGCGGTTCTTGGCAGACAGTAGGTCCTTAATGAACACCTGCGGATTGTTTGATGATCCAGAAAAGAGAATAACTCAGTGGTGTGGGGGATGCAGGAGTGGTGGTCAGGCCTTCAGGGGAAAGTGATTCAGGCCTGTCCCTCTGAAATGACTGTTACAGAACAATGACAGCAGCGATAAGTAATAATAATAAATGTAGCTCTTTTAAGGTTTACAAAGATAAAGTGTGTGTGTGGGGGGGTGTGGGTGTCTGTGTCTGTGTGAGAGTGTCTGTGTGGGTGAGGGTGTCTGTGTCTGTGTGTCTGTGTGTGTGAGTATGTATGTGTGTGAGTATGTGTGTGTGTGTGGGTGAGGGTGTGTCTGTGTGGGTGAGGGTGTGTCTGTGTGGGTGAGGGTGTGTCTGTGTCTGTGTGGTTAAATGGCTCTCTCCAGAGTCACTGACAGTCTCTTAATTGCCTTATTTCATGGTCTTTTCTTAGTTTTCATTAATTCTGACCCCTCTGTTGCATTTGGCACTACTGGCCTCCTTCTTCTCTGGGATATTCTCCTGTCTGGGTTCTAATGACACTCCTCTTTCCGGGCTCTTCTCCCACCTGCCCAGCCATCCCTCCTCCATCTCCATCTTGCCCTGCATGACTGCTAGCTGCATCCTGGGCCTCCTCTGCTTCTCTAGCAGCTGCCGTGATGGGTCACAAAGCCACCTTTCCAGAACCAGCCTGTCCTCTGAGCTTGGAGCTCATTGTCTCAGAGACATCTCAAAGCTCCACGTGTCTTTTTCCTCTTCTGTTGAAGGCAGCAGCATTCTCATAGCGTCCAGGCTTCCAGACTCCTCGTTTCCACCAGGTGCCAGATCATGCCACAACAGTTCTCATGTGTAAACCTGGCCCTCGCCAGCCTAGATGATTGCCACAGCCTTCTTGGCTTCCCTGCCTTGGGTCTGTCCACTGTCCAGGCCATCCTGCATCCTGTTGCCCAGAGAGTTTGGACTTGGCACCCCAGTGGCTCTCTGTATGTCCTTTGGGAATTCTCTCTCTCTTCTGCACATGGGACGCGTTTCTCCTGGCCTTGCCTGCACAGGCTGTCCCTCATCCCCAGAGCCCCCTCCTTACTGTGCCCCCTTCTTGGGGATGCTGCCCAAGCGCCGTCTTCTGCAAGGAGCCTTAGCAGGGCTCCCCTTCCCAGGCCTTGTGTGCTCACTCCCCAGTACAGGTGCTCAGTCTCTTCATTGTGTTTATGTTTGTGTGTCTGTGTGTCTCCCCGTCAGTGCCAGCTTCCCGAAGGCAAGGCCTCTCTGGCCTCCTCTTGTCTCCGCAATGCTCAGCACAGGGCCAGGCCCTCAGTAGGTGCTTCCTGAGTGTGAGTGACACATGGACTGGATGGAAGTTCCTCCTAGTAGGAATCCTTCCTTCTTTGCTCTTGCTATCCCCATTTCCGAGCACTTAGTAGGTGCTCAGTAAATGCTTACTGATGGTCGATCTTTTTGATCTTCACCACAGCCCTCTGCTCTGGGGTTTTACATAGACTTGTGTGTGTGACATTTGCAGGGGATTCTAAATAGTTAATTTAGTTGGCATTGGGCAGAGGTGCAGCAGAACCAGATTAAAACATGATTGGGTAGAGCTTAACACAGTAAGTGAGAATACAGCACAACACAGAGGTTGTGAACTTGTGGTTTTCTGAATCACTCTGTAGTCTGCAGGGATGGTTGCTATTTAGTTGGACACTGCTGATGTAGGAAATGGGTGTGACAGGTGCTTCCTGGGCCCAAGCCTGGAGGCGTCTCCCAGAGTGGGCAGAAGAAGGATGGGCCTAAACCCAGGTTTGCCCTGCCCCCCTAGGCTGCCCTTCTTGTATCATTCATTTGTGCTCTTTTAATGGCAGATGTTTTGTTTGTGGTCCCTGGAATTTATGGCTCATTGTAGAAAGGCTCTGCTTAGTCTTCTCCACGCCTGGTCAGAAGCCACAGCTTTCTGTCGCCCCTTGTTGTCATTTCTTTATACAAGGAGAAGGTATTTTTAAGGCGTGCGCAAAGGAAGGGTGCTGATAGCCTTTTTATCTTCTTTTAGTTTGAATTAGAGGAACCTGAGTTTAACCCAGACTTTTTGGATGTACTTCCCAAGATGTCCCCACAGTTTTCAGTAATTCATGGACAGGGTCTGTGTTGTATGTGTGTGTGTGTACATGTATATGTACACACTTAATACCTATATACATTCATTCATTCTTTTATTTATTAAAAAAACCAAACCAACCATTGATCTTTGCCAAGATGGAATTAGGTGCAGTTTTGAATGCCAGAGTCACTTGAGGTTTATGGCACCTGGCATAGGTCCTCAGCCATGGTTTCTATGAGTAAGATCAGACAGCTGGGCTGCAGGTAGGGTGGCATTTTATGGTGCTCTTAGATAGCTGCCTACACACATCCATCCGTGCATCCATACAGTCATACGTTTCTTCATTCTTAATGGTGCCACAGAGATTCCAGAAGCTGAATGAATCTGTGCACCAGCACATCGCAGCACCGAGAGCTGTTTGGGAAGACTGGCACTCTGGAGTGGTCACGGATGCTGGACGCACCGTCGGCCAGCATCAAGTGGGCCAGCCGGCCCATGAGGACTTCCACATGGAGAGAATTTGTGTTCCTGTGACCTCACAGGTCCTCGTGTCCCTGAGGATGTGACTTGACTGCCAAACCCAAAGCACATCCAGAAAACAGAAGATGCTCCTGATGGGAGACAGCCTCTAGCCCCGACGTGGCACCCAGGGCAGCAGCCCACTTTCACTTACCTTGGTTTGTCTTTCATGATCACATCTCCTTTATGGAGAACTTTTTTGCATGAGGGTGTTGGCACTTGACTAAAAGGACATGGCATGGTGGCCGGTAATTGTTGCTCCTGTAATTGGAGGCAGACAGGCTCACATTTTTGAGCAGTGAGAGGAGACCTTTCCCAGAAATCTGGTCCACAAGCCTGGGAAATGCAAGTGATATTCTGTCTTCTAAAGGACACCCAGAAATGTTGGTTCTGGGGATTTTTGAGCTTCTGATGTCTTTTTTTTTACTATTTAAACTTTTGTTTCCATGAGATTTTGAGTTACAGATTTTTTCTCCGTCTTTCCCCTAGAGCTTCTGATGTCTTAACAAACAGCTAGCCTCAAGGGCTGGATCTGAGGCGATGGGCTTAGTTAATTTGCCTGTGGTGTTAGTGTGACTTGGGGCTAGGGCTTTACCAAGAACATAATCTTACAGATTGTGGCACATCGTGCTTCTGCATCTTCTTTGCTAAAACTTTTCATGGACCTCAACAAGTGCCGTGGCAGCATCAGCACGGTCTCCATTCACTGCTAAAGAAGGCCTCCGGCTTGCGTGCTAAGGTTGCTAGCATCCTGCGTAGGCCCAACATGTTGACGTGTCTAGAGCTTGAGACCAGGGCCTGGTCTTTTTTTTAGATGAAGATTTGTATCCTTAGCTCCTGGAACAGTGTGTTAGACAGGGGAGGATCCTCAGTCTTAATCAGATCACATTTAAAAGCACGTGAATCTTTGTTACATCATCCCGGTTAAGATAGTTTCTCTATGGGCCCTCACTGGGGTTCTTAGGACTTGGGTTGTAGGTGAGATCCTTTGTCACGTCCCGGCTAGACTAGAAGACTGCTGGGCCGTCTTCTGGCTCTGAGAGTCTGTAAACACCGATTCCTCTGCCTGGTTTGTACCCTGTCTTTGAGGGTCAGAAAACTTCACTTGGCCTCCCCTCTGACCCTCGTCCTCCTTTGGGCCCAGGGCTGTCCACCAATACTCTTATTGCTCTCTTTATCCCCCTCTTGATCCCTAGGGTTTATGTCTTAGTTAAACAGAATATACACAATTCTTATTCTGTTGCTTTTCTCCGCATGGATGGAGAGGGGGATGGAGCCTTTATTAAGCCCTCACTAAGTGCAGAGCGATGGGGATATGGCAGGGACTCACATTCTCATGAGGGAAACAACACGTAAGGAAGATTTTAGCTCCAAATCAGATAGAAAAGTCCTGTGGTCCTCAGGGCACAGCAGCAGCAAAGCAGATAGTCAGACCTCTTCTCTGGTGTCATTTTCAACGATAAAGTCACTTCAGTGTCTGAGGCTCAACCATTTGACAGCCCAGTCAAAGACTCTGGGAGCCAGAATTTCCCCTGCTGGGTCTTCAGCAGCTGTGGCTGCAGCCCCTGTAGGATCCTGTGGGGCCCCAGGCTCCATCTCCACGGGGGCGGCTTCCCAGGAGGATGCTGAGGGCCCTGGTCTGGGGGCCTGCCTCTTCCCAAGGCTTAGGGCCCTGGGCTGTCTCCATCAGGTTCTGAGGGAGTAGAGACAGTTTGACTTGTCTGGCCAATGCCACTTCCTGTCTCCATGTGGGCATGTGGTTTGGGGGTAGTGCCTTGCTCTAACTAGGTTAGCCTGCCTGGGACAGTGACATTTCACTCTGACAGGATCCTTGCTACATCATAGCCATAGAAGTCCCCCAGTCATGTTCCCCATTTTATGAGGAAATTAAAACCCAGCCGTGAAGATGGGGGCTTGGACTCCAGAGCCTGGGCTCTGGCCATACAGTCCCTTGCTTCTAGGCCACCGTCACTGTGAAACAGAGCGTGCCTGTGGAGCCAGCACAGAAATGAAAGGCTCTCCGAGGACCTGG
The DNA here is from genome assembly GCA_028627135.1 of Pseudochirops cupreus. NCBI lineage: Eukaryota > Metazoa > Chordata > Mammalia > Diprotodontia > Pseudocheiridae > Pseudochirops > Pseudochirops cupreus. The sequence continues at coordinate 584,603,953 of CM053581.1, forward strand.
CTCTCAGCGTGTAATGATGGAGGACCATATTTATTTGACAATAAAGCACCTGAGTCGCAGTAATACTCACTTTGAGGAGAAGATACCGTTTTGTCCAAGGTGGTCGCTCTGATTGACTCCAAAAAGAACCCGCCAGGAATGTGTTCCTTAGTGTCCTGGGGCTAGGGCCATCCCCTCCACCCATTGGGGAGGTACAGAAACTCAGGCTTTGGCAGGTGGAATTTGTCAGCATCACCCACTTGTAATCGTCCTAAGCCGTTCTGTAAATAGCCACAGAACTCTTGTAAATTGGCACCTGCTCCCTGCTCTCCAGTCCAGTGGTGCTTCCTCCTGTCTGCCGTTCACAGTGGATTTCCTGGGCTCTGGGGAGGAGATGTGAGGTTTCCTATGAAGAGCCTATTGCCAGAAGGCTGACCCTGAGCTGCCTTAGCAGCCCACAAAATAGTATGAGGTAGAATCAGGGCAGCCGAGTCTCTGCAGCCTTTTTTGTGGGGCAGAGTACCCACACCATGAAACCATGAAGAAAGTAATTATATTTGATGGTTTTCAGTAGATTTTTTTTCGAAAGGTCTTCTGTAAGCTTAGGGTATTCCAGTCAGCTACAAAGCAACTGGGACAAAAAGACTCTTCTTTTAAGGTGCTCTTAGGGACGACTTGCATGTTTTACTCTTTTGGTCTGGGACCATGACGGCGCCAACCAGAACGAGAACCAGCGTGAGATGTGTGGAAATAACAGCATCCTACTGAGAAGCCGTGGGATTACCAAACCGCCGTCTGTTGCATTTGCACATCCTTGATCCATAGTGCCATGTGAGGGACACTGGCTTTCTTAAATCTTTGGTTGCAGATCTCATCTTAAGGAGACATTTTATCTTACTGACTTAACCCCATTGTAAATCTTGGCTTAATTATACTTCTGTTCTAGTGACAAATCTTTGCTATTATTTCAGTAAATTAAAAGTAAATCACTCATGATTTATCAAAGAAGGGATTAAAGAAATTATATTGTCAGATCCAAGTATTGTTTTAAAAGCTTTTCATAATAAAATTCAGTCTGTCTCGCTTCATCTCATCTGAGAGCGGTTCTAAAAGGGCATTTCTTTTTGTTATTAAGAAGTAGTTCTGTGAAAGAGCAGCAAGCTCATGGTGTTAGCATGTTAACATCGAAGTTGTCTCTAAGACCCTGAGCACCATTAAATGCGAAGCCGGTGTCCTTTAGCGTCAGCATTCTTCCAGGGACACCTTAGCTCTGTGAGATGTGTGTCTCCCAGCTTGTGCCCAGTTCTGTGGCCAGAGGGATGGCATATGCTCGGGCTGTGGAGAGGTCAGGTGTGAAGGCCTCCAGCGTTTAGGATGAACTCCCTGTGCTGGGACCATCATCTCACAAAGACTCAGGGCAGGGCCTCCGTCCAATGCCCGTTAGCTCCACAAAAGTGGTGCTGTCGCTTAGCCAAACCCTCGGTGTGTCCAGGCCGTCCTCTGCTGGACTAGCACAGGAACGCTGATGTCCCCAAAGAGCAGCCAGTTGGGTAGTCTAAGGTGTGTCAGAGATTTTTTTCGTATCTACAGTTTCTCTAGACTGCACCAAGACTTCTGAGATACCCCATATATTATCATATACACGTGTGTGTGTCTGTATTCTGTATTACATATCAATGTATTATATCCATATGACACACACCCCAATACTTTTGAATAAAAGAGTCAACTTGCTAATTGGGAGTCTGTGGAAAAGAACTTCATCTCAGTCCCTGTGTCAGCTGTTCACCTTTTTGGCTTATGATTTCAAAAGATTCCTTGAAATACATGACAGCAGAGAAGCCTTTGGCTCTTCAGTCACACAAGGAAGGCAGTGACGTGGCGGCGTGCTCCCTGGAAGCGTTTGCCTTCTCCTGGAGGATGTCCATCCAAGAGGAAACTGGAAGAGGCCTTCCCTGGACGAGGGGCTGCAGGTCCTCCCCCCAGCTCCTGTTGGGGAGTCTTTGGCACTGAGTGCCGGTACTATTTTAAATGATGCCCCCTCATCCAGCCACAGAGGCCGCTGTAATTCTCCAAGGGGAGGAATCATACTTATTTTCCTGACCAAGAATTGCATCCCACAAAGCTCATCTATTAAATTATAGATCTTGGATGGTCACCTGGGGCCTGAATTGAACGGGAGGAAGAAAGTGAGCTCAGTGGCCTTTGGAAATGATTTAGTCCTTGACACCTTCTACCTTGCCAACCCCCCTCCAAATTCTGTCTGAACAGAGTCTCCTTTGTTTCACTTCCGTCTTCTTCTGGTGAGGCTGGACAGCCATACCTCATGATGCAGCACCACCGTTTCCAGAGGAGTTAATTTGCAATTTGCCCAAGGGACCATTGAGTGGGCTGTGGTGGGCACGAATAGGCTACTGCCATCTATTGCCCCAGAGGTTTGAGTAAGAAATGCAAAAGAGGCAGTGGCCAGAAGGGGTGCTGCTGATTCCCAGGTATTGTTGAGAAGCATGGAGAAAAGTCCCCACCGTGGCGACTGATGGTGGCTGAGGATTTGTGGCGGGGCCTGGAGGGGTTGCCGGAGATGGGAAGTCACGTGAGCTCTATCCTCTGTGCTGAGAGAGGCAGAGCCACCTGGATGGAGGGACTGCCCACAGTGGATGGAAGGAAGTTTAATGATTTTAAAACACATCTGCAAGCATTTTTTCCCTCAGAATTCACTCACTGCAAGCAGATGTCTTATTCGATTTCTTTTTACTTGATTGATTGAATTGGTTTTGTTTGTGTGCCTTATTTTCTCCTGGCTCTTCCAGACATACTGACTTTCTACTCCGTCTTTCCCACATCTTCCCTGAATCATTCACTTACTGTTAGAGGGGGCTCTGTTGACCTGCCTTTCTTGCTCCGTGCTAAAATGCTCCCTTCACTTATGTTTTCTAAGAATCCTGGCCCTGTGCTCGAGGGAGGACTCTGTTTGACTTTGCTTTGTGTGCCTGTGTGGGACTCTCACAGTAAAGTGTCAGCTTCTTAAGGACGAGGGCACTGTCCTTGTCTCTGTGCTGCCTTGCACACCTGCACTAGAATTGTGTCTCTGGTGGTTGTGACTTGGCTGCCTTGGCGGAAGCTGTCTCTGCCGTGACTATCTCAGCCTCTCTCCTGTAGACACTTTGGCTGTTCTCCAGGCAGAGTGCTCTGGCCCTCCAGATGGGGAAAGGGGCAAAGGGAGTCCAGGAAGGTTCTTCAGGTCTCCCTAGAGTTTGGGAATCGCAGGGTGCTCACTGGCCATCTGGTGTGCTTCCCTGTGAGTTTCCCCAAGTCCTGGGAGAAGACTGTGATCGATGGGCCTGTGCCAGGCATCCTGGACTTTCTCAGTCCTCCCAGAAGGGTGGAGCTTCCGGCTCCTCTTCCTTCCCCTGTTGGTCTCTGCTGCTGCTCCTCAGCCAGTCACTGCTGGCTGTGCTGAGAGACGGGACATCATTTGTCGGGGTGAGCCATTCACTTATTGCAGGTCGTGTGGAAAGGAAAGGCACTTCTTGGAAACGGCTTCCACCCTGGCCTTTTGCCCTTTTCTAGGCTTTACCTCCCGCATCAGAATATGAGGTCATGATTTTCTTTCCTACAAGTCTGTGTTCTGAATTTTCTTGTTGTCAGCTATAACACCATCAAATTACTCTCACACCCAACTGGGGGAGGGTTCAGTGAGGAAAAGTTATGGACGGTGGCTGAACAGAGAGGCTAGTTGTCATTGCTGCTGGTCTTTAGACTGCAGAAACTTTGCCTGGTTTGTTATGAGATCCGCACTGGGAAAGCTGCCCATGCATTCGCCTTTTCTTCTGAGTTAGCCCTGCCTGTGATGTGGCACTTAAGTGGCCCGCACTTAAACAGGCCTGCCGCTATGTACCGGGAACACCTGCTACATTGGACTGTCAGTGGAGGAAGGCTTGGCTTTTGTGCCCACGGTCAGGCCCTCCTTGGTCGCCATGATACAGATAGGCCCACATGCTGCACAAGGCAGGCTAGGAGAGAACCGGGTCATTTGGATTCAGCCACATCTAAATGAAATCACATCTGTCAGTAGCTTTCTTTTCAAGTCACTGAAATCTTCCAGCTCCAAATTTCTCTTGTCGGATGACTCAGTTGTGCCAATGACTGAAGCATTTCAGAATCGCCTCGATAACATCAGGGGCCTGTGTGACGAGGTCTATAAGTGCCACCTCTTTGAAGAAAGAAGGAAGCAACGTTTCGGGCAGAAGACTCAGCGTGTTGATTAAGGTTTTCCTCTTGGGTCTTCAGAAGCTCAGATTTGCAAAGAAGTTGAAAAATGAAAAGCTGCCTCTTTTTTTTAACCACACTTTCTTGTTACTAAAAGAATTCCCCATCCAGTGTTTGATTTTCAAATGCTATAGCATCTCTTAGAGACACACTGAAGATTCCTGGTTTTTGTTTCTGTGTGATTTACTTTCTCAAGATACCACATCTTACTGAGTGTCTGGATATAAAATAAAAACATGGTCTGTATTGCCAAGTTTGATGAGGTTATCGTGGTTCACTGCTACATGTCTTGATGAGATATTCAGGAGAAAGGGTTAGGAAACTTCATTAAGCGCTCACATCTCCGACATGTAGAAAAAGAATACTGAAACTTTTATTTTTCTAGAAAAAGACACTTTAGACCTTTGCTAATGAGCAGAATAAATGGTGAAATGCTTAAATCTGCCGGGCCCTTTTCTGGTAACTGAGTGAGATGATCCCTGGCTCCAAAGAATTCACCCTCTCCTGAAAGGGAGGGCAGTGCCTGGGCTGCAGAGTTTGTCTGTAGGGCCGTCAGGCGGTCTGGGCACAGTGGGCGCATGGCAGGCTTGACTGGGGGCAGCGGGGTGTTGAGATGAGGCATGGGCTGGTCAGGGGTTCTGGGGCTGGCTGTGGGCTGTGAGCTGGCCGATTTGTTCTCCCTCCTCTACCGAGATTGAGCTGGGGGTGGAGGGTGGGCTTCCCAGACAAAGTGATAGGGAATGGGAGGAGTGCTATTCAAGGCAGAGGAGATGGGGTAGCAGCAGGGTGGGTTGTCAAGATCCTTAACGAATTAGTAGACACAGGAGTTAACACTGCTGTGCAAATCTTCCTGTGAATGAATTTGCAGAGTGTCCAGTTCCAGGTCTGCCAAGACCCTGAGTGAGGGCTCTCTGTACAAGCAGTCATGTGCTCCATCCTTAGACCAGGGGCCGGTGGTTCTTCTCTCTGGCCTGTGTCTTTTGTTGAATCCCCTCTCATCTCTGCCCAGGGTCCACGGTGGGGAGGTCTCAAGTAACAGCAGTAATGTAGGGCTGCCCGAGTGTGAGAGCCCCTTTGGGGACACGCCAGGCTGAGGCATTTTCTGTGCAGTGTGGACAGCATTGGAGATCTCTTTGCTTTTGTGAGCTTCTCCTCACCTGTCACATGAAGGCAAGCCTTACACACATGGCGCTGTTTTTTTCCTTACCACAGTCTTGTAAGGCAGGTGTAATTGTTAATCTCGTTTTGCAGATGAGGAAACTGAGGCTTGGTCAGGTTGAGGGATGTGCTCAGGGTCATGTAGTAGGTGCTTAAGACAGACTCTGCACCCAGAGCTTCCTTGGGCCCATCCAGCGGCAGTCTCTCCACCAGGCCCACTGCCGAGGAGCATAGCTCACTCAGCCTGTGCCTTCCTTCCCTCTCCCATTGGTGCTTCCCCTGCAAGCCAGAGACTGCTTGGTTTTCAGTCTGGCTCTTCATCTCTGATGCCCCATTCTCATGCCACCCTCACCAGGAGGACCCTGGGGGCACCGACGTCTGTGACCCATGGCTATAATGCGGAGCCAGTGTTAATTTTGAAAAGATAGCCTCTTTGTTGTCTAGGAACCCTTCTGGATCCTGGCCCAGGCTGCACAGATGCCTGTCTGGCTCACTGCCCCCTGCCCCCTGCTCTGATTTGGGCCCAGGTTGTCGCCCATCTGCAGGCTGCTGATCAGGGTCTTTGGATGGGCCTCCCCCATGGGCCATGGGGCACATGTTCCTTCACCAGCTTTTTCCTATGTGGATTATTAAACCGATATTGGTAGTATAGCTTTGCAGCATCCTGGGGCATGACCTAAGTGGCATGATGTCATCAGCAAACAAAAGTTCCTGGAAGACCCCCAGGCCACTTGTGCTTCATGTTGTGCCTCTGTGTCCAGCAGGGGCAGACAGCCTCCTCTGCAGGCAGGATTCTTGGTTTTGATAGTCGCTTAACCCCAGTCATCGCACCCGTGGATCCATCATCTCTGTGGCTGCATCTGTTGAGGAATCCTTTGTGTTGTCAGCCTGTGCCAGAGGAGAGGGCCCAGGCCCGCACTCTGGAACCAGCAGACACACACGAGCACGGGCTCTGCTCCTCTTCATCAGCTACAACGTTGGGAAGAGGTAGCCGGCTGTCGGCGATGATTGGCTGAATCTTGCCACGTCCTCCTATTTTCTTAAAAGCATTTTGCCTTTCAGTGTTGGCATAGATTTTTTTCATGAAGGCTTCAGAGACTTTTAAACAAGCATCTGGTCTTGTAGCTGCTGATGTTTCCCCCTAGTTGGGGCTGCCCATCATTGCTCAGACATCTGTTCTCTCTCCTCTCCTGCGATATCTTGAAAATCAGTCCCTCAGCACTTTTTAAAAAGTTTATTTTATTCTGAACTTAAGAAATGAACAAACATTTCCATAACAGAGTGGGATAGAAAAAGCAGAGGATTGCACCTGGAATTGCAGATCCGTCACTTGCAACTTGCTGTTTCTTTCAAATATACAGCAAAGTTATCATGTGGATTTCTTTTTCTTATTCCCTGCCCCCCCCAACCTTGATATGGCAACCATTAGACAGTTCTGTGCGTGTGTGTCTGCGTACATGCACACAACACATGCACACACGTGCACACACACGCACATGCAGTGCACACACATGCACACGCGCACACACACGCAAGGCACATGTACACACATGCACACACACACACACACACCATATAGATGCCAGTTCTTTTTCTGGATTCAAATAGCATTTTCCTTCCTAGGAACTTTGTGGTGACTTTGGGTATTTATAATAATCAGAACGACTCGATTCTCAGAGTTCTTAAAACATTACAGATGTTGCCACATACACCATGTTCCCTTGGTTCAGCTCTTCTTGCTCTTCATTATTCCCTGTCTCTCTGTGCTGTTCTAAAACCTTTGAGCTCATTCCTGATAGCACAGCAATACTCCGTCATGAACATGTGCCACAGCTCGTTCAGCCATTGCCCAGTTGACAGGCATCCCCCTATTTCTGGTTCTTTGCCGCCCTCGGCTGCTTTGCTCGCAGACCTCCTCAGTCAGTGCCCTCGGTCTTGTCGAGCTGCCTTTCCTGACTGCGTCTTCTTAAGGAAAGGCAGCTCACAGCTCTAGCTCTCAGGGACTGAGGGAGTGTGCGTCCAGGATGGTGGATGAGAATTGATGACGGGGAGGAAAGACAGCTATGGCCCGTGTTTCTTCAGTTGTCCTGCTCCCAGCTTCCTCTGTCAGTCCTCACCACGCTTGCCTTAATTCAAGCTCACACTTGCCTTGGTGTGTGCTTCTTCTGCCCTCTGCCGTTTTTCACCCTTTGGTGAGGTGACATGACGGGCTTGGCTGTGTTTAGGGCCTTGTGGACCTCTTTATGGTGGTGATGGCTTCGCAGTGGTTGAGGTGGTCCTGAGAATTACTTACATTATCCCCTCCCGACTTGTTCGAGTCTTGGTTTGGGTATTTGAGGTTGCTGCGGTGGCCGTTGTGTGCAGCATGGCCATTGCCTCTCTGTCCCTTTTTCTGATTCGGTGTGAACTTTTACTTTGCGCTGGCCTGTCTGAACTGGCCAGGACTGACTTTGCAACCTAGATCAGCAGGCAGACCATTTGTTAGTGGATTTGTCCCCGTGGCTGTCCCTTTCTGTGAAGGCTTTAACTTCAGATTCCTAAATGCTTGCCATCAGACAGCTGGCCATGCAGAACGGCAGCCTCGTTGGACGTCCGGGAGACCGCGGCCGCTAACTCTGCCTCCTGGGTCTCAGTCTTCTCAGCTTTAAAATGAGGGTGTGAACAGCTTTCAGTGCTGGCTCTTGGTGTTGTGGTCAGGCAGGGCGATGTAAATAGAGGCACAAGCCCAGCCCTTCCACGTGTGGCCGTGGGAAGGTCTTTGAGTCACAGCAAACCCAGAAGTGTGTGTCATGTCCCAGAGCGGGAGGGGCTCGTGGTTGGGGGCAGGGAGTGGCTGGGCCGTGGCAGAGCACAGAGAGCGGTGAAGGGAGAGCCTCATTCTCTAAAATGAACTTTGTTTTTTTCGCAGTAAAGTTTGTTGTGTTTGCCTCTCGTTTTGTCTCTGTCTCTTCTGCAGTTTTCAGTCCTGACATTTAGGGCGGCCGGGCAGTGCAGCACATGGAACGCCTGCCAAGCCTAGAGCCAGTGGGTAGCTGGTTGAGCCTGGGCAAGTCCCTTAACCTGCTTGCCTCAGTTTCCCCAACTGAGAAATGGGGATAATAACAGCACCTTCCTCCCAGGACTGTTGTGCCCAGCACATAGTAGGTGTTACATGAGTGTTAGCTGTTGTCAGTGTTATTGTCACTCATTGTCGGCAGTCTGTAGTCACGTGAGCCCTTGGAAAACAAAGCACTGGGTTTCCTGGGTTCTGCGCCCACACCTGCTGCCAGCCCTTGGCTTTTCCTACAAGCGGAGGCATTTAACCTCATGAGTAAGTCGATGCCTTTGGTTTTCTTAGATAACACTGGGCATTCCTTCCAGATAAATGGGATGCGGGTTTTGTGGCAAGAACTTAAATGTCTGAGGAAGGGAATCATCCTGAGTCGTGTGCTCATCTTCCCTTTGGTCACAGGATGCACTCTTATTCCCTGGTTTTGAATTCTTTTGGTTAATCAGTCATTTCAGATGCCCAGAGACTATTGTGAAATGCCAGACAGTCTGCAGACATTGCTCCCTAACAGTGTATGTGAGCAAACCTGCCCCTTTCACAGATGGCAGTCTTACATTTTAAAGGGTCATTTTTAATCAGTTATTTCTGTTGTTTGTGACTCAGAGCTTTCTCAGAACTGTAACGCCATGCACCAGCAGATTCCCAAAGGAATGCTACTGTGAACAGCTTTTAGAGTTCAGATTACAAAATATAGTGAACACTCTGTTTATTCCACTACAAATCAAGACAAACATTCAAAATATATCACAATATAATTTTCACAACATCACATTTTATAACATTACATCTTGTCACAGAAAATGGCCACACAGTTTTCACTACAGTGGCCACAATATTCAGAACAAGGAACAATAGAATCAAACTTCCACTCATGGGGCAACCATTAACTTAATCAGTCACTAATCTGGATTTACAATTACTAAATATCTTGATCACAAATATAGTCATTAGAAAACCACACAAACCCTGCACCTCTCGGTGT
>CM053581.1:584613889-584632798 GCA_028627135.1 Pseudochirops cupreus
CTTATGTACACACCTCAGCCAATCCCCTTCTTCCACATCAACAGGGGCTCAGCCAGTCCACTTCTTCCACATCAACAGGGGAGTTCATGCCTTCTCAACAGTGGGACAGAGTTTGCACCTTCCACACTTAGCACTTAAGTGCTAAGTATCCTGCTAAACTGATTACTATTACAAGAACCCACAACCTTATACGTGTTGGTTGCTAAGTGAAGGTGACAGGGCTCTGGGTTTGTTGGCCCATTCATCTGAAAGCCGATTCACCTTGGTTAATGTAGCATACCATATGTTAGAACTGAGCTAGAAACTAAAGCCACAGATTCTTCATTTCTTAATAGTAGGGGAACATTTCCTACTAGTCAAGAGTTAGTTAAAGAAGTCATTTCTGATCTAGCCGAGGTGCTATTTCCCGAGCACAGTTTTTGAAATGTGTTCAGGGAGGGGTTGGACTAGATGTGAGGTTCCTTCCAGCTCTGAGAGTCTCTCGGCCTCCTTGAGAAGCCACCATCAGCACAGCTGACCAAACGGAATGCTCCTTAATGTCCCTGCTACAGTCATTCTGAATACTGCTTATAGGAAAAAGGCCGTGTGCCCTTCTTTGTCCAGTCAGCATGACTCTGTGATGGTGGAATCCGTAAGCACAACTGTGGGGCCCAGGTAGCTGTAGAAGTCACTTCAGTCGTACTTACTGGAGTCTTCCATGTGCCCAGAGCTGTGCTAGGTGTCTACTGAGATACAGTGGTGTCAGCTAAGGATATCTGTTCCCACTTTTGTGTTTTACATGCAGGCCACTATAAATTAGGATATCTTAATTCTGAAAATGTCTTCCTTTTCTGACTTCAGCCCTGAAAATATCATTTAAAAAATAGTGTGTTGTTTTGAAATAGGACTTTGCTTCAGTCAACCCTCTTGGGAGGATTCTCTTCATACAACTTTTCTTCAGAAAGTCTGGGTTTCCGTTTTGCTCCCCACAATGAACTTTATTGCTGTGCTTCCTTACGGCAGGGGAGTCAGGCCTAGGTGTCTTGTAGCAAGTTATTCCCTGTGCTGTGACTGTGACAGGGGCTTGCAGCAGAGGGCAGGGACTCTCCTCCATCTGATTTGGGGATCGGGGGCTGGGGTGAGGCCCTGAGAGCCCTGCTTCTGGCTGCCTGATGTTGCAGTCTCTGATTCAGCCGAGGCCTTGACCTGTGCCCAGAAGTGTCCCCAGAACCCCAGGCTGTGCAGGATCAAGTACAACTGCACACTCGTGCCCTCCAAGAGTATGGATGAGTAAGAAGCGACTGCACGTGCCCTTCCCCCTGCCGCGTGTCGTTTCTTTCTCGGCCTGCCCACGCCTCCCCCAGAGGCGTGGAATTAAGCCATCCTCCAGAACATGGGAATCGGCGTGCATGGGCTGCCACGCAGATGCTTTGGGAAGGAAGATGGTGGAGAAATCCACTTTGTTTTGCACGTTCCCATTCACAGCAACATTGGCATCTCCGAAAGTGAGAGTTAGTGTGACATCTGTCCCTCCCCCCCCCCCCCACCCCGTTTTCCCCTCGTGGTGTTATTCCTGGTTCTGGAAAAGCACCCTTCTCCGGAACACGTCATCTGGGATGGTGCCACTTTTCACTTTCTTTCTCTCAATGGAAATTAGAAGCATTAAACACATTTCAAACCCTTGAAAATAAAGATGTTTGGAAGCGGTGTTAGCATTTGGTAACAGCACTGCCGTGCTGACAGTCTTTGTCCTTACCTAACGTTGGGACTGTTTCGTAGAATTTCTGGTGAGCTTACTGCCACCTATGACCAAATTTTATTGAGCACCTGAAATTTCACTCTTGAAAATACAAAGCAGAAGCAGTAAGCGAATACTCGTTTTACAGACCTCAGTACAAGAAGCGTTGGAGAAAGCAGATAGAATCAAGTGTGTTACCTGGTTTTGAATAGTTGACTGAAAGTTTAGCTGTATAATCAATGAAAAAAACTGTCTGTTTTAGATAAAGATAATTTGCAGTTGGGATGTTTTTATGTGGCTTTTTCGTGCATGCTGCATGTCCCATGGTGCACCTCTAACCACATATCCACAATTACCTAATTGTTAAGAAAATGAGCTATTTGGACCATGCTGGGTTTTTTTGTAATTTCCTTTAAAGGAGGCAGTAGAGGGGTGTTTGCTGGTGTGGCAGGAATCAAAGAGAAACATTCCTGAAAGCATTTGATGGAGATGCTCGAGCCTTCCTCAAAGGCTGACTCCAGCCGGCCTCAATGCTTGCTGCCCAGAGGAAGGCTTCTCTGCTCCAGCTCTTTATCATTTTGTTAAATCGTGGTGTTAGTTCAGACAGCAGAATGCCATCTGCAGGCACGTATTGCTTGACCATTCTTTGCTTGTGTGATGAGGAGAATGCCATTCTCTTGGGAGGCATTCCCCCTTTTTTGGTCAAGCAGGCCGATGGAGGAGTTGGAAGTGCCCCAAAACCTCCCCCTCTTTGGGAGAGCGCCCCACGCCCCGCCACTCCTCCTGGGAGGCGGCGTCCGGTGGAGCTCAGCTCTTGGTGCCTGACGGTGGGGCTGGCATTGGAATGTTTGGTAAGACGGCGTCGTGCAGAGCTGTTATGATCTCTGAATGTTAATGTTCTTTTCTTATCGCTTTACTGTGTAGATACCCTTCCTGAGACACCTCTGTGCCACGGCTCGTCCTCGGAGGCAGTCCTGGAGCCCTGTTTTATAAGGGGGATTTAAAATGTGGATAAAACTCTCGGTAGAGTGCCCAAAGTCAAGGAGAGCAGCTATCTTGACTTGTCTTTCTGTAAGCTTATCACGACCAAAAGTTGAGTTGGCTCGTCAGGTTTGCATAGAATGGAATTGATTGGTTTGTTGCTCACATTGACAAGGCGGTTCATCTGCCTGCTTTTTTTTTCTTTGCACTAATCAGAAACCCTTGATATGTGCATTGTTGGAAATACTGGATAAATGTCTTGTCAAAATTGTCCTATTAAGTAATGTCTTTTTCCCCTGTGCTTCCGTGGCAAATGATGATATACAGTGCTGGGACTCAGTGAAGAGGGACAGAATCTATGGGACTTAAATGCCATGGGCTGCTCCTCCGCGGCATTACGGAACAAAGAAAGCCGTGCTCTTCCTCTAGTCTGCCTCCCGTTCTATGCCGCCTAAGCCGTATGTTCCGATCTCAAACAACGTGTTGTGGAATTCCTGTAGAAGTCTGTTCTGTGAAAGGATTGTTTCTCTTGACGGTGCCTGCCGTGCAGTGCCAGGAAGGGCTTTTCCTTCGGCAGCACCGGGCCGTCCATCTCACTCTGAAGTCGTTATCTTGTTATGGAAGCCAGAACCTGCGCCTATTAGCATGAATTACTCAGTATTTGCACAATTCTGATTTAACCCTGTGAACAAAAGTATCTTCGTGTTGCTTTCTGGATCTTTGTCGAGCAATACTTGAAATTTGCCATCTTTGATGTCTTCTCTGAGCTCACTGTGTTCAGGCTGAATTTGTTTTCCCCAAACATACATAGTGAAAGTGTGAGATCACCAGAAGGGTCCTGAGTGGCCTGACGGCACACTGTGCCCGTTCGGATGTCTTCATCAGCATCTGCATCTTTCTGGGGAGATACAGGGATTGCATTTTCCATCTGCAAATGTTTTGCTCCAAATTTACAATCAGCAACAGAGATGGTTTGAATCTTCTATTGCTCCAGCCTGAACAGACTCAGAAAAGATTTTGTGCTGAAATACTTGTAAATGGCAACATGATTCCTTTTGGAAACTCCTGATTTATAGTGGTGGTGTGGGTTGGGAAGAGATTAAACTTCGGGGGGAAAAACCAATGGAAATGTTAGAAGTTTTCGAGGGGAAATGCAAATAAGATGATCCTCGATTCTCTATATTGTAGCTGTATCATAGTAGAAGACCATATGTTTGGCTAAGATGTTCAATAAAAGTAACATGGTGTGTGTAAAATGGTGTATAAATTGAGATAATTAAATTATCAAAAGATATTTTACAGCATATCTGGGAAAGATTAATATTCTGTAGCAAAGCACTAAGTAGTTCTGTTACATTGCATTAGAAATCAGACTCCAGGTTGTTGTCATAATGTAGGAATAAGAAAAATGATAGTTTCCAGAATTTACACAACTTGAGAAAAAATGACAGCCGTTTTACGAATGGAAAAATGTTAATGTGCCAGCAGCCTTGGCCTTCTGGAATGTCTGATTAGAAATTACTGATGGTCACTTTTTTTCTTTCTTGAAATCATTATGCCAAGTGACTTTTTGTGCCTCTGTTAATCAAAGCTGTTACCATGCTTCCATGAGAACACCTTGTAATCCTGCACACTGAGAGGCGATCATCCCTTTGTGGGCAGATTTAAGTATCTTTTGTCTCACAGCATAAAATACCAACTCCATAATTCATGAGCGAGGTTTTCGCAAAGGTGAGCTTGGAAGGGGGAGTACGTGGAGATGGTGAGATCAGACACTGCCTGTCCTTCCCATTGGCCTCTCCTCAAAACTCTCCAATTTTCCACACTATAAAATTGACCTTGTCCATAATTGGCCCAACTGCTATTCCGAGGTGATATTAATTTGTGCTTAAACAATCCGTACCACAGCACTTCAGAGCTCCCAGGTCTGGCTGTGGAGTGATGTGTGCGTATTCATCACACCCCAGAGGGAAAAGGGAAAATGGAAGAACTCAGTCATTTCAAGACAAGACAGAGAGAGAAAACCAACGGCCTAAAAAGGATTGATTTTGTCTTGTCCCACAAAGGGGGGACAGCAGATGATCCCTCCCTCGGTCATTATTCCTCCTCTCTCCGCCAGACCAGTCGCAACCTTTCTGTGACTTAGGAGATGACAGACAGGTACCACAGGGCCCCCAGAATCCATGACCTTCTGTGTTTTCTGGGAACGAGCCTCCTATTCCATTTGTAGCGAGGCTGGTCCTTTAACAACTTTGGAGGCATGGCCTTCAAGGACCCAGGCGTTTTCCATGCCCTGAGGAGGGAATGGCCAGCCAGTGACCAGAATCCATAGACAGGTGGTTTGAATGGAAGAGTAGCGGTGGATGGCTAGGCTGATGAGCTTGGTCTCAGTCTCTTTAGAAGGAAGCGCCTAGAATAAACATTCTGGCGTGTTTCTAGAAGGAAGAATTTTCATTTCCATGAACATGAAATTCACTCCTCTTTCATAAACCTGAACTCCCCCTTCAAAGCAGGCCCTTGACAACTGCTTTTGCTGAAGCTTTTGCACTGACTCTTCATTGTCATGCCTTTGTAGTCCAGAACCTCTCAGATAACCAGGCTGGCTGCCTCACTCATCGATGACTGTTTTACGTCCTGTGTCTGAATGCATTTCTTATTACAGTCACAACGCTCGTGTCGGTCCCCCCGCCGGCAGTCACCCTTTGAACCCGCTTTCCCAGCATGATGTGCCAAATACTTACTGTCCTTACTGAATAAAAAAAAGTTACTGGTTTAACAGCACGGATCTAGTCTTTATTCGGGTTGTACTTTGAGAACATCATTATCACGGGCCCATCCAGACGTGTGCGTAATTGCAGTTCTGCCGTTGCTCAAAGACCCAGCGTAACTGTCTGGCGATGGAGACGGTGTTTTGTGTTTCTTTCAGTTTTGGAAGCTGCGCCGGTAAGCCGTTACCTAAAGATTAGGTTGTTAATGCTGTGTCTCCGCGACTCCGAGGTAATTACTTTCACAGCTTTAGGTGGCTGCTTCCTCCTGCAAATGTGCAGTTACCGAAGGGGAGGGAGCTGTCTGATTCCTTGGTGGTTTTTTTTTTAATCTGGTGTTTGCTGCTTGTTTTTTGATTATTAAAAAAAATGTGCTCTGCCTGAGTCAGCCCTTTGTGGATGAGTATATATGGCATTAACTGTGGTGACTTGGGATGTTTCTGCGCTGGGCATGCTTCGCATCTCTTATTCCTTTATGACAGACAACACAGGCCGTCCCCTGCACTCGCTCCTAAGACTTTCCGGAGGCCCGCTGAGAAGGCTGCCCGCTGTGCCGGTGGAAGAGGCGCCCAGAAATCGGACTCTGTGCTGGGCCGTGTAAAGAAAGTGAGCTTGGCCTCCCCCAGCCGCGGCCTCATTTATCCGATTTACGCGGTAAAATCAGGAGCGCACTCTTGACGAGAGCATCACTAGTTAATTAGGAAGAGAGGAGCACAGCACCTTCGGCCCGGGCTTCTCGGGACTGTTGGCTTTTGTCCGAGTTTTCTTCCGCCACGTGGCCCGAGTCCTGCGCGTGTCATGTCGTTGTCGTCCCCTTTTGTTCAGGAACTCCAGAGAAAACGTGTGGGTGAGGTAATTTGTTTACAATTAACGTACTTTTATGCAAAATCATTTTTATTTTCCTTCCAAAAAGCGATTTTTTTTATTCAAAATTGTTTGATCAAAGTGTGCATTGGATTTAATGGAAACACTTAATACTTCAGTCGATGAAGATATTTTCTGTCTCGACATGCATAGGAAGCAAAAAGATGTATTAAGCTTAACGTTCAATGCTGTTTAAATTTTGGCAGGATGAAGAATTGTGTTCATCTACTCTGATCTGGAAGTATTTTAGCCCATGGGACACATCTTGAGATGTTTGATCGGAACGATGGGCAGTTCTGCGGGGCTGGACTCCCCTGCCCTGCATTCTGAGAGGGTCTTTGTCTGTCTGTTTGTTTACCTCTATCCGGATTCCTTTTTAAACGTGGATTGAGCTTTTTTTTCTCTATAAAAAATATGATGGAATCGGCAAATCTGACCCATCAGTTCTGCTATCAAAAAGAAAATAAAGGCAAGAAAAAGCCACAGTCTTGGTTAAGCTCCAAAGCTGAGCTGGCAGTTGTGTTGAGGCCAGTTTGTCATCATGTGCCATCACAGACTTGGCCTGGGAGGCCGGTGGGACGCGGACGTCCCGTAAAGGGGGCCAGGCGGGTAGAAGCCATGCGCCTCTTTGGAAGGGTGGCGGGCTCCGTTTTCCTCCAATGCTGACCTTGTTTCTTGAATGTCCTGTGTGCTAAAAACACTTCAGGCCAAATGAAATTTGGCAATGAGATGTTGCAAAAATACCGCATAATGGGAACTGAAGGAGCTGACGCTGTGCACCTCCTGTGGTCAGCCAAGTCCCAGACAGAACCCTGCGAGGGCGAGGAGGAGCCTTTCCGGGTCCTTCGGCTACTTTTTTCTTTTAAAGGAAGTCCGTGGTAATTTGCTACACAGCTGTATTGTATATCATCCAATAGATGTGGTTCTCTTTTAAATTTTAATTCTGTTCTTTGTCTTTCTTGTGGACTAATAGTTTTATTTGGCGATTATCTTTTGGTAAGTGAAGGCCTGCAAAATCAGACATGACGCCACTCCGTGATTGTTTTTGAAGCCCGAGAAGCTAACCTTACCTTTATCGCCCTTAAGGAATCATATCTTCATTCTTGATTCATGCATTCAGTAAGAATTTAATTAACTAATCAGGTTCCCTCTAATTAGACAGAGAAGTAGAATTCAGATCTCATCTTGCAAGTTAAAAACAATATATTATATTAATCTGTGTAGTCACAGTTTGATGCTGTCAG
Source organism: Pseudochirops cupreus (assembly GCA_028627135.1). Taxonomy (NCBI): domain Eukaryota; kingdom Metazoa; phylum Chordata; class Mammalia; order Diprotodontia; family Pseudocheiridae; genus Pseudochirops; species Pseudochirops cupreus. Next base: position 584,621,461 of record CM053581.1, read on the forward strand.
GACACTTCCTTAAAAGTATAATAAACCTTTCACTTCCCGAATACTGTTTTATTCTACACTTTAGGACAAAGCAGCTTCTTCATTTTAATACTTAATACTTTTAGCCTCGCATCATCCAAGAAATATTTGGATTATGTGACAGCTGTGTGTTGATAGTGGCCTGTGATATTAACAGGCAGATTTGTCTTTAACACATTTTTTCAATCAGCATACTATTAATCATTATTAGGCATAATTTCTAAAATATGCATTTAAAAATTTAACCCAGTCAATTTTAAACATAATAGAAAGGAAACGAAGACATTTTTCATTTTACGTGCTTAGATGATTTATTTCAGCACTATGTGAATTTGAAAAAAATCCTTCAAATTCCAGTCGATCCCTGCTCTTTTTTCCCACTCTCCGTTTCCCTGGTGGCTGTGTGTTAGATGATTCAGTTACAGAGAAGTACTCATGACATCCCTTCTGGAAGACTGCGTTTATCCATGCTACAGCTAACAGGATTTTATAACCAAAACAGCCCCCTTGTTTGTGGGTAGCCGTGAGGGCGTTAATGCAGACTGTGGTACTTCCCTGTTGGTAAGTAGAGTGGCCGGTGTGCAGGGCTGCCAACGGCATCTCTGTTTTGTGTCTTTGGTGCCCTTTTTTTTCACACTTGGGCGCAGGGTCGTGACCTTCCACGTTGGGTATTTGTGCTCCTCGCAGTAGAGCAGTGGTTTTTCAATATTTCTTGCCCATTTTCCCAGAATAGACGGCCCTAATCCTTCCACATGTAAATAGAGTTTCAAACACGGCCCAAGAAGCCCATAGTTCCAACATTAGAAGGTACCTTAGAGGCGTCCTCAAGCAGCCGATACCTGACCAAGAATCACCTCGACAGTGTTCCTAAGCAGCAGGTCTCACCTTTGCTGAAAGACATCGAGTGAGGGAAGACCCACCATTCTTTGAGGTAATCCATTCCACTGTCTTGACAGCTCTGATGGGGAGGATGTTGTTCCCTGTGGCATTTCTGCCCACTGCTCCTAGTTCTTTCTCTGGGGCCAAGCATGTCCAGTTCATGTTAGTGCTTCACCTACTTGAAGTCTGTTGTTCTACATCCTGAGTCTTTTCCTCAGTCTCAGTAGCCCTGTTCCTCCCGGTGGTCAGTCCCCAGGTGACCTCCTGGATATGTGCCCCATTATCAGTAGTTTTACTAAATTGTGGTGCCCAGAGTTGGATATGGTTCTCCAGAAGTGGTCTGACTGGAGCCAGAGACAGTCCACAGTCATCTTCCGTGTCCTTCCAGAAGAAAGCTTAAAGACTGCCCCCCTGTTTTAGGGACTACCATGGCCCACTGTGTTCTCTTGAATTTATTGGACATTGAAACCTATTGATTACACCAAATTTTTCATATTATCTACATATGTTAAAAGATAACTATGTATAGAAATATTTATCTCTATACATATGGATACATCCAGCTACATCGGCACATTTCCCTATCATCCATCTGTCTCTCTTCCATTTAGCTATTCATTTGTCATCTCTAATCTATCCATTGAAAATCATCTTTCTATCTATATCTGTCTACTAATCTACCATCCATCCATCCCTCTTATCTCTCCATTATCCATCCATCCATTATCCATCTATCTGTCCATTCCTCCATCTTCCTATCTATCCTTATCCATCCATCCTTCCACCTATCCCCTCTCTCCCTCCCTTTCTCCTTCTCTCCCTCTCTCAGAAAGAGGCAGTGGGGATCATGGGGAAACCCTTAACTTAGCAGAGATAGGAAATCGGGAGCTGTATCTGATACTTTGTGCCTATCGGTGCAAATTCCAGCCCCTTTGAGCCCCACTTTTCTCCCCACTTGGTGTACCTGCCTCTGAGAGTTTATGGGACAGCCTCAAAGTACCCTATAAACAGCAACTGCCGTTGTTGTGTGTGTTGTGTGTGTGTTTATATTAAAATTGGACTCACCTGGACCTTAAATGGCCAGGAATCTAGAGGCAGGCCCTATCTTGGGGACAGTGTGGGTCTTTGTAGGTTTTGGTGGATCCTTTGTTCCCTTTTCCTCTTTGCCATTTAATCTCAAGGCTCCAGCTAACTGCTTATCAGTGTGAATTTGTAGAAGGAATGAAGAGATGAAGAATTGTGTAGTCCTTTATGCCCTCTAAGGTCTCTGCTCACCACATCTCTGACATAAAAATCTTATTTTCTCCCTGAACCCAAAGTCTTTCCATAAGAGGATCATTTGGAGGAACTGAGGCTATTTAGCCTGCAGAAGAAAAGGTTTAGGAGGGGGCTCACAGCTCTCTTTAAAGTATTTGAAGAGCTGCCATATGAAGGAGGGATTGGCCAAACACTTGGGGAGCAGCAAAGAGGCAGAATCAGAGTCAGCCCTAAATGGTGTGGACCGTGGGGTCCCCTTCCCCCGAGTGGGACAATCACTTGTTAGCTGTTTCTCAGGGGGGCATTGCTCTTAAGGTCTCTGGGCCCCTCCAGCTCTGAGATTGTAGGATTCAGCAGTCTGCATCAATGTAACGTCCTGCCAGTGGAGCATCCCCAGCTTGTGTTAGAACAATCTGCCCGAAAAGCTGCTCAGGGTTCAGAACTTCGAGGGCTCACCAGCAGTCCAGCCTCACTCAGCTTGGGCCTGGAAAGGACCTCAGTGACCTTATACACCCTTGTCTGACTTCCTGCTCTGGAGCTCGGGCTGCTGTAGGTGCTGTCACCCTTCCCTCATCTCCAGGTCAGATGCTGCAGAGGCTAGTAGCCGGGGTCTTAGGAGTTAAATATGCCACAGTTTCAGATGGATGACTGTGTCACCGACCATTACAGGCAGGTACACAGGGAGGGGCTCCAAAAGCATCCAAATGCTCTCGTTGGGGCCTCACAAAACACCTGTGAGTCAGGAGCTGTGGGCTGACAGGTCAGAGAACAAAAGCTCAGAGGCATCCCGTAAGTGTCAGAGGTTCAGTGTCTCAGGGCACAGTCCTTTACTCCCATACCTAATGGGCACATGGCACAAGGCATGTCCGCCTGTCTGCCGAGAGGGAGACCAGAAAACAGTGCTGATCACTCTCCACACTCTCAAAAGTGTGGCCTCTAGGGCCGCTGCAGGTCCCAAGAAGCGTCTGAACCCTGAGCCTCTCAGCTTGGAAGGGCAGTTCTTTTTTGACCCCAAGGGCAGAAGTAAGAGCAGTGGGTAGAAATTGCAGAGAGGTGAAAGTAGGACCAGGTCAGCTATGGGGTCTTTTGCGAAGACCCCGGGCCACTGATAAAGGTTCAAGTTAGAATACTCCAAGAAGGCAGGAGCCTATTCTTGAAGCGTTTCTATCTGAAATAATATTTCTCAACATTTGGTGCTACCATAGCAGAGTCCCTCAAAGAGCTGTCTGGAAAGTTGAGCCATCCAGAAACATTCGTTCTTCAGGTGTCTAGGTAGCAGAGATTGGCATCTCTAAGGGAACATGTCGGCCTCTGACAGGCGAACTGCTCCTGGATCTGAGGTCCTGGGACCACTCTAGCCTAGGCGCTTTAGAGGCGAGGAGTTGAGGTCCAAGGAGTGGGCTTGGCCCAAGGCCACACACCAGGTAAGGACCCAAGATGGGAACCAAACCAAAGTTCTGGGCATTGGCTTGTGCCGCCTTTGATGGAGTAATGGCCAGAACTTTGAAAACCAGGCCAGCCAGGGAAACAGCATTTCTTATTGCTGGGGGGTTGGGGGGGGGGGGAGGCTGCCTGAGATTTTTTGTTTGTTTTTTTATAAATTACAAAGATTTAAAGATCATACCTGTATTAATCTTAGCCTGACAGTGAGTAGCTGTCATTCCAGAGCCTTTCATTGTTCTTGTGTTGGGATAGGAAGCTTTAGAAGACAAATGTTTACGGAGCGATAGGCTTCCCTATTTTCCAAGGGCTGGAGAAAAGCATGCTCCGACCCCAGTCTAGGGTTGGTGCCTCCAGAGCAGTGAGCTTTCATCCAGGGGCCTGAGCTCGAGGCTTGGACCATTCCCCACACCTTTCACTAGCTTGGATCCTGCAGATCCCTTTGGAGGTGACAGAGTTTAGTCAATTAGGGCACCATTTTAGTGTGAAAGTTGAGGTATTGAAGGTTGGAAATCTCTCTTTTATTTCCCGATGTCTCTGTAGTTAGAGTTTTTTCATAAATATTATTTATAACAGTAGACACTGGCCTTCTTTGCTAAGAAAGGTAACTCAATTTACTGTCACATAGCAATTGTGATTTTCTTCTTCCCAATCCTTAATCTTCTAAGTGGCTTGGTGTTGGTGGGTTTTTTCTCCCCTAGTTTTTTTTAGTTTACAGAGTCAAATTTAAACAGTCAAGGGACCCCAATAAATAGACTCAGACAGAATGGATTTTGAGAAATTGTTCCTTTAATGAAAAAGCACCCCGGGAATATGCAAATATAGTGAGGGACATAACCCTTCTCCGCAAGATGGATGAATTTCCAGTCTTGGATGCAACACTTTTCCCCTGTTACCTCATCTGATAGCAGATTATTTTTGCAAAGCATAACAAGGCAGTTATTTGCCAGTAGACCAGGGTTGTCAGCGGCAGAAAGATGAAATAGATAGTTTAAATTTTGTGAGCTGTAGGTGGTAAACACTATCAAAAGAAATGTTAATAAGCTCACAATCGTTTTATAGAGAGGGACTGGAAGTTTGGAAATCAAATACAGCAGGAGCCAGCGAGGTTTTTATGAGTCAGTAATAATACCAAATTGTCACCTTTTTTATTAAAGTTTTCTTGGGCTTATTTCTTTTCAGGATGAGACACTGACCAGCCGTGTTATGCAGGGTTAGTGTGTTGTCTGTGTTAGAACAGAAGGGAAATTAAGAGTGCTACCAACCAGATCCCATGAAGTCTGGGGGAGTCAAGAGAGAGAGCCCCGACTCGGGGGCCACCTAGATGAGCTGGGCCCAGAGTTCTGCAGGTCCCGGAGAGGCCATGCTGGCTCCTGGAGCCTCCTCACCATCCCTGCTCCCTCACGGGGAGACACCTGCCTTTGTCCTTCATAGACGAGTCTTGTGGCTGCCTGTGGCCGCTGTGCATGTGGTCCCCCATGGGGCGCCAACCTTTCGGTTTGAGTTTGTTAGTATTTATCGTGCCTGTTGCTCTTTGCTTTGCTTGATGTGTCTGCTTGAGGTTGAGGGTCCCTGCATTGTCTGTGTTGTTGTGGCCCGCGCCGTGAGCGGAGGAAGGAGCGTTTCAGGGGGTCGAGGCAGCCAGCCTGCCCTCCTGCCGGCTGCCTCAGACACACTGCTTCACTTGATGCAGAAATACAGTCTCCCTGTTTCCCCTGCAGGTGTGATGGATGCAGACTGTGCTACCATTTGGGCTGTTTGGACCCCCCCCTGAAAAAGTCTCCTAAGCAAACAGGCTATGGATGGATATGCCAGGAGTGTGACTCCACGTCTTCCAAAGTAAGTGAGAAAGGTCTGCGGCCGGCCCTCCTGGCACCACAGCTTGGCCCGCTTGCTCCCGCCCCTGCCTCTTGGCACAGGGGGTGCACACGCACCTTTGGGGCGGACGGGCCCTGCAAGAGTGTGCTGCCAGATAGGAGGGAGGAAAAGCGTTCATTCACCTGCACTGGGCTCTCTTTGTGCTTGTTTCTGAGAGAATAGCTGGCTGTATGTGCACACATGTGCGTACTTGTGTGTGTTTTGTGTGTGTGTGTGTGTGTGTGTGTGTGTGTGTGTGTGTGTGTGCAGGGAGGGCACTGGTGCCCTGGGCCCCTCCCAGGCATGTCCTTGTTGCTCCTGGGCCTTCCCCTCCCAGACGTTCCAGTGCAAGGCTACACCAGCCAGAATGTCCAAGATGGAGCACAAAGGTCACGCTCCCTCTTCTCCATAACACGCCGGCCCTGTGGCCTTGCCATTCCAGTCTCTTAATGGCCCTGCTTAGCAAAGCCTTCGATGTGTTTGTCTGTGGTGTCGCTGTAACTAATTCCAGCACAAATAAACTTGTACTGAGCTTATGTGTTTATAGTTTTAGACAGAAATCACTGCTTTGGGCCTTGAGCACCTAGAACCCTCTTCATATTCACCCCTTGACGTCCTTGCTGAGCTCCGCTGTGTGGCTGCAAAAAGTGAGCCCGGGGGAGCCTGTGGGGAAGGGCTAGTGCCCGCGGGCTGCCCACAGGCTCTGCAGCTAGGAAGGATGGGGCGGGCACTGGGTGCAGGCTGTCTGCCCTTTGTGGGGACCTCTGAATGGGCCTGCAAAGTCCACTGTCCTCAGCAGCCGGTCAGTGGGAGGCTTCAGCTGCAGGGTCTGGTAGGGAGGAAGCATGGGCATGTGGGGACAGAGTGCAGGCTTAGAGAGCAGTAATCTCCCTGAGCCTTCTCCCAAGAGGGGTCTGGCCCTGGTCATCTTCAGCTGATGAACGCTTCACGAGGGGACAGAGGAATCTTGGTCCTTCACTGATGCTGGAGATGGGGCGCCCAGCTTTCAAGTGCTCTTTGGGAGGGGACCAGAGGGATGCTGTGTGGTCTCAGGGTGCCTCCTAGTGGTCAGCAGCTGCTACTTCTCATGGCTTTCTAACCAGCCAGGGACCCCAAGAGGGCCCAGGACTGTCTGCTCCACCTCCCCGGCCCCAAACGGCCTTTCTGGCATTGACCCGAAGCATATAGAGATGTGCTTTTGTGACCATCCAGTTCCTAAAATCGAGAAGCAGCTGTTCTGCGAGGGAAATGGTGTTGTCCATTTGCTTTTATAGCCAAAAGCTGGTTGCATTGGCCCAACTCCTTCCCTTCGCCCAAAGGCAGCTTCTTGGAGCTGTGTGCACGTGCAGTCAGAAGGAATCTTGGGGTTTGGTTTTTACTCCTCTCAGGCTGGCACTGGGCCAGTAACGTGCAGCCATCAGTCTTTTCTTCCAAACCAAAAATCCCGGTTGGGTGAAGGTCATCACATTTTTCTGCAAGAGCAGAGACTTGCAATCACATTTTCAGTGTCTGTAAAGACTATTGTGTTTTTTTCCCCATGGACAAATTTATAAACTGTAATTTAAAAATATGGAACTTAGTATTTTAAAATTTGAAATGATTCCTTCCTTATTCTCTTATTCTGTTTTATTGCTGAGATGGTCATTTTCATGGTAGTGGTGCTGACCAGAAAATAATAAAATTGATTTTGTCAGCAGGAAGTTCTGAGGTGTTTGGTAGTAAAAGATCTTAAGCGGCATAAAGGGCGAGATCCAGAATGTCTTTCTTGCTGATCTCATAAAGAGACAAGACGTCACTGTTTAAAGAATTGGCACAGACGTGGTAAGGAAGGTCAGCAGCAGCATAGATTGGTCTGCAGAAGGCCTGTGGGACTTGGAGGCAGGAGGACCACAGGCCAGTCATTGAACTGCAGTGAGGGAGCCTCAGTGTCGCAGGCTTCTTGTGAGCTGGGAATGAGGGAGTATGGGAAAAAAGGCTTTGCAGAGTTTCGAGTGCTGGGGGAACACTAGTTACCTTTTTTTTTTCTTTTTTACTTAGGCAAATAAAATCCTGAAGAGATTGAATTTCCCCTAAAGGAAATCAAGTATTCTCCCTGAAGGAAATTTAATCAAGATTCCTTTCCTTTTTTCCTTTTTTTTCTTGGTAGAAATTGTTCCTCGTTAAGAATTTCTTTGAGGGGATGAAATTTCTCCAGCTTAGTGAGGAGTGTGGGGGAAATGGCTGGGGCCAGTGTACTGGCCAGTGAGTTGGGGAGGGAGGACCCAGCAGAGCTCTGACATTGGTGAGTTGGTAGAGCTTCGCCAGGGCTGCACTGTGGATTTACTCTTCGAAAATATGGTGTCCTTTTCTTGTAAGGCTCCAGATTCCACGTGTAAGAAGAAGGGAAGAGGGCTTGGGTTGGGGGTTGCGGCCATTCATTAGCTGTGTGATCTTGAGTGAGCCACTGTGCAGCTGATGTGGATGGAATACTTTGGGGCTTACAAAATCAGCCAGGTAAGGCAGGTGTTACAGGGGCCCAGGAGACAGAGCACTGGGTTCAAATCCAGCCTCAGATACTTCTTAGTTGCGTGACCCTAGCAAGTCACTGAAGTACTGGCTGCCTCAGTTTCCCCAACTGTCAGTGGAGATAACAGCAGCACCTGCCTCTCAGGGCTGTTTTCAGGATCCAGTGAGAACATATTTGGAGAGCCTCTGGTAAATGCTGCTGTCCTTATCTTCCTTTCACAAGAAACCTGGGGAATCTGAGCAGTGCAGGCTGTAGCCGTGCCTGTGCTCTCCTGGAGCTCACCCCTTTGGCTACCCCTCCCTCCCCCCAGCATCACCCTTCGAACGAGCCTCTAACTCTTCCAAGCCAGTGAGATGTCAGGGGCGTCCAGGCTGTGTGCCAGCCCTGGGGTGCACATACGTTGGCCTAAAAGCTAAAGCTGCTTCACAGATGCTGCCCCAGGATGCCCGGACTCTGAGGAGCCTGTCCCCTTCTCTTATCTGTCAGAGAATGGACTGGCCGGGACTTGGCTGCAGGGCATGAGGGCAGCCCCCTCTCTGCCAATCCTTCTCCCTGTCCCTTGTGTGGAATGGGGGTGCTTACCACCAAAGTCTGAGGAGAATTCTCTCACAGAACGGGTGCCTTTGTGGCAGATCCCGAGAAAACGGAAATCCCCTTAGGAGTTCTTCACTCTGATGCCCGCCTTCCATCCTGGTGAAGGAGCCTCCTGGAGCCCTAGTCACACTGTGACCTAACTGATAAGCAGGTTAGTCAGCTTGAGAGAGAGCCCTTCCTTGACGTCACACCCACCTTCGCACAAGTGTTGGCCAAGTGTCTCCCAGAGCTGCTGGTGAACAGTCCGTGGGTTACGTTGTGCTGGTTGTGTCCAGTCTGTTCCCCTTCAGTGGGTTTGGCCCGGCCATCCATAGTGGAGAGGCCCATTGCACGGAGCTCTAGAAGATTCTTCCACAGTGGGTGGCAACGTGGCTGCCGGGGGCCTCAGAAGAAGCAGAACAGCCACATGCCCCCAGACGACGTATGATGAAAGAGAAGGTCCTCCGGTCACACGTGGAGGTTGAGTGATGGCCGACGGCCAGTCAGAACAGAGCATGGGCTGCAACCTGCAACACTGAAGGGAACTTCCAGCTCTGGGAGATCCCAGAGCTCCTGGGGTGCTCAAGTCCTACCCTCCTCATCAGGCTCGAAGCCTCTGTCTGAGAGCGGTGCTTGTGTTCTCCGTGCCTCCTGGTCCTTGCTCTTGCTTCTGACTTCACGGACCCTCTACTGGAGCAGGGTCTGGTCTTGTGCTCCCACCTCCTCACCCCATTCCTTGTCCTTCCATCTTCTGTACAGACCTTGTTAACAGCACTGGGGCATCGGGCCACTGCCTGCAGGCCTCCTTCTTTCTGCCCTTGGCTGGGTTTCTGTTGGAAATTTCAGATTTCATCCTCAGAGTCTCCCATTTTGCCTTTACTTCCTCAGTAGGATTTTAGGTCATCAGCATTTGCTTAAGCTTTAGCTGTAACGCAGAGGAATCCACCACCTATGTGGATGTGGCTCCATATCGGCATTTAAAATTCAGATTCTGTTTATTCAGAAGATAGGGTAGGAAAGCATGATTTTTCCCATTGCTTCCCGGGAGTGTTTTCTCTGTTAGATGATGTTTCCCAGTGTGAGTGTATGCCCCGGACAGGCCAGCAGCCTCTGTCCATCTTGTGAAGGAAGACAGAGGGCTTGTTCTGATACGTTTAAATGAGCATGTCTGTACTGGACGTCTGCCTTAAGATCGCTCCCCCCACTTCATGGCTTTGTTTTCCCGGCAGGCGAGGCCACGGGCTCAGCCCTCCATCAGGTTAGTGTGGGTGCCTGCGCTGGGCCTTTTTCATCTTGGCTTAAGATCTGTTTGTGAAGAGCTGTGGAGTGCACGTGACAGGTCGTTATCCTCCTGCTCCTAGCCGGGATTCACTCACTCTTATGTGATCTTACTGCTACACTGGACTCCTTTAGTGGTGATAAATTGTGAAAGCGTGTGTGCAGAGTGCCCACTGAAGTGCCTACCCCTGCCCCCGCCCCCGCGATGCCCGGCACACCGGCTGGGAGGAAATATGGGGGGATCATCATTTATTTGTGGAGCGTCCTGCCTCACCCCAGGGAGAGCTCAGGGCAGTTTCTCAAAGGTATAACTTGCCGCAGTACGTTAAACAAGCAAGTTTAATTGAGCTAGGTAATGCTGGAAATTGGATGTCTGGGTTTTATTCATTATTAAGATTTATTAAAAATATAAGATAAAAATGAATTATCTTTCAAATGTCTTTTAAAACTTAAAGCGTTTAACTCGCTCATAAAGTAAGATTTTATATGTATAATTTAAGTGCTCATTTGGCCTTGGGCATTTTATTTGATGTTAGGCTGAAATTTGTTTCTCAGCTTGATTATGTATATAAAGAAAGCGCTTTGTAAAACTTAGCAGTGTTGGCCGCTGCTCCTGCCCCAGACCTGGGAGCGTGGCTGGAGAACCCTCTTGTGTGGGTCACCGAATTTGCCACCTCACAGCAGTCTTTCTTTTCTGCACTCGCTACATTCACTGCTGGAGGCAGCTGCCTTTGGGGTAGAGAGGGCCAGCCTGCACCTTTCCATTGGTCAGTCGTGGCTTTGCCTGCGGGGTGGGGATGGAAGCGTCATTCTAGGGGTGAGACAGCGGCAGCAGAGACGGCCTGAGTGAGTCTTTTTAGTCTAATACAAAACCTGCCCTGTTTGTCGAAGAAAGAGCAGGGTCCAGGACAGAGAGAAAAAGGGAGCCAGAAGCAGAGGGAAGGTCCCAGCACTGGATCATGGTAGAACACATGGTTGGAAATGAGTCAGCAGTACAGCCCGGAAAAGGAGGGAAAGGACAGGATGTCTTTGGCCTTGGCCTCTGGGAAGGACCAGCTGACTGAAGGTTGAGGAAGCCTGGGGCGGGGCAGTTCTGCTCGGGTGACAAGTGTTCTGGGGGGCTTCAGAGGTGTGGTAGAGAAAGTGTGGGACTGCGTCATCAGGACAGCCTGGGCAGGGAATCCCTCCCCAGTAAGTCTGCAACCTTGAGATGGGGAATCTCAAATTTGGCTCTGACCTGAAGGCTTTCTTTTTACAAACGGCATCAGTAGCATTCTCATTAGAACAGCGATTAGCAAGCATCTCCTGTGTGTGTGCTCTGTCCAGGCACTGTGGCAGCCTTAGGATGCATCAAGCAGTCCCTGCCCTCCAGGAGCTTCCCTTCTGCAAGGGTGTAACAGCAAGCACCCCAGCACACCCAGGGTGGCTGCTAGTACAGGTTCTTAGATCTGCTTTTCTAAAGGAAAGCAACTCAAAGTGGGTTAACAATCTTACTTTAATCAATCAAATACCATTTACCTAGTTCAGGGG
>CM053581.1:584633298-584660016 GCA_028627135.1 Pseudochirops cupreus
AAACAAGCCTGGCGCCACAGGCTCCACGTGATCACATTCAGCCTATTAGGGAACAGAGTATACTTTCAAATATCCAAGGGTCCTCAGTCACATAGACACTTTAGCAAAGGGCCTAGGGGCAAGGAAGATCTTCAGATTCCCATAACAAAGGGGTGCCCGCATATACACAGCTACGTGCAAGACAGGTGCGGGGCTGGGGAGGACCCTGGCACTGAGGGCTGCTAGGGTGGGACTTGGGGAGAAGGTGGCCCTTGTACAGAGTCTCCAAGGATACCAGGGGTGATGCAGGTAGAATTGAAGGTCGTGTTCCGTTCAGGCCGGGAGGCCAGTTGAACTGGACAATTGGATGGGGCCAGGTTGTGGCCTCTTTCACAGCCAGAGGAGTCCGTGTTTGATGCTGGTGGGAATAGGTAGAGATGGGAACTTATTGAGGGGAGGAATGACAGGGTCAGTCATGTGCTTTAGGAAAATCCCTTTGACATTTGGGTGAAAGGAGTGGAAAGGGAAGACTTGAGGAAGACAGACCATCACATTAGTGTGGCCTGGTGGTAACTGAGGTCCTGTGTGGGACTGGGGAGTCTGTGTGAGGGGAAAGAAGGGAGACGGGGCTAGACGTGCACTGGTAGAAAATGTGTTCTGTTCACTGCTCTGCTGCAGAAGGGGTGTGGGAAGAATTCACTGGTCAGGCATTGCACTGAGGAATAGGCCACGTGATCTCTGCCTTAGCATTTTAGGATTCTCTTAAGGAACTGCCGCTTTATAGTGTGAGCCCTAGCCAAAGCTGGTCTGTGGCACTGGCCTGGGCGCTGTGGGGAAGGGGTCAGGACGCCTCATTTTAGTGAAAGGTTGAGCCCCTTCTGCCCTTTTGTGTTTGACACTGGCAGTAGAGCTTGAAATTCAGGATTTTGGAGCAGACACCAGAGGCTTGCCAGCCACACTGGCTCTCTCCTTGGTCTAGACAGTGTGAGGACGCAGGGTTTACAAGTGGATTCAGAATTAATTAAATCCATTGTGATCTGCCCAGAGAACAAAATACTGAGGGCTGCTTGCTTCATTCCCTCTTGGGCTAGTAAGGAGTCAGTGAACTTAGGCAGGGGGCTTGACTTCCATGGCGATACTTCAGTCCCAGCTTTGGCCGAGTCCTTCTCGGTATCTGGACCCTCGGTGCTGCTGGCTTCAGTGTGCTGCTCTCAGTCTCTTTTACACCGTGTTAACATATTGTAATCTAAAGTCTGCTTGCCCCAGTTGTAGGAATTCTTAACGTTTTCTCTGAAGGTTTCTTAAAGGTTTATGTTGCACTGCTGTGTCCTAATGGGAATTAAGTTGGGTTTTTGCTAAATGTACCTTTTGATAATGGGTACAAGTGATTATTTGCTTCATTGGCTTGAAGCTCTATAGTGCATGCTTATAGAGGTTAAATTTTTTTATAGTCACTTTGAAAAGTTCAGGCAGTGTCCATGCGGTGAATCTGTAAAGTGTGAAGCAGTCTTCCTATCACCTGAAGTCACATGAGTTCAGTAATTTTCTGGAAACTCTCCTTTTGTAATCTAGTAAAAATTAAGGTTCTCAAGTAATATTTGAAAGCCTACTTCTTGCAGCACAGGCTTGTGGTGGACGTGAGCTGCTGTCATCAAGCTGCCCGCACCGCATCCTTCCGATGCCTCGTCCCCTGGCGGTGGCTTGGAGTGGTCTTGACGGTCCTCTGTAGTGTGAGGGGGCCCAGGGGGTGCTATTTTGTTGGTGAAGGGTGTCTGTGCAAGTGAGATCCCGGGAGTGTGGAGCCGCGGGGAGTCCCATCCAGCCGCGGTGCCCGCCTGCCCCAATAGCCCCCTGGTTAATAGGAGCACGTGGGGTCTTTACTTCTGAGGCATGAGACGCTCAGTGATCCAGGTCCGGGTCTGGGGAGTGCCCCCTTCTTTCCCCTCTGCCGTGGGGGGCGAGATTTCTCTTCGTTTTTCTTTATTTGTTGGGCTCTTCACTCATTCATTCACTTACCTATTTATTTGTTTGCTTGTGCTTTTTGGAGGAGTGAAGGCAGGGCAATTGGGGTTAAGTGACTTGCCCAAGGTCACACAGCTACTTTTTGTGTTTAAGTGTCAGGCTGGCATTTGAACTCAGGTCCTCCTGACCCCAGGGCCGGTGCTCTATTCACTGCACCACCTAGCCGCCCCATTTTTTTTTTCATTTTAACCATGGAAATGTCTAGCTTTGTCCTGGGAAATTTCTTACCAGAGCCAACGCCTCCCCACTTCCCACTTAGCACCCACGTGTTCATGCATTTTGTGCTTGAAGTGAAGTATTTGTAAGGCCTCAGGACCCCAGGACAGGCTCTGCAGTGTTGGGCAGCAGGCGGTATCAGGAGCCCAGCAGCCCCTGACCAGTGTCCTCGGTGGTGGGATGTGCCATGGATGCGAGGTCTGAGGCACAAGCTCTGTCCAGGTCTCAGCATCTTTGAGCAACGTTACGTCGGCCACAATGGGGCACAGGCGTTCTAGGCCACACCAAGTCTGCGATCGAGTCTCTTTGTAAACCAAAACATAACAAACTAGAAACAAATTCGGCCGTTTCAGTTTGCCCTTGTAGAGAGCAGGCTCTTCAGGTTTTCTGCTTAGAAGACATTTGGAGATAGACTCTAAGCCGCTGGCGTTCTGAGCAGAAAGTGGCAAGCATTTACTGAGGGCTTGCTGTATGGCCACATACCATACTAACGGCTCCTAGGGATCAGAGAAGGGCAAAAGATAATCCCTGCCCTCGACAAGCCTGTGGTGGAATGAGGGAGGTGATGAAACATGAGAGGAAGCTGGAGGGGATAGGAGAGGGAGGGAGAGGAAGGGTATCCAGCAGTGGCAACCTACTGGAATCCTGGAGCCAGGTGGGAAATGATGAGGTGACTGCCCCGGCCCCCTCCTTAAGTGGAGGATTGGAGGCAGGGCTCACTGCAGAGGTATGAGTTCAGAGTCGATGAGAGGCAAAAGATAGCCCCCGCCTTCAGGGCAGTCTAAAGGGGAAGACGGCGTGCCAGCAACTGGTTACAGACAAGATAGAGGAAGGATATTCTGGAGGTCACATTGAAGCTGGAGGCAGAGAGAGGGCCAGGAGCAGAAGGCGGAGCGTTCATGGAATGGCTGAGAGGCCAGGGTCCTTGGGGCAGGGAGTAAGGGGTGGGCAAGTGGATGGTGGAATGAGAGTGGAAAGCCGTGGGCCAGGGCTATCATGAAGGGCTTAGAACACCAAACAGTGGCCTGGTCTGTGTGCTCCTCCTTGGACGTAGCGCTCTGGTGCCCATTGCACTGACTCCCACTGGATGGCAGTTTATACCAGGGTGGTCAGATTCGACAGAAGCTGACCCCTGGGCTTCACGTTGACTCTGAAGCCATTCATGTTGTCTGTTTTATTGCATTTTTACTTCCTTTGTTAAACATTTCCCAATCACATTTCAGTCTGATTTGGGCTAATATCTCTTTCTCATACCAGATCTTGACATGTGTATTTTGGGACTGTCCCTATCAGTGACCAGAGCTACCTTGAGGGGCATTCCTGTAGCCTGGCCAAGAACAGAGGACAGGGAGCAGCTGGTTAGGACACTTTTTTAGAGGCTCTGTCCGAGCTGGAGAGGCCATTCTTAGGAGCTGCATTGAAATTGCAAAGGAAGAGATAAATGGGGAGATGTAAGAGGGAAGAGCTATAGGATAGAGTGGCTAGTTGGATATGTAGAGAGGTCGCAGAGTCAGCCTCCCTGGACGCTTCCAGCCTGAGTCACCAGTGCCAGAGATTGAATAACTGAGTAATGGACGGATGACTGTGAGATGACAATGGGCTCGCCAAGGATGAAAACCCTTCAGTAAATGTCTGCTTTGTGCTGAGGACTCAGGATACCAAAGCCACAGCGAAGACAGGCCCTGTGACCACAGCACTTCCCGAGGCCGCCGTGGGGCTTCCTGCCCTTCCTGCTTCACATCAGGCCTAGCCCACTGCTCCCCACTCTGGCCTCTGGACCCAGGGCAGACCCGTCGCTCCCTCTTCTGTATTTTGGGGGTATTCTCAGATACTCCCAAAGACGCTGCTGCTTTTCTTCCAGGTAAGAGAGTCCCAGCTCTCTCATCTAGGCCTCAGAGCCAGGAAGATGAGCATCGCATTCTTTATCCAGACGGTCTTTGTAGTCTTTCTGGGTTCTCTCTAGTGGTATCTCTTTGCCCAGATGAATGGGGAGGGGGATGGTCATCAGGTGGGTCACATTTTGAGAAGGTACTTGGCCTATCAGTGTAGTAGAGCCCTCCCTTTGGTGTCTTGTTGACCGTCGCCTGCCTCAGAGGGAATCCTTAACAACTAGAACCAGAACTCATTGTTTGAGGGGAGCACTGCCCTAAGCAGAGTATGGAGGCATCCTGCCACCATTGGCACTGAGACTTATTCCCATAGGGCTGGCAGTGAATGTGCTTTCTCCGCAGGAGTCTGTGGAGGGAGGTGGATCGTTGGCACCATTTTGCAGATACTGAGATATGTCTGGGGTCACACAGCCAGTTAAGTGGCCAAGGGCAGCGTTCAGACCCAGGTCTCGACTCATTCGCCGCCATTGGCTCAGGGCATTTTCCCTCGAGGAGCTCATGGGCTAGTCCAGGCACTTTTGGGAAGGGCAGGCAGTGAATTCCAAGATCCGGAGGCTCAGTAATACTGAGTTAGGAGTGGCTGAAGCATTCCCTTTGTGTAGCCCCCCAGCCGCCACCCTGCCTTTGACCTTCTCCATGCTGCAAGTCCAACCAAAGACATCTGATGAGTGTTCCAGAAGCGGCCTCAGCCCAGACTGCTCCGTTCTGAGTGCAGCAGTGAGTGGGCCTTGGGGGCTCTCGGCTCCAGAATCTTCCACAAGCTGCTTTGGCCCCGTCTTTTCCAGCATCCGTGCGATGCCTGATCGTGAGGGATGGAGGGAAAATGTCACTGCTTGGCACGTGGGGCTGAGGCTCTGGGTTTTATTTTTAAAAGTGTTTTTTAATGATTTCTGAGGCTTTCTATAAGAGAAATGATGGTAATTAAAGGGTGAGGAATAGGGGCTGTTAGGAAAGGGTTATTTAGCGCAGAGAATCGAAGCCGCGAGGAATGATGGAGTAGCCACTGGCTCAGTAGAGAGGGTGCGGCCGAGCACTCGGCCATCTTGAAGACCAAAAGCAGGAGGTGGAATGAGGATTGAAGAGACGCTCTGTACCTGGGGTTTGTGAACTCGGTTTGGGTCGTTTGGCCTTTGCACAATTGTGTTTCAGTATCATCGCTGGGTTTTCCTTTGTAATCTTATGCCTTCTGTTTTATGTGTTTAAAAAATTACTCTGGAAGGAGATCTGTGGGCTTCACCGCACTGACCGGAGGTTAAAAGCTTCTGATTTAGGTATAAGAAATGGCTTTTAAAATCCTAGACCACAGACCTGACGCCATCTTAGCAGGCTTCCAGGCCTGAGCCCTTGTGAGTGTTTCTAGGAAGCGACCAAACACCCTTGAGGCATCCCCCCTCCTGAAGCCTCCCTGATTGCTAATTCACTCATCTGGCATTTTTGTAATCCAGAAAACTGAAAGAGTAAAAGATTCTGCTCAATATCGTGTTTCTCTCCCTCCTGCTGAAATGGGCCTCTGGCCTGAAAATCAGAAATAGAAGTCTGAAGTCTTGGAGGCATCCATCCCCACCTGCCTTCATCCAGTCAGTCACCAGACTTTGTAGATTCTTCATGGAGTGTCTGCCACCCTGGCCCTTGCTCTGGATGCCAGCTCCTGACCACTTGCTGTTTGTCTGGATGAACCTTCCCAGACACATGGCTTCGCACCTCTCAGTGCCTGTAAAGGAACCCTTTAGTGCAGTGGTTCTCAACCATCCTGATGCCATGACCCTTTAATACTCATATGTGGGCTTATCTGCATGTGGGCGGACCCGCCTGGAGACCAATAGAGGAACCGTGTCTCCGTTCCCAAGACCATCAGAAATATGTATTTTTCAATGGTCCTGGGCGACCCCTGTGACCCCTGTGAAAGGGTCGTTCGACCCCCAGGTTGAGAACCACTGCTTTAGTGGCTGCCAGTGAAGGCCAAGCTCCCAAACTCCATTCCCAAGGGAATGCCCCCTTCGCTGTCCTTCCCCATCACAGTGTAGCTTTGCCTTTTGTGAGCCGTGGGTTGCTTGAAGAGTCTTGGTTTTTAAATGCTTGAAGTAGAATACATTGGATTTACAAGGAAACCAGTTATGTTGAAGTACAGTTATTTAAATTGAGAAGAGAAAACAAGTCCACAGACTCCAGGTTAAGAACCCTTGCAATAAACCTTCTCAACTCATGCTTCTCCCTCCGCCCGCCCTGAGCTCACCCTCTCGGTGCCTTGCCCTGCTCTCTGTCTTCTGAACCCCGTGGATGATGTTAGACCTTTGGGCCTCCCCCCTGGCTGGCGAGCAGCTGGTGACTTCAGTCAGCAGGCTCCCATCGTATACGTGTGTACATGCCCGTGTGTGTGTAGAAACATGTGACACACGGCTGTGCTCAGTAGTGCCTGCCTCTTGGATGGCAGTTAAGTGATGCCAGGCCTTTTGGGGGCATGGGGGAGGTGTTTGCTGGCTCAGTTCACCTTAAGCACGCCCGAGGCTATTTGTTGATTTAGCACAGCCCATCTGAAATCTTTTTTCTCGCTAGGAGGACCAAATGCACAAAATGAATAAATAAAAATCTTTGAAAGACAGGACAGAAGAAAGTATTCATTCAGCAAGTTTTAAATGACTTCACTCAGAATGGGGTGTTTTCAGTCTCAAGTTGATTGAGCATTTCTCTTGTCAACATTGCACAGTAACTATGAGGAGACCAGATGGTTGTTCAGAAAAGTCTTTTCTCAGCTTCGGCAAGCATTCTCTTGGAGAGCGTGAAGGTCCTCTCAGAAGTCACCTAGCACAGTGCTGCACAGTAAATGTCTGTCTGTCTGCGGCTGTGGGCAGGCTGAGGCCTTGTCTGCCCCCAGAAGCTTCCTCCTGTCCACTCCCCATTGCACTGGCCATGCCTGGGGGGAAGGAGGGAAAGACTCGGCCTCTTGGTGCTCCTGTGACCTTGTCTGAGCCCAGGGACCTCAGAGTCCAGAGTCCCCCACTGTGAAATAGGGGCATTTGGGATGTGGCTGGGAGGGACGCTTTGTGAGCCGTAAGCCCTCTCTAAATGCAGACTGTTTTAAAATGCAAATAACTCTGGTAGAATTTAGAGCCTGGCATCCAGCCACGTGATATGAATTAGGACTGAGTCTGCCCCCAGGCCTAGATGAAGTGTCTCCTGGCTTTGTGGACAGGGGGTTGGAGAGAGGGGTGGGCTGGCCGCTGGGGGCATGAAGGGAACAGAGCAGACAGTGGGGCACCTCCAGAGGCCCCCGAGAGGTGGCACTAGAACAGCCGTTGGCTTTATTTTCTCCTACGTGTCACATCCGCCAGCCTCCGGCATTCACCTCCCCCATCTAGCCCCAGGGCCCAGGACACAGAACTAGGGCTGCTGTGACCAGTCGCTGTAACAGCTCGTGAGAGGGAAGGGAGGCTCGTGGTGGCGGGACCGTTACCCAGACCTTTATGTTTTTGAGGTTATCCCAGGAGGAAAGTGCATTCTGAGGCCCAGAGAAGCAGCCTTTGGCGTTTGAGTGCCTGCGGGTGAGTCTTGGTCAGAGGATACCTCCCAGTCACCTGGCAAAGAGGATTCCTTACTGTCTGAGTAAGCCGAGATGCCACCACAGACCCTGCAGGTTCATAAGCGTGCCGTCTCTGTGAAGGAGCCAACCACTGGTCCGGGTTGGGAGGATCCCCTAGCGGCTGGGCTTGGGCCTAGCCCAGTCTCGTCACCCTGCAGAGGCCATGGACCCCCGAAGCACTTGACTGAGCTGCCCAGAGGCAGGAGGAGGAGGTCCTCCAAGTGCAGGGGGCTGCTGTGGTTAGGGCTTAGCTATGGGCTACTCCAGGGCTCTGCTGGGGTGGCCCTTGCCTGGAAGTGGGAGGAGTGAGCAGTGATTCAGAGAGGGAAGACTCTGAAAACCTTGGAAACCTGGCAGATTGTCTCTTAAAGTCAGGGGGAGGGACAGATTTAAGGGGGAGATTGGCTTGGGTTAATGTGTTCTCCCCAGGCCATTTGTCTTTAACAGGAGAGGCCTAGAGACAAATGAGCTGTATTTATTTGGGGGGGCCTTTGGGGGGCAGGGTGTAGAGGAGAAGGGATATACTGCTTGGCATTAATACAGACCTTGCTCCACCTCCCGTTAGCCCAAACTGTGGGGCCCAGATAAAGGACAGGCCCTCTCAGCCATCTTGTGGTGCACAAAGAAGAAAGTGGCTGGCTTGCCGGGAGCTGGTACTTGTTCTGGGTGGTTTTGGTGAATGCCCTGGCTTGCCAGCTTGGCTTTTTGTAGCTGAGTAAAACAGCTTGAAGACTAGCTCTGAACATGGGAGCTCCAGGCTCACGAGTGTAGTCCAGATCCTGAACAGCCTTCGGAATTAGCTAGTTGTGTATTAAGATGCTGATACTCCTGGCTTCTGTGTCCATGGAATCTTTGTTTTTTTAAAGTAGTTGTATTTATGCTGTAGACAGAGAAGACCACAGTGGTCTCCTGGGATGCCTTTGTATTGCTTTGGCCTTTCCATCCTGAGTGTCAGTGCTGTGGCTCTGCCGCTCGGGCATTTCACCCCAGCCACAAAGAGCCATCTTCAGTGGTGTTGCTTCTCTGGTGTTCGGCCAGCACCCCAGACGGCGGCGCTGAGCAGCTTCCCCATTAGGCAGCCTCCTGGCCAGGAGTGGACAGCAGAGACTGCGCCGCTGAGTGGGACTCAGGCTTCAGTTAGTGGGAGTATTCCAGCTTGCTCCATTTGTTGTGTGCCAGAAGGAAGAAAGCGAGTACCCCTCCTAGCAGAGTAAGTTGTTTTTACCATCCCCTAGTGGGAGAATACTGTTTGTGCCTCCTGCGTGTGATGGAAAAGTGAACTCATGTTTGCGCCATCTTTCCCAAGCATTGTATTGGCTCCTTAGAAGTCGAAGCTCTTTCCCTGGTGATTGGCTGCAAGGCAGAGGCAACTTGCCCAGCTGCTACCTCACATTCCCAGCTTCTCCGTGTTACAAGTGACTTTTCCCTAAAAAGAGCGCAGCCTTCCGTGTTCCACCCTTTTTGGTCCCAGAGCAGCTTGGCTCTGGATGCATTAGTCCAGGCTGGTGCAGATGAGCTTCCACAGCCACTGCTGCAGGACAAGCCAATGAAGACGGGACCACCAGAGCCATCGGAGTGGGGTGGGGAACTGATAGCCCTTTCATTTGAAAACCAGTTTTAGCCTGTTTAAAATGAATGAGGAGCTTGTGTGGTGCCGGCAGGACCAGGGCTGAGGGCTAGCCTTGTACTTTTGGGCTTGATGTGGAAAGGGAAGGGAGGGGAAGTGAGTGACAGAAAAGGACGGGATGCGCCGCTTCTCCTGGGCACCGCCCTCCGTGTTCCTGGGTAATGTCCCTGGCTCTGTCTGTGAACAATCTCAGAGCGCCTTGTTGAGGTTTTCAAGCCTGGGTCATTTCCCATGTCCCCGTTTAGGTGTGCCTGGGGCAGGGCGCAGGTAACACGGCGCAGGTAACACGGAGCGGAGAGATGAGGCAGTTACAGAGACTTTTAGCAGGTACATACCAGAAGGAATCAGATTTTCTCATTTGTCTTGGAACTGAAAGTCAGTGGTGGTTTTTTTTTTTTTTTTGCTTACCCCTTCTTCCTCTGCGTTTGAGACTTGAGTCCTTCAAGTAACAGAGCTCTGTTCAGCTTGCCAGAGTGCTGTGCACGGAGGGAAAGAAGCCCCATGCCAACACTCATCCTCACAAGGCGTCTTTTCAGTGACCCGTGACCCTGTCTGCCAGCTTCTCAGGGAGTCTGTTAGTTCCTATAAATGTCACTCTGAGAATCTGAGAAATTCCCGGCCCCACCTCCTGGTGCCTTTTATCAATCTACCTTTGGTCAGAGAGCTGCTCTTCAGAGTTTCCAGGTGACAAAAAACCCTAAGAATGAGGAAGCCTCCCCAGCCGTGCTGGTGTGCCATGGATTGGATCACTAGCACATGTGGAAGATAAGTCCACTTGTCTTTGGGAGGGGAGAAGTGGTTCTGTGCCAGCCTTCACACCCACTTATCTATATATCTGCCCACAGACAGACATTTTTAACATGCATGAAGTAGAAGAATCTCGAGTGAAGGTGGGGAAGGAAGCTTTGTCAGAATCTCTGGACAGACGCTGTCAGCCCCAAAGACCAAAGCCCATTTCAGGCATTTTCCTCAGAGCCCAGGCTCTGAATAGAAAGGCGGTCTGAATTCTGTAGCAAATGAGCAATTTGACATGTTAACCTTCTTTTATTTGTAGTTTGAAATTTCCTGTATGTAAAAATAAATAGTAAGCCCTTTGCTGGATGCTCAGTAAATGTCCCAGCCTATCAGCCGGGATCACTGAGTGAGACAGACTTGTGCTGCCCATGTCAGCTCCCAGAGCTCATTTGTCTGGACTCATCCTTTGCCCTGTAGCCCTGGCCCATTGGGAGCAGCCTGACTCAGTGAAGTGAAGGGAATGGTGATAGCTTTTACTTAAGGCAGACGCCTTCCTTTTCTCCTTCCTGCCTGCAGAAGGCATTTTGTAGAATTGATCAATTAAGGTCTTTAGGACAAATCGTCTCTTCAGCATAGCCCTGGTGGGGGAGTTTGGGGCTCTGCTACAAAGCCTGGTCTTTGTGTGATCCAGTGACTCTCCCTACTAACAAACTGGCATTGGGGGGCCGTCAAGGACTGCAGGCACTTAGGAGCCATTCAGAAGCCACTGATTGCCTTGTAATAATTCATATTTCCTATTTATTGTGAATCAGTTCTGCTAGGAAAGTCTTGGGATTTGAGGGGGGCATTTTTCTCATTTGTCAGTTATGTCTGACTGACTTTTTTTTTTTTTTTTGCTTACTGCTTTGTTTGGCTTTGGCTACATTTTTCATTCCTTATCAGCTGTATTCTAAATCATGATTTCAAGGGAAGTTTGTTCCTTGGCTGCTAAGGGTATGGCCTTCCGGTGAATTGTCATACAGTGGGCATTCCAAGATTTTCTGTTCATGCAGAAGGGTCACTTCAGTTGGGGTGTCATGAATTTAGGTGAGATCTTTCGGGTTGAGATAGTGTCAGACTCTGGAAGATTTCTAACCTCTCTCTGGCCCTAGGCCTGAAAGGTTTCTAGGTGGAGATGAGATATCAGGATAAATCATGGAATTAGGCCAGAAAAGCTCTAGAAATAACAAGAGACAGCTCTTTTCATTGAACTCTCTCTTTTGTAAATGTAGTTTAAAGACCTATTTTTCCAATATACCTGTGCCTGTTTTTTTTTTTTTTAATTTTGTTCTCGGTAGCTGTAAATTAAACTCCTTTAATTGAACCATTCGAATATTTTATTTTTTCATGATTAAGTTTTTGTTCATTCTTTAGTGAATTTAATTTAGAATCAAATTAAAATATTAACCTAACAATGTGCGAACACCTAATGGTTATAGGTTTTGTGTTTTTTTTTCCCTCCATTACTTTCTTTTTAGAATTGATGCTACTTGTTGGGAAACCCAGGTATTCTTTTGTAATGTAGTTTGTTGGGCAGACACCTGAAGCACTTCATATTTTCAGGAAGAATTGAGAACAGAATTGAGAGCTTCTGAAAATAAAATCTTCTTCCAAGCTTCTGTTCTAGAGATCTCCTTGTGTTGGGAGATTGAGGAATGTAACATGAAAACCTCAAGAGGCAGAGTTTCTGGGTGGTTAATGATCAGTTTATTAATTAGGCTAGCCAGCAGTCAGTAAATTGAGTCATTGGTTTTCTTGGTAACCCAAGACTCCTTGGGAGACCCTGAGACACCTTTAATGCCTTTGGAAAGGGAATGCCTTGACCGGTGAAGACTAACCATGAGGGGCGGACATTGGATGAAGAACTGGGCTAAAAGTCTTCAGAGACTCCCGCTGAGAACATGGCTTGATCGTGAGACCACCTCCATCAGTCTGGACAGGGGAATCTGTCTGCCTCTAGACCTCTCTGGCTGGCCTTCTTTACAAGCTGGGTCACCCTAAACTCTAATGGAGAAGATCAAGAACAGGGGTTCCTTCCATCAGGGCAGGGCCTCACGCAGACTGGATTCTGTTTATACCAAACGGAAATGGGGCCTTCGGGGCTAGGAGCAGTCTCATCCATCAGTCATGCCCTTCAGAAATAGACTGACCTTAACAGGAGTTGGGCCTTTCCAGAAAATGAAGGCAAAGGGTTGATCACAATTAATAATTGCCTGTTAATGTAATTGTGTGGATTTCTCTCTGGAATCTTTGACTGTGAATGAGTAGAGCTGAAGTGTGGAGCCCAGCATTTCTTCCTGAAGCAATTGATGAGCTGCTAGACAGAAGCCTTGGCCCAAACCCACTTTCTGTTTTTCTGTGGAGAAGACCTCACGCGGGCATCCTCGGTTATTCTGACCCTGTGAGCTTCTCGGCACGTGGAACGCTTCAGCATCTCCCCTCCTCCCTCCCCCGGGCTCTCCTGCCCCGCCAGCCAAAGGCCTGCAGCAGTGGGTGAGGGGAGGCTCCAAGCTGGCCCTCCACATTCACCTTCTCCCCAGTCCCCTCCCTTCACGAAGAATGTTTCTGGAACCCCTTTAAACAGCCACTTCACTGAGGAATCATACTTTGGGAACCGTGCCAAGTTATGTTTAGTTTATGGATTGTTAATTTGGGTTGTGAGTCCCATGATTTGTTAAGTGGAGTGATTCCTTTGTCCAGTCAAAGGCATCGGAGTCAAGAGGCGACAGTGAAGGGCCCGGAAGAGCCTGGAGGGGCTTTCCTTGACACCAAGCCATGCTTCAGAAGCAGCCGTTAGTCAAGTCCAGTCTCTGGCTGTGCTCAGATAATTTTCCCGAAAGGGGCAGTTTCAGGCAGTCTGGAAGAGGAGCTGAACGGAGCTCGGAAGGACTCTGAGCCAGGCGGTCTGTTGGACGCCCGCTGACAGTAAGTCGTTCTCTTAAAGTGTCACACTTGAACCTTTCCGCCCTCCTGCCCTTCAGGACGCGGGGCCGCTGTGGTTGTTGGTTGGAAGCTATTTAATCCATGACTTGGCGTCATTGTCATTATGCCAGAAGATTAACTTTACAAGCTCTGCTATTAATCTGAGTAGCTCCACATATTGACCTATGAAAGAGCATAATTAAGTTAATTAATTGTCACACTCTGATGAATTTAGTATCGAGAGGAAATTAAATGCAAGTAGAAGTGTGGAGCTATTGGTTTGAAATCATATTTAAAGGACTTTACAAAGATCCGTTGTATTCAGATGAAGACTGTATCTGTCTGTCGTACAGTAAGTAAAGTGAGTCAGTCCGACGTATTCAGAATGACAGAGACCTGAAGATCAGCCCTGTTGCTAGGGATCCAGATTTGATTCTGAACAGAGAGACAAATAGGTTACCTTAACACACAGAGAAAGTATTAAAATATTTAGTGACAAATTGCATTTTTCAGCATATTCCATATAGAAATGTTCATTTTTGAGTCTACTCTAACGTGAGAGAGTTTGTCTCACTGCCAGATAATACTGAGAAATAACAGACGCCTCGGGGAATAAACCTGACAGTAACAAGATGATGAAGAAAAGGCAGAGCTGACTGGCTGCGTCTTTGACTTCTGTGCCTGCTGCCAGGGTGGCTTTGATGTGGCTCTTGGACAAGTGGGGAGATGGTAAGAGCCCCCAGCTGCCCTTGATGAGTCCCAGATCCCTGACCCAGGTGAACAGTGTCCTTGGGTACCAAGCAGTGAGCTGTTCTCAGTGATCATTGAAAAACTTGGAGAACAGTGAATGGTGTGTGTGGAGTCTGAAAGCTGTAGCCTCATTTCAATTCCTGCCAAACTCAAGAATGAGTTATTTCTGGGATGGTTAATGCACATTCAAAAAGGAGAGAGGACAGGCCCCTCCCCTGGCCTCCTTGCTGGAGGACTTGGGATTAGCATCTTACAGACAAGATGCTTAGACTCCCCCTTTGGAGGCAACTGCCTTAGCACACAAACATTTGAGAGAATGGTCAGCTGGGACTGGCAGAAGATGTTTCCTCCCCTGGGGAGTCCCTGGTGCTATTCATGTGGAAAGAGAGATTGATGAGCTGCGTGCTGGGGTTGGGGTAGTGAACCCTGGGAGACACCAGCCTGAAGCTTCTGTCTCTTCACTGCAGCAAGGGCATCCTCCTCCTTCCTGAAGAGCTACGTGGAGTCTCTTCCTTACTCAAGCCTCAGAGCAGCCCTTCAGAAAGCCCTCCCTCTGCTTTCTGTTGCATGTACTGCCATCCTTTGAGTCAAGGCCCCTGGGACTCTCAGGTCCTCACTCTCTGTGACGTATCCAGGCATTTGCAAGATGTGCCCCCTTAGTAGAGGCCCTCCCCCCCATTCCACTCTCTGCTTCACGGCCAGCTTGGGTCCCATCACATCCTTTCTGTAGTTGAGACCTCTTGGAGCCAGTCTCAGCCCTTTGGCCTTTAAAGCTTTTCGCAGCCGGGCCTCAGTTTTCCTTTTCCATATTCTTACTCCCTCCTCCACTCCACCCTTTCTTCAGTCCTGACCAGCCTGATCACACAACACACTTTGGCTCCTTGCTCAAGGGCTTCATGCTGACCGTCCCCTTTACCTGGAACGACCTGCCTCCTCGCTTCCCTTGAATTCCTGATTTCCTTCTGGCCTCATCTCATGTGACACCTTCTCAAGTCCTGCTTGGTCCCCCACACTGTTGGTGCCTACACTGGCACAAGGTTACCTGGCATCCGTTTCTTGTACCTATTTACACGTCTCCCCTATTATAATGTAAGCTCAAGCTTCTTGAGTTTAGAGACTATATTGCTTTTATTATTTAATAAATACTTATCGATTGATCAATTGATTGGTTGAGAATCTTCCAGAGGAGTGCCCCACAAGTCTGTGCTCAGCCTTGGCCATTGGACGTTTTTATCACTGACTTTTAATGATAAACGCATAGATGGCATTCGGATTTGACATTCTGTGCCCCATAGCTGGGGAATGAGAGCTTGCTGGTCATGGGATGGAGGACTCAGGATTCCAAACCTTTGTAGCTTTCCAGAACATTCCCTGAATCTACTCAAACAACCTAGAGGAGGGATCAGGGCAGAGTCTTTATCTGGGTTTAAAGGATCATTCTCCCAAGTCTTGCTGTAAGCTTCATTTGAGCCACGGTGGAATCTGGAGGCCGAGAAAGCCGTTCTTGACTTAGACTTGGATGAAAATGAGAAGGCACCTGTCTCATCCTCCCTGCCCTGCTCAGACCATCTGCACTCTTGCATTCAGTTCTGACTGGTCACCACCATTTGGTCAGGAAGCTGACCACCTGGAGAATGTGCAGGAGAGCGCAGTCAGCATGGTGAAGGACCTGGGGCTCTCCCCTAAGAGGATGGTGGAAGGAACTTGGAGCATTCATGCTATAGAGGACTCATTGCCTTCTTCAGTGGTTAGAAAGGACATCGGAGAGAATAGTTACCGACTCGTAACCTGCATGGGCACAAAGAGGAGAACAGTACAGACTGCTTTGAGAGACCTGGTTAGCCTTCACTGGGGCATCTTAAAATGGGCATCTGTACGCTCACTCCTGGGGGTGCAGAGACTAAAAGGGAAATAGTCCCTGCCTTCAGGTAGCTTCTGTTTCTGTTGAGGAGAGGCACGTGTGTGTGTGTGTGTGTGTGTGTGTGTGTGTGTGTGTGTGTGTGTGAGCATGTGCATGCGTGTGTGCATATGTGTGTGAGTGCATGTGAGCGCATGCATGTGTGAGTGTGTGCGTGTGTGAGCGCATGCGTGTGTGTGAGCGCATGCGTATGTGTGAGCACATGCACACAGTATACTACAGAATACACACAACACAGTTAAGTCCAAGGTTACGGTGGTGGCCTGTGCAGTTGGGGGATCATCCCATAGAAGACAGTCTGGAGCCGTGTCTGCCAGTTCTGCGTCTGTGGTAGGGAGGCGGCCCTGTTGAGATTCGGCTTAGACTGGGTTATGAATGAGATCCCTTCAGGGCTGAATGTCGGTGGTGGTTTGTGTTTTCTTTTAAGTTTTGTTTACTTGAAGGATTCAGAACTAAAAATAAATGCTAGCAGAATTAATTTTATTTGGCTATAGGCAGACCATATTTGTGTTTACGGGAGGAAAGTGAAGAGGAAGCATCCAAAGCTCTTAGTCCGTGCAAATGTCGCATTTGTCTGAAGTTATTCTCTCAAGCCCAGTGTGGTTGTTGTCACTGCTCAGTCTCCATGTAGCCTCCTTAATGCCAGACTCGATGGGGGAGAAAAATGAGATTTTACAGACACACACACTTTCTGCTCACTGGCACCTGTCCTAGGTGAGGGTGCTGCCCTTCTCCATCCTGCCACTCCAGTTTAATGCAGGAAAGGGAGCACGTCCAGCCCACGAAGAGAAGCGGGAGACGCAGGATAAAGACTTCGCGTTGTGAAATAGGGGGAGATGTCCCCTTGTGGGGATCCCTGTCAGGAATGGAGCTGTCCTCTGCTGTGTTTGAACCATACCTAAATCTCAACATTATTTCTGCCCCCAACTTGTGATAAAGTTGAAATGCACAGCTCTTAGAAACATCGAGAATGTTAAAAACAAAGCAACAACAAAAAACACATGGACGTTGTTGAAACGGTCCCTCTGGGACACACCCATGACCGATCACTATGGTCCAGACCTGGTTATAAATGCCAGACGTGAGTCCTCCCATCGTGAGAAGCTCTCTCGTTAACACTGGCATGGTGCACTGGTCATTCAACTTTTCATGTAAATTTGGGTAAATAGGAAGTTAGATGTCTCAGCCCCTTAGCTTTAAAGACTCATAGAGTTCAGTTCAGCCCCTGTTGGTAAATACAGGGTTAAGATATGGGAAAGCTCACTTTAACAACACTCTGTGCCCTTGCTGAGCTAAGCAGTGGTGACTTGGGCTCTAGTGGATCCTCCATCTCCCTGCCCTCCTGGCCTCAGCTCCTGCCTCCTCCCCCCTGTAGCCATCCCTTCCCTCTCTCTGTGATTCTTGTCCATGGCGTTCTGTCAGTCCTCTGGAGAAGAAGCAATCAAAGACGCCTTGCTCTGGGTTTCCCTATTTCTTGTGGGTCCGTCTGTGTGCTCCTGCTCGAGCTCCTTGCAGAAGTCTGGGCCTCTTCTTCCTGGAGGATGGATGCCGTTATACGATACTTCCTGTTGTTAATGTCCATTAGCTCAGCCTACTTACCTTGACTGGACCTCCTCTCCATCATGTCCCCTGCAGCTCGTGGGTATTCTGGGCTTCCGCAGTTCACAGCCTTGAAACATCACTGAGACGTTGTTCAGCAATAGTGTTTTATGTTGGGCTGTGGCTACTGAGAGCACTGTGACCTTTTTCAGTGTCCTCCTGCCTGATTCTGGACCCAGGTCCACATCCATCTGTATGTAGCATCTCTTTTCTGGAATTGCCTGGAAAGTTGCCCAGCATAGACTCAGTCATGGACATTTTGTGTGTATTGGTCTTGTTTTGTTTCACTGTGTGAATGGTCAGCCCTCAGTGCATCTACTTCTTTCACTTGGCTTATGATGTCACACATGGTAACCCTTTTTCTTTTCCAGTAGGGCAGTTCTAGTCTTAGAAAGAAAGTTGATGGGTAAATAAAATTTGTGTTTTAGAATGAAAGTCCTAATATTTCCATTCCGTTAAGTGAAAGATGCTGTATCCAGCATTCCTTGTTTAATTATGAGAGTCTAAGTGCCATAATTAGTCATTATGATGAAAGTTCTAACATATCTGGTTTAGATTTTGATTTTTCTTCCCCTGGACTTACCAAATACCTTCTCAGTTGTAAGGGTTTCAGTTCACCAGTTGCTAAACATCTGCTGTGGACAGAACTTTGTGCTAAGCCCAGGGGGCATACAGAGTTGGGTAAGATCTGGTCAATTTGAAAGGGCATCTTTCTCTTTCTTGTTCTGTCTTTGCTCTTTTCTGATCTGTAAATAGCCTGCTGACATGGGCAGATGGTTACTGTTATGTTTTTTACATGTATTTTGTAATTATGCATTAAGATTAGAAACATTAGGAAAAGCGGATTAAATCATTTCCTTGAACAAGTAATCCTGGTTAATAAGAAAGAAACATACAGAACCTTCAGAATGTTACATGCACGGAAAAAGACTTTACATCAAAGTTTACCTCCATCCACGCTCATTCAAATAAGAGTTGCTGAGTCCTTTTTCCTTTGAATTGTGTAGTAGGCAGCAATGTTGTATTTACTGCCAGTACCTACCATGGAGCCAAAAACACACTTCATCTCAAAGATCTGACATTACTGAGTTGGTGTTTACTCACTAACCTCAAGTATCTTCAAATACAAAATGGCCCAGAACCCCAGGTGTCCTTTACTGTTAGAACTGTAAGTACCAACGTGCTTAACAATTATTCATCCTCCCGTAGTGGGTCGTTTTTATCTGTGTCCTGTGTCTTCTATATTTAGAATAAATATTTATGTTTTCCCATTTTTCTGAACTTGGAGATATGGGAGGATAGGTTTGAGCTGTCAACTGTAATTCATTGCTTGGAAAGAAAGACCTTACACTGTTACTGTGTGGGAGAAAAAACTGCCTAAATCATTTCAGCAGTAAGCTTATAACCCAGATACCATCAGCATTTTACTTCTTGAAAATATATCTGTCATGAATTACAGGAGGGCATGACTATTTTATTTAAATATTTGTGGCAAGTTTAACTATCTCCTCCCCAAAAACCTGGCGAGGCAAAAACACCAGGTAAAGTGGTATTTTGAGCCCCTGATTGCCCCACGAAGCCTGAGCAAGGCCAAGTACACATTGGCAAAGCTGTTCTTCCCATCTCCAGTTTCTGGCAGTGTTGATCAGTCAAGATTTTAGACCGAGAAGAGGGAACCTGTCTCCAAGTGCTTTTGGTTCAGACCGTCCATTTTACAAATGAGTGACCTGGGAGTGAGATTTGAACTCGGCATTCTGACCCCAGAGTCAGGGAGCTTTCCACTCCACAGACACCAATTGAGTGCAGCCTTGATTGTCCATTCCAGGAGCTAGGGGCGTTGCTTGTTCCAAGTGAGTCTGTCAGAGACGCTTAGTGAGGGTCCCTAGAATGGAGCGACGCTTTCAGCTAAATTTCTGTTCTAGAACCAAGAACCAACTGATAAGGAACAATTAAAATGAGATGAATTTGAATATACAATAAACTGCCAATACGAGTAAATGGTAGGCAACGTGAATAGACTTGTATGCCCGACATTTCTCTTTGCCTGTGTGTTCTGAATTGTGAGTGTGAATCACTGGGATCTTCCCGGAAGTCCTGGGGGAGACTGGCTTGGCTTCCTTTTTAAAATTGATTTATTTGATATTTTTAGTTTACATCATTCATTTCCACCATATTTTGAGTTACAAATTTTCTCCCCATCTTTCCCCTACCCACCACTCCAAAACAGCCATCCCACTGTATACCCCCTCCCCCAGTCAGCTCTCTCCTATATCCTCCCCCATCACCCCTCTGACTTTCTGGTAGGGCAAGATGGATCTCTCTACCCCAGTGCCTGTACAGCTTCCTTTTTAACTTTTACTTCAAAGCCACTGTTGTCCAGGGACCAAGCTGGGTCACTGAGATCATCACAGCTAGAGGGCACCACAATGGATGGAGCACCCAGCCTGGAGTCAGAAAGACTCATCCTGAGTTCCAGTGTAGCCTCAGACACTCGCTAGCAGTGTGACCCTGGGCATGTCATTTCCCCCATTTGCCTCAGCTTCTCCTCTTTAAAATGAGCTGGAGAAGGAAATAGCAAACCAATGCAGTGTCTCTGCTAAGAAAACCCCCACTGGGATCAAGGAGAGTCGGACATGACTGAAATGACCAAAATGACCGAACAACAAAAAGCTGAGTCTGTTAGCCGTAGCCCTTCTGACATCTAGGAAGGCACGTGCGTAACCTCCGCCACTCCCATTCTGAGTCCTTAAATGATGTTTGTAGTAGAAAGACCTCCCATTTCTTGTTATTTTAATTGTCATTAAACTAATGAGTGCTGGCTCTTGGTCTTGGGAAAGCCCACAGATGGCTGTCTGAGCAGGCATTGGAAGGGGTTACGTCTCACTAAGTGCCCGTTAGCTTTCCATGGCCGCCCTTTTGGGCATCGTTCCTCCTGCTGATGGTCACCAGCTCGAAAATCAAGGTGCTTCCTTCATGATATTCTGACTGCAGAGAAACTTTTGCCGAGGGCAGAACACTGCCTTTGGTCCCCAGGACTGTGAATGAAATGGAACGTTACGTGGCATGTTTTGGTACGCCGTCAGATCTTACAATCATCTCACCCAGACGCACTTTCATTGTGCAGCTGAAGAGACTGAGTCCCAGAGAGGTCAGCAGCCGATGCCTGCGCACATCACTAGCTACCGCAGAACCAGTCATCATAAAGCAATGAGCCTTCCTATAATTTTAGAGCATTTTTCTCCCAAAATGATATTCTGCATGGATATACATTTTGCTGAACTTCCTATTACAAGAACCGCTTTTCTAATCAAATAAATATAGTTAAATGTACCATTTTAGGAAGTATTTGATAATGAAATATGCTAATGCAAAGGCGGCTACATTTACCATAGATATTGCTAATGCTAAATGACTCTTAGTGCATTGGGTGTCATTAGATTAATGACTTCATTAATAGAGCTATAATACATGCTTTAAAGGTTTTTTCTAATAATTCTTTTTTCCTTGCATAATAAATAGTATCATTTTATTAGTATAGGAAAGTGAACTGCCATCTTCGGGATATTCCTCATATTCAGATGACGATGTATAAATGACAGCTAAGTCATTTATGTGTCTTGTGTTCGAGTCCCAGGAGCCCGCCACCACTTAGGACCATTCCTCTGAGGGAAGCTGCATTTGCTTTTTGATAACCTGCTTTATGACACAGTGTATAGGAATGTTTTGTGGAGAAAAGTGGAACTCCCAGTAGGGAAAAGGGACTGAAGATTTACTAAACAGAAACTGTGTATCAGGCACTGTGTCAAGTTCTTTACTGAGATGTCTCATTTGATCTTCACAACAGCCCAGGGAGCTAGGCCTTGTTTTTATCCCCATGTTACAATTGAGGAAACTGAGGCAAGGTAGCAGGTATGTGACTTGCTCAGCGTCACAACTACTGTACATGTAGCTGCCTCAGAGAGACTGTTGTCAGCATGTTTTATGATGATTTAGATGGCGCGTTTCAAGTTGCTACAGAAAAAAACGAGGTACAGAAGTCAGTCCCCTTCCTTTAAAGAAAAATCTTTTCTTGTCCTAATAATTGGGCACATTTTAATTAGTTGGAGTCATCTCTTTGAAATTTATGATCGTGACAACCTGGGCCTCAGCATTGAGTTACTTTTAAGTTAACTAATGAATCATTCTTTTGTTGACATTCCAAATAGGTTGAAAAAGGAAGAAGGACCGCTTTTCTTCTTTTGCTTGTGAAAATACTTGTTTGCCCTGTGTTTTTATCTATAACAAACCAATTTTGGATCATGTGGCAGTTTTCTGAATAGTCTGCCCACCCAGAATCTTCTCTGGTGCTTCATCCTGCTGCTGGGGACCCTGGAGCTCACACTCTGCTGGGTCCCACCAAGCCAGAAGGCTGCAAGCATGGCTGGCATCTGACTGTGCCTTGTATCCAAGGGCAGCAGGTTCCTGATGTGGCGGGCAGCGCATCCTCAAGCTGGTAATGAATGGGTGCTGACAGTTTCCCACTTCTGCGGAAGCACGTTGTCATGAGAGTGCCTGGGGCCTCGCTCCATCTCCAGGAGTGAATCTTCCTCTTTTTTGTTCTTCATTTTTAAATCCTGCTTTCCAACCATGCGAACTCTGGGTGTTCCATGAAAGTGGAAAGGAACCCTTCCACGGAAGGCACTGGATGTCACGTCATCCCAAAGTCCACAGAAGCAGTTGTCAAATTCGTTTTCTTTTTGTGGCCTCGCTACTTAAGAATTTCAGCGTTGGTGAATTTGTTCACTTAGCCAACCCTTGATTACTGTACCTTGCCTCGATGCTGTGACAGAGTAGTGTGGTAGATGGTAGGGAGAAGCTGACCCACGATATCCAACTTATCATGCACGCTCTGTTGATGACTGAGGATTGCTGAAAAGGGAATGTCTTTTTTTTGAACTTGATCACCTTGGTTTTTTCCATTGTGATTCATAGTCAAAATAAATAATCCTTTTGCATCACTTCTAATTCAGTTCCTTCAAAATTAACCAAACAGCAGAGTCTGTTTTCATACAGATGATCATATATCAAAGGAAATCTTGCTTTCAAGTTAGCTCTGAAATCAGTGCTGATTTCAAGTTAAATCTTGCCAGGCATTCCAGGTGGCTGTTCCCGCAGTGGCCCCTGTCCTGTCCCAGCCCCAGGGGTAGCTCACTGCTCCTGGTGAGATATTGAGGGTGAGTACCTTCTGTGGATTCCTGGTAGACTTGGCTATCATCTGGAGGCTTCAAAGTCTTCAGCTTGTGACTGGCCAGAGGTTTTGGTGAGCACAGAAGACCTAGTGTGTATGTGGGGAGACAGAAGTGTGTCACTGGAGAGGAGCCTTCAGAGTTGGGAGCCATTGATTCACCCATAGGTTTGGGGCAAGGATTTATAAAGATACCTATCATGTGAGAGACGTTGAGACTGAGGTCTGGGAGAAACCCCAGAGTTCATCTTGTCTGAGACCAGGGAAGTCACAGTGATTTCTCTTCTGTCCCCCAGATTTCAAAAATGAAACTCTTCTGTTTTTGGAAGTAACCGATAGGTTACAAAATAATGATGTGACATGGAGCCAATTTCCCCAGTGTCACAAATCTAATAATTGGTCACGTGGTGGCTTCAGCTTTCAAACTGCATTAGCGTGTTACTGATGATAAGAGTGCCATTAATGCGATATGAGAAATTAATTACTCTGCGATAAGGCACTGACACTTATTTAATAAAGCACGTTTGTTACTTCACGCTGAATTCATAACTTAGGACACGAACTCATGATATTAAAGGACTTGGTTTTGCTTTGAATCCAAGTCTAGTCTAATTGGCTCCTTTTCCTCCTAAACGAATCTAGGAGCTTTGGGGTTCTAGAGGAGAGGAGGAGCAGAGGCTTTTTGACACACACGTGACCTGGCTTCAGATCCGGGCTCTCCCTGACCCATGTGCCACCCTGGACGTGCCCTTAGACCCTCCTTGGCTCAGGCAGCTCCCTGAGGCGTTGATGGCAGAGCAGGATGGGTCTGCAGTGTTCGAGGGAGCATCCTCGCCAAGGCCCTGCCATACAGGAGGAATTATGGGGTGGACCATAACCAAACATGATGGGATTTTTACCTATCTGGTAGGAGGGCTGGGTTCTAAAAGCCAGTTTTCTTTAAAAAGTAGATTTTCTTTGATACTTTCTGCTGTTACATCACCTGCATTTCTCCCTGTATTCACCTCCCAGAGAGCCTAATAACAAAAATGAATGTAAAAGGAAGAAAAAGGAAAAAGCACTCATTATAATCAAGCATGCATGGAAAGGGCTTCTTTCTCAAGGGAGGAATTCCTTCTCAGAGATGCTAAAATCCTGGAAAGAACTTTCTGTCAGCTTCTCATCCTGCCAAGCCACGCTCTCCAGAGCAATCACTTGGCCAGTGGATTCCAAACTGACTCACATCCCGGTACCCCCAATAAGAGTTAGACTAGGTTTGACATATCTGAGTTAGACTAAGAGTGATATACATTATGAAAGTGACCCCAAAAAGAAATGCAGAAAGGGTGGGAGGGGTGTTGACAGACCTGTATTGAACGGAAGCGGGTTTGGATTGGGGGAGAGCAGGAGAGCCATGGGACTGGGTAAGTGAGAAGTCATATATGGCATTTATGTTATATCATCAGGAGATGAGCCTGTGCAGTAGTAGATTTTGTAAATGGGGAAGATGATGTAAGGACATAGATGGCAGCCCCTCCTGTTCTGTCCCACCCATACCCTGGGTGACGCTTGTCCATGGCTTCCCATCCCCCCGACAGGCGCACAGGAATCCCGTCTCACTTTCATGGAGTCTTAGATTCCAGATCGTACGGCTTCAGGCTAGAAGGGTCTTTGGTGGTGTCCTTATCCAGCCCCTGCGTGCCCAGATGGAATCCCCCTGGTAGCACTGTCTGCAGGTGAGATCTAGTATCTTCTTAGAGGCTCCCAAATGTAGGGTCCGATGGCCTCCCAAGGCTGCCCCGGACATTTAGAGACAACTCTCATTGTTAGGAAGTTTTGTCTGGCGTCACAGCTAAACTTTTCTTTCTGCAGCGTTCCTGGTGCTCCTGATGCAGCCTTTTGGGGCCAACTCATCCCTCTCCCCCAGGCCTTCTTGGCCTAGTGATGTGCAGGGTGTTGGTCCTGACATCCAAGCACGCCCACTGAGCTCTCACCACACAGAGGGCACCTCCTTTTCCAGTTGACTTTGCTCAATGACATCTTTGGGGGCCCTGCCCTCGTTCTCCAACAGATACTCCCATTCAGTTCTGTGAAGCATGTTGGGCCTTTATTTCCAGGAGGAGCTTCTCCATTTCCTGAAGGCAGTCCAGCACATTTTCCTTGTCCTGTTAAACTCTGGGCTCAGCTATTGTTCTTGTTGAAAAAACAAAACAAGATGAAACAAACGTAGGAAACCCTCTGCTGCTTAAGTGATCTGTTGAAGAAATACATATCATGTGTATGTATGCCCTTTACATCGAAGCCTGAAGCTTTTTAGTTGTTTAGAATGCTTGCCCTGGTTTCATTAGGTTGGAAGCCAGTGCACCAGCTGCTTTGGGCCGTTTTCCTTCCAGACTCTTGGGTTTGAACTTTCAGAAAATCCTTGAGATCTTCTCGCATCATCCTTGACAGGCTCAGAACTGCTTTGTACAGTGAGGGGATTCTCCTGCCTCCCCTGGAATGGAAGGTTTCTTGTTTGGAGCTGTCAAAAAAGATGAAAAAGCTGTGGACTTTGATCCTAAATCCTCTTTACACAAGCATTTTGGGGAATTAAAGAACCATCATCCCAGAGTCACATCAGAACTCCCATTTCTAAAGAGCCAGCAGCATCTTGTGACCCTTTCCCCGCCTCTACCGGCTTCCCGGGAACCTCTGAAATGGAGGAAATAATTAGAGATTTACAGATCCCACGTGGTGATGAGGGCGCTGTGAGGGCTTTTGGGACCACAGGTTGGTTTTAGATACTCAGTCTTAGAAGAAGCATACGCACATTGACTATCCCAGACAATCGAACTGAAATCGTTTTTCTCCATGGGAATGCCACACAGCCGTTTGATATGAATGGGATCAGGTACAGAACAACGTTGCAGAAATTGTTTTGTGTTTTCCCGTGGTAGTCGACGTTACCAAAGTAACCTAAGGGCAGGGGGATGTGTCCCATTCTCACAAACCCATTTTTTTCTTTCTGTCCCTGAGTTACAGTCAAGCTCCTCTTTGAAGGTGAATGATTTTGTGATTCTGTGGTTTGTTCTCTCTTTATATTATTTCTTTGCTTTAGTTTTGTAGCCATATGGATCTGGAATTAAGGGGTGCCTGCCAGGTAGTCGCCTTGTATAAACACATGGAAACTTTAGAACCTCAGCTTGTCAAAGCTTCCTGAAGACACTGGGCCTTTTCCCTCGTCCACGGAACGGTCGCGGTTCTTACTGGATCTGCAGCTAAACAAGAAACAACGATGACGTAGCGTTTATAGGCGCTGAGGGCATCAGGTTCCATTTCTGTGGCCACATCTTTGGGTTCTTGAAAAGGGAAGTTGCTGATTCATGTCAGTTTGAGAAGGAGTGTTTTGGTGCCCGGGATGGAGGCTACTTACTGCACTGACCCCAGCATGAAGTAGACACCTAGCTGGGGGAGATGGAAGAGGATCGAGCAAAGGAGACAGAGTAAAAGACTGGGGTGAGAGTCACAGAATGGGAATGGGCCTTGGGCACCAGCGTGGCCACCTCCATCTGAACAAGAATGTCGCCTGGTGCCTGATGGGCCGCATCCCACGTGCGTCTTGGAGGAGCGGGTCCTTGGGAAGGGGAGAGGGTTTTTATTGGACACCCTGCACTGTGCTTCTGATGGTGGAGGGAGATCTACCTGGTGTATGGTCATCTAGGGATCGATCTAGAGCAGGGGTTTCATCGACACAGGGAATTCCTTCTGCCAGTGCAGGTGGGCATCCTTCTTTCTTCCTCAGTGTATGGTCTTAGGGAGCTCCCAGGATCACTGAGAGGTTCAGGGACGTGCCAGGACCACTGTCGGAGTGCATCTTGAGTCTGAAGCCAGCTCTCTCTCCCTCCCTAGTATAGTATATTAATGTGTATGCTGATCAACCTCCCAAGGGGCCTGAGGACCATCTCTGCACACTAATCTAGACTTTTTCGCCGCATCTGTTCACAGCCTTCTGTCCTTCTACCCTTTCATTGACTCCTGCCAAACCTTAGGCCTCATCCTTAGCACCTCCTGGCCCTCACCCCTTCCCTACTTCTTTTATTTGGATAGCCAGCTAACGGGGTGGAGCCAAGATGGCGGCGTAGCAGCAGCAACATATCGCAGCTCTCACATAGCCACCCCAAAATACCCATAAAATAGGACTCTAAACCAATCCTGGAACTCCAAAACGCACACAAAGATACTTCCCACTAAAGTCAGCTCGGC
>CM053581.1:584679604-584695155 GCA_028627135.1 Pseudochirops cupreus
AGAGAGAGAGAGACAGGGAAAGGGAGAAAGAAAGGGGAGAGATGGAGGGAGGGAGGGAGGGAGAGAGAGAAAGAGAGAGAGAGAGAGAGAGAGAGAGAGACAGAGAGAGACAGAGACAGAGATAGACAGAGACAGAGACAGAGAGAGGAGGGAGAAAGACAGAGAGAGTGTGCCCCTGGTACCCTTGGTGCCCCTAGTTAGTGCTACTGTCAGCAGCTGCTACCTCCTGCCTCACAGATCACTACCATGACTACCCAGTTGTGAGGAAACCTTTGGAGAAATTTCTTCTCCCACTGGTGTGAAACAAGGAAGACAAGCTGCGAGTGTTGCCTTGGTGGCTCTGATCCCCGCCATGGTCCAAGGGACCGTGTTTTTAGCCACGTTCAACACCGGACCCTTCAGCCCAGAGATGGTTGCAAGCAGGTAGCAGGCATGCTGGGATTCCTAACGAGATGCCTAGCTTCCATAAAATTTAACAGTAGATATCCTGACAGATAATGAAGGATATTATTCAAATGGTCAAATAAGCAGTGCGTCACCCTTTTAAAAGTCCATCATCGATTGACTCTATTTTCTGGAGCTGACTGTGGTCAGATAAGCCCGGGACATGAAGAAACGAATACGAGTTCCCTCTAAATAATGTGTGGGCAGGATTTAGTACTGCTGGTTTGGGTAAATGATAGGATAATCTCCTTGCCG
This sequence comes from Pseudochirops cupreus, assembly GCA_028627135.1. Lineage (NCBI taxonomy): Eukaryota > Metazoa > Chordata > Mammalia > Diprotodontia > Pseudocheiridae > Pseudochirops > Pseudochirops cupreus. Next base: position 584,680,304 of record CM053581.1, read on the forward strand.
CCGGGATTCCTAGGCCTGGATTGTGAAGGGGAAAAATCTAATTCCCAAACACATCAGAAAACCAGTGACTCTATTATTGATATTCTAGAAAGATTCTAGAAAGACTTTTTCTCTCCGTGTAAGGTTGCCCAGAGTGGGGGGTGGTCACGATGTCTGCCCAGGTGGAGGGGCCCTGCCCTTGGCCCCTTGCCGGGCAGAGTGGGGCTCCTCCCTGAGAGTTTCCTTTTGGAGCCCTGGGCGATGGAGATTTGGGGCTCATATTATGTCAGTAGATTTTCCTGGTGAGTTATAAAGTAGAAGCAGCAGGAATAGCTACTTTAATGAGTTTTTCGTTTCTTCTGAAAGTTTGTTTGTATCAAGGTGATAATACGATTAGCTGAGTTGGGAAATGAGAAATCTCACCCAGAGCACCTGAAAGTGACTTTCTCCTCAGGAAGCCAGCGGGCTCGCGCTTCTGTCAAACACCGTAATAGCGGCACCAATTCTCCCTGTCAGAGAACAAACCCTCACCTCAGCCATCCCAGAAAGCCGGAGCCTCCCCAAGTGGGGCAGCAGAGCTGAGCACCCTTCCTTAACCGATGAAGGGCTTGGGTGCCCGCAGGGGCTGGAGAAGCTCCTCCTTCACTCACTGGGCGTCTTCTCCGGGGTCCAAGCATGGAACCATGGGATCCGCAGGTGGCCATGACTGATAATATCCTGGGACTGACCTGGGAAAGGCTGCTCAATGTTTTGAAGGAAGGTGTCACTCAATGAGCCTTTATAAGTGGCTCTAAGGTATCACAGACTTTGTGAAGACAAACATGTCAAGGGATGTGTGTGTGTGTGTGTGTGTGTGTGTGTGTGTGTGTGTGTGTGTGTGTCTGGCCATGGGGTAGAGAGATGGAATTTTGTGAGTGGGGAGCATCAAGAAGGTTAAGTATGGCTGGAGAGGAGTCTGTGAAGGAAAGTGTAAGAAGCCTAGCACTTGGTGCTGGAAGCGATGGAGGGCCACCGAGCTTACCAAGCAGACCTGAGCTGGGCAGGTGAAGGGAGATGACCTGGAGTGGCTATGTCAGAGGAGAGGAACAGATGCCTACAAGAAGACGGAGAGCTGTGGGGAAAGGCTGAAGCGGCAGGACTTGGCAGCAAAATTAGCTTCGTGAGGCTAGTGCAAGGGTGGTTTGGACGATGTCCCTGAGGTTGTGGTCCTGGGTGAGTGGGAGAGTGGCGGAGGTGGGGATGGTCTTGGGGATGGAGGATTTGGACTGAAGCCGAGATTGCAGCAGATTTACAGAGGCCACAAGCCTGAAGTGATGTACGGCGTCCTAGAGTCACAACCTAGTGATTATAAAAGATGTAGTGTTGGGACCAGTTGAACGTGAGGAAATGGAAGAAGACAAAGTCTCAAACTCAGGTTGGAGAGATCATCTTTAGGAGCACACAGTGGGCTTGTCCAGGATCATCTGATGTAGATCCAGGGGTATTAGTGCATCCCAAGCTCATTAGGGGCTTGAAGTGACTCAGTGACCAAGGACAATAAAACAAAAGTGATTTTAGGCTGCGTTCAGAGGGTGCAGCAGCTCAGAGGAAGGAGGCGAAAGGCTGCAGAGGCCACTTGCAGTCATTTCTAGACCCCAGTTTAGAGAGGGCATGGATGAGGGAGAGTGGCCAGGATGCTGAGGGGACCCAAGTCTGGGCAAAGGAGGCTTAGGTGAAGCATTTGGGAGGTGCGACTTGGGAGAGGGGCTGGAGGAAGCAGACACCACCAGCCCAACCAGTAGACCTTCTTTCACTACCAGACTCCTGGAGTATGAAAACTAAGCAAAGGGTAGAGCCTGCCCTCCAGGAGCTTACATTTTACTGGCTGCCTGGTAAAGCATCACTGCTAAAGCCATCTGGGGATTTCAGTGGAATGCAAGTTCAAGGTGAGTCAATTGTGTGCCCCGGTGACCCCTCCAACCCCAACCAAAAACCAAAACCAGCAGAGCGTTGGTGGTGGGCAGCACTGAGCCACAGACTGTTTGGGGAGGTGAGAGTGTCCTTTGCCCATCACACCCCACTCACAGTGCTCTGGAGAAGAGACACAGGGAGGGGCATGTTTGTGCTGAGTCAGCCGGAGTGACACTCGTGGCTTCTAGTCTTGCTGAGTCATCCCCTTGACTCTCGTGGTACCTGCTGCTCTGTGTTTAAGAACTTTCGTCTCATCCCCAATGGGAACGGAGCTAAGGCTCAATGGCCCATTCCCTTTCAGAAAAGTGTGTACATCAGAATGGATTAATAGGTGGTGCAGTGAATAGAGTCCAGGACCTGGAGTGAGGAAGACTCTCCCAGTGTTCAAATCAGGCCTCAGACTCTTACTAGTGGTGTGACCCTGGGTAAGTCACTTCACCCTGTTTGCCTCAGTGTTCTCATCTGTAAAATGAGAAAGAGAAGGAAGTGGCCAAACCACTCCAGTATCTCTGCCAAGAAAACCCCAAACAGGGTCACGGAGAGTTAGCCTTGACTGAACAAGGACCACAAAAATCTATTGTGATTGTCTTGCTCTTATTACAAAGTTGTCCATAAAAGCAGCTGGCGGTTTGAAATTGTTGCCTGGACACATTCAGCACCTTGTTGCCTTGAGATGCTTAATAAACTCCTTTTGATTTTCTCTACCCGAGTTTGCTTCATTATTGAGGACAAAGGCCTGAAGAAAGACTCTTTTTAAAAAGAGTCAGCTGAGGGACGTGGACGAGAAGATCGAACGTGCTAGAGCTGCGGGTGCTTTGCAAGGGCTGTTCTGTCTGGTCCCTCAAGGTAGACCTGGGAGCAAATGGTAGCTGCAAAGAAAGGGAAATTGAGACTTGGTGCGAGTGAGAAAGACCTTCCTCACCAGGAGAATGGCACCCAAGTGGAAGGGGAGACCTTAGGCCCCCACTGAGAGGGTCTCGAGGAGAGGCAGGGTCATCACTGCTGGGGTATGGGCAAGGGGATTGCTTGTTGTACTAGATGGCCTGTATAACTGAGGTCCTGGGATTCGTCCAGGGACCAGCAAGCCTGGGTTTTTGTTTTGGTGAAGCATGAAGAACCTATTGTGTGCCAGACTGTACCTACTGTGTGAGGTGCTGTGAATACAATGTCACACAATGACAAAAGTGAGGCCGCCCCCACCCTCCAGGAGCTTTTTACACTTGGGTGATCCGATAAGGACACGAGTGATTTGAGGGGGAAGAGAAACACAATTTAAAAAAAAGCCCATCATGACATATTCTGACGACTGCCTTATCTTGATGTCACCTTCCCGTGGTCCTGGGCGCTTCCCCAGCCTTCTCGGCCCTTTCCCAGGGGTGGAATCAAAGGTCTGAAGGCATTCCCCCCTCCCCCAGTCAGGCAGTCGGCTCTTTCTGGGAGGCTTGCTTCAAAGCATTTTATCCGGAGTGCTCATTTTCTTGTTCGAGGCTGTTTGCAAACGGAATAATCACAGTTAATTTTGCTGCTATTCCGCGTTGACAATAAACCCTCTTTGTCATCAGTGTTTGTGCCTCCCAGAGCCCACTCAGAAGGTGGTGCTGTCTTATGGCGGCTGGGGGGCTGAGGGGGGGTCCTGCTCTTAAAGCTATTATCTTTTTTCTTTCAAGTGAGACATCAAAGGAGCTTGGTACAAATAACAAAGCGAATTTGGGTCAAATTTCACATGAAAAGAATCAAAACAACATCATGTATTATCTTTGTTATTCCAGAGAAAATAAAAACCCTCCTGGAACATCTGAGTCTGACGACCCAGCCCGGCCACTCCCCCTTCCTCTTTTCTCCTCTCCTCTCCCTCCCCCCCCCACTTTTCCCCCTTCCCCAAATGGGCTCCAAGCCCCCTAAGCTCCAGGTTAGGGGTTTCTACTCATTAGGATGCACAGGTATGTATTAGGATCTGGGCTTCCCGGCTTTGGAACAGGGAGAAATCTCCGTTTTTATCAACTGTTCTTTTCTCCCTCTTTCAATAAATGAATGGAGCTTAAGTATAATAGCCCATAACTTCATGGGGGCCTTAGATGAAGCTTATGAAAAGGTTGTAACTGATTTCTAGCAGAGGAAGGAGAATCCTGTATTCTCAGGATTCAGGGTTGTTTCGTCTTGCTCAGAGGCTTCCTAATTTCTCCAGCCAAAAGATGGCGGCACTCTGCACGCTGGCCGATGCTCGAGGCTTGCTGTATGTGGATGAGACACAAGAGGCCTCTTGTCCAAGTTGGAGAAAAGTGGCCTTTATGGAAGCTTGACTTTCTGTTAAATCTTTGTCAGGGGCCCCTGGGTCTGGCCTCTGGGTGCTGCTTTGTTTGGTGACAGGGGCTGGGTCAGAGGATGTTCACTTGTAGCAGACATTACAGGTCATCGTGGTCAGCCCCTGAATTTTATTGATGAAAATTAACCCTAACTCAACATCCATAGAGAAGAAGGGACTTGTCCAAGGCAGCTGGTGGTACAGTGGAGGACCACAGTTCAAATGCGTCCTCAGATACTTCCTCACTGGGGGACCCCGGGGCACATTACTTCCCCTGTTTGCCTCAATTTCCTTACCTGTAAAATGAGCTCGAGAAGGAAATGACAAACCACTTCAGTTTCCTTACTAAGAAACCCTACATGGGGTTATGAAGAGTCAGACATGGCTGAAAAATGACTGACCGGCTCACCTTCATTGCAGTCTAAAAATCTAGTCTGTCTTGGCTCACAGACCTAGAGCAGAGAAGGTCTTGGTGACTATCTGGCCCAGCTCCATTATTTTACAGATGAGGAAACTGAGGCCCAGGGAGGTTCGGTGACTTGTCTCCTGACTAGAGCCCGTGTTCTCTCTACCTTATTCCACACAGACCTTGCTGACTCAGTCTTTGCAAAGCCACGTATCACGAGTTCCTTCTGCTGTCATCATGCCATCATTCTGATCCCCTGCTCCTGACCCAGTCCTGCTTGTTCAGACCATTCCTAAAATGGGGCAGCCAGACCTGAATGCCATTGTAGAGATGGTCCGACCAGGGCACAGGACAGTGGGGCTGTTGCCTCCCTGGGCGTGGACATCTGCTGTCCTGTGCTCCCCTGTAGGATCCCCCTGGCTTCTCCAGCTGCCATGTTGTTTCCATCCAGCCGCTGCACTCCTTGCTTTTCTGTGATGCCCAGCTTCTCCCCCAGCCTTTCAGTCTGCCTGGTGCACACCAATCCTCACCTTTCAAAGCTCCTTTGCCATCTAGCCCGACTTGCAGGGCCCCTCACGGGGGAGAGAGAACAGAGATTAGACACGGTCCCTGCCCTTGAGGAAATGATAATGGAATGGAAGAGACAAGGCAGATTAACATGTAATTAATTTAGATAGAAACGGTAATTAGATGAATGGATCAAGGAGGATGGAGACTAAGAATGGGTTTGTGGGTATGTTTATAAATAGGAATTGGTTTGGGAAAAGAAGAAGAAAAACAATTCCAGTCTCGAGTCTGAAAGCCAGTCCAAACCCACGGTGGGGCTCCCGCCCCAATCCAGAGTCAACCAGTCCTTCCCTGGCACACCTGGCCCAGAGGGGGGGCCACCCCATGTGCTGGGCCTGATTTCTACTTCTGGGGCAGGATTTCTGGGGATCTCTGGCTTCACAGGGATTTGGGAGAGAGGCTTTCTTTGGGGTACCTCGCCTGAGCCAGTGCTCTTTCTGTTGCTGCTGGAGTAGGGGATGGGTAACGAGGGAGAGGAGCTTCGGGTGTGAGTGTGCTCTCTTGGGTGTCATGAGGCATTGAGGCCTTCGCAGGAATGTGGGGGAGGAATGGACAACTTTACTTTCAAGAAGCAGGTAAGAAAAGGGGAGTGTATTAAGAAACCATGGCAGAGGGAGGATGTGGAGGGACCAGAACATGGTGGAGAACATTTGGGGAAAGGCCAATGGAGAGAGAAATAAAAGGGATGTTCTCATGGGGGTTCACTACCACCCTCCTTTCCCTGGAAAGGAAGAAACGTCTGGGGAGGCATTTGGGAAGTAGACGTCAGCCCCTGCTGGAGGCAGGGTAGAATTGCAATGAGTGGCTCCAGTCACCCAGAACCTTTTGGTGCTCTCTACCCAAATTGGAGGAGCTAGTTGTTTGGCTTGCCTTGTGATGCTGTTTTCCCTCAAAACATGGAGGGACAAGGCAGAGACTTTTATTCCATGTCTCCTCAAAGGAAAGCAGTAGAAAGAGTACTGGCTGTAGTTTCTGAGGACCTGGGTTCAAATCATGCTTTGTTTGTGACCTTGAGCAAGTCACTACCACACTGATGTACGGCATGGAGCTAGAGGAAGTCCTTCTGGTGCTAGATCAAGGATGCTGTGATGCCACATTCAGCAAGGAGGATCTGGGTTCTGAGTTAGAAGGGGGCAAATTCAGGTGGGGGAGAGGATGGCTGGCTATCTGGAGACAGCAGACTGTCTCAGAGACAAGAGAGGCCAGAGCCCATGAGGTAAGATTCCAGAGAAGAATGGAGGCCCACATGGGAAATGTGTGATGAGGCCCAAGAGTCAGAGGGTCTAAAGTAACCTGGGTGGACGTGCAAGGCGCTGACTGGCCCAGAGAAGCTTCATGGAGGTCTGCACAGAAGATGGAAGGATCCTTGTGGACAAAACGGGGCAGGTGAAGGAGGCAGGAGTATAATTAGATGAATTTGGAATTGGTTGAATAGGATGGGATGTGTAGGACTGAGCCCACCTGTAGGGTGTGAGCACTCTGAGTTCCTAGGCTTTGTTGGAAATGGGACAAAAATAACAAGAATAAACACACACAGGAGCTGGGGATGATTACAATGAAGAAGAGAATATTTTGGGGAGGGGGCTCGACAGCTTCAGCTATCAGGAGGGGAAGAGACAACAGGCTCGCTCTGCGGAGTCCCGGAGAGCAGAACTGCGGACAAAAGAGCTTGAGAAAAAGGCAAACTAGGCTCAGTGAAAGGTGAACAGGAGGAATCAGAGACGTCCACAAAGGGCGGGGTCGAGGGTGGGTCTGGGCACCGGCTGAGGCTCAGTGGGCTTTCTAGCAGTCTGGATAACTTCTATTTGGAAAATCACCGAGGGCCTCTCTTCAGGCATCTCTGGGGACTGGCTGTCGTGGATATCCTCCAACGACTAATTCGGAAAGAAACAACTGAAGAGAGGACAACTTACATGCAGAGACGGCCAAGCCTTAAGAAACTGCTGACGCTGTCCGTGGGACAGAGGGTAAGTAGGTTACATTACTCTGAGATTCCAGGTTTTGAGGACAGTTGTAAGACTAGCTCTGTACAATCAGACGTGGAGAGGAGGCGTACAGAGAGGGATCTGCAAGCAGCCGGTGGTACTGGGGAGAGATAACCCCCGCACTTACACCCAAAGGGCCAAATTTGAATTCTGTCTGGGCCACTGACTACCGACGGGATCCTGGCCAAATTACTTCTTGCTCTGGGTCTCAGTTTCTTTATCTGTAAAATTAGGGGTGGACTGGATCAGTTCCAAGGTCTGCCCTCAAAAGTAATTCCTGGTGGTGTGGCTGAGGCGATTTTGCCACCTTGGCCATCTCTGATTATAAATCATTCATCGCTGGGGATTTTTTTCTGAAGGAACTTGATTTGACCATGAGGAGAACAGATGTAAGCCATGGAAGAATGAGTAACTTTGTAAAAGGAGCTTTTCTTGTTATCCTTTTAGATATTTTGCCAAGAGTAAAAGGACAAGCCTAATGTTCTCCCGTGGCTTAATACATCGGTGATGTTGGATTTGGGGTCCCCAGCCTTGGCTGAGCGGATGGGCACAGGGACACAGACATGGGGGCGCGAGGCTGGCTCCCGGGGCTCCCTGTTGCCCCAGTCCAGCTCTGGTGAAGCTGCCTTCCCGCGGGGCCTCTGCTCCAGGACCGCGGCTCCGAATGGGGCAGATGATCTCCTGGCTCTCCCTTCCATGCATAATTCATACAGCATGTAATTGCGCGGGCACCAATTCCCCTCTCATCTCCTGTGATTCTCTGCAAGAGGGCTGCATTGCCAGTCGCATTTCATAACTCCTTGTAAGGATACGTGGGCAGCAACCATGTTTTCCATTGTCTCACCGAACCTAAATCCCCAACTGCACATTTCAAGTGGATGAGCCCTCTTATAATGGAGTATTGTGGAACAATATGCCGCTGTCAGAGAAAGATCAGCTTTGACTAGAAAACTATCTGCCCATAAGACAGTAAATGTTCTTGAACTAAACAAGAGAGAAAGGTAAGTTGAGGTTTTTTTCCCCCCCTTGGGGATTATATTGCAAATACTTGACTCTTTTTGGGTTTCTTTAAAAAACGTCCAAAAGCGGCTCTCATGGCCTTCCAATGAAAGCTCTTTATTAGACAATGGACGCTGCTTCTGCTGTAATTGGGCTATTGATACCGATGGGAAGTCTCATGATGGACATTACCATCTCCCCTTTTTTTTGGATTCAAGGATGATGACATTTGAATTCCTGACAGTGACAGAATTGACATTTTCTGTTGTGAAATTGGAGTCCCTTTAGGGGGAAATACTGAATTCTTATTTTAGATATTGTCATTATACTATCTGATATTTAAGTAAGGTGAAATATGTCTTCTCTGGCTTAAGCCCAAATGCTAATGCCCTTTTCACAAGCCTAAACCAGCCAATAGGAGAATGGGAAGTTCAGTCACATTGGTTATTTGGCATTATTCAGGGAAAAAAATAAAACAGAACAACTTGAAATCAATTGTGTGTGTGTGTGTGTGTGTGTGTGTGTGTGTGTACCTGGAGTGACTCTTTCCGGTTATGAGAAACTGGCCTCTGTTTTCTCTCACTCTCAAGACTGTTGAGCTTTGGGACATTCCTTTGTCCAGCCAATGAAGGGTGACTGTGAAGGCCCAATTATAGGAACCGTGTTGGGTCTAGAAGAGGGAGAGATGAGGAACCTCCTGACTGGAAACTCCAGAAGAGCCTGAGAGCAGATTTAGGCAATGGGTGAGACTGAGAGAGACAATGGGACTTCCTTATCAGGGAGAAGAATCTGGCAATTAGGTCGACTGTTATCTCTACATTGCCCCACACACTTTTATGCAGTGAAGTCTGGGTAAAGTCCCTCCCAGGGAAAGCCTTGAGAGTCTGAAGAAGAGGATGGAAGGTCAGTTCCTATAATTCTCTGAAATCTCCCTTGTGGGTGGGGACCTGCATGGCTGTGTGGGCATTGGGCTTGGGGCTACCCCAAGACAACTCTAATTCCAGCCTTCAAGAAGTTGCTTCAGAGGTCCAGCTGTGTTTGGGCTAATAGACCCCAGCCCCAGAAGCTTACATCATCTCAGACTCACTAAGTTGCTGCCGAGACCACTGAGAGCAGAAAGCACTTGTGCCAGGTTTGATGTGGGTCTCCTATGCTCAGGGAAAGAAACACAGAGCAGAAGAGGCAGCTCCAGGTTTAGGCTTTTCTGCACAGCCCATGTCATCATTGTCACATGTGAGCAGCCACCAGACCTGCCTGGAAAGGGTAGGGGTGGGGAGAACTATCCCATTCCTTCCCTCCCTCATGGAAGTCTGGGGGACAGGTCAGGATGGCAAGAGAGAATGGAAGTTGTTTTACCTTTCATGCCTGCTGAGGGGGAGCCCGCCTGTTGTGGTATAGTGCCACATTCCTGGGTTGCCATCCCTGAGACCAAGGGACTAGCCTGGACCTTACTCTAGCATCCCAATACACCAGTGGGGCTGCGGAGCTGTTCCAGATCTGTCCCTCAGAAGTGTTTTCGGGTCTGTAGATATGCCCTAGCACATAGGTATATACAAAATCTGCATTGGACTGCTCAAGCATATGCAAGTTTCTCTGTCTTTCAGCACTGTTTGGATGGTTTCCTGACCCCTTTGTTGGTGGATTCCCTGGGGATCTGCCCCAGCCTCCTGGTCCCTGACCTTGGGGGAGGTGGGCAGCAGCAGCAGTAGCAGTGCTCCCAAAGCTTGGGGCTGGGGGGAGATTACTGCCTGTGCAGTAATCTCTGAGTCTGATTACTGCCTCAGAGTCCTGCAGAGCTGACCCCAAGCTGAAGGTCATGGAGTCAAAGTCCGAGTGTGTCCTCAGAGTAACTGCTGAGGGAGAGGGAGATACTGGCATGAAACCATTGGAGGGGACCCTCAAGGGGGACCCTTGCTCATCTAATTTTAATTTTCACGCCCAAAAGGACAAGAGCCAAGTCCTCCAGAGAAAAGGCTGCCTTTTGTTTCTGATAAATGACTCGGTGCTGGGCATGGAGGTGATTTTAGGAGGAGGGAATATTGACGAGGGCTGCAATGTCCATACTGCAATACCGCAGCACTAAAATTAATCTGTTACCATCTGTCTTTATTTGGCTAAACCCCTGGATCAGACGCCACAAATTATCTGTGAGAAGCGTCTCCTGCTGCTGCTGCCGGCCGGCACTGTCTGCTGGTTTTATGGCTTGTCCAAGAGTGCTAATATTTCCTTGTGAAATGTGGATGAATCAGTTGGAAAATTATCTGCTTGTGGTTGACATCACAGGACAAACTCACCTGACATTCACAAACAAGTCCTTTTCTTTCTTCTTTGCAGGGTTGTTTGAGCTGTTTTGTACAAAGCCAGCCAGGTCCAGGTGTCAGGATCCCATCACCACTGATTGCCCGGCCCTGAGCCCTCTGACACAGTAGAGAGTTTTCACTGACCCCGTGGTAGAGACGCCCCTGACCAGGAATCATAGAGACAGCCCAAGATGGGCTGGGACTTCAAAACCATCTCTGTTCCTCAATGCCTATGGGACTTGGCTGAGTCTTTCTACTAAGATGAGGGAAAAATAGAGGGGCTGGACCGGACAACCTTGTTGTAAAGAGAAGGTGGGATCAGAGGCATGTTTTACCAGGTGTGGAAGAGTCTGGGCTCCAGCCAGCAGCCAACTTGCTCCCTCCATGGTCCTCTCCCTGAGAATTCCCTGCAGTGTTGGTATATAGAATACAATGAGCTTCACAGACCACTTTCTCTCCCTATTACACCATTAGTAGAATGGAATCTTCTTGAAGGCGGGAGCTGTCTTACTTTTGTATTTGTCCCCAATGCCCTCCACGAAACCTGGTGCTTATGAAAAGCTCTTGGAATCTGAAGTCGCATAAAAGACGTTATTGCAGCAGTGAGTGAGTGGGGAGGATGTGGGTGGGTAGCAGACAGCCAGCGAGAATGTCAGAGGATGGCCTTTGGCATGGTGGGTGGAGCCTCCAGGGCTGATTGATGGGAGGTGCTGATGAGAAGAAGGCCACTATGGATCTTGTAGGATGGGCTGTGGAGCCAAGAGCATGCATTGAGACAATCCCGGCTCAGACCCATGGGAGCCTTTTGGCTGGTGGTTAAACCAAGTAGAGGAGGAGAGCCAGGGGCCAGCTTCCGTTGCCAGGTCTTGCCTGCCTAGTTTCACCAATGACTTGTGATGGAGCCCCTTCATGGAGCAGTTCTTTTGAGGAACACATCAGCTTTCCATGTGCCCCACCCTGGGGTTCTGGACAGTGTGGGGTATTGGAGAAGCTCTGAGTCAGAAAGGAGGGGACCAAGGTGCCAATTCCAGCTCCACTATTCTCTGCCTGGAAGTGCTTTGGCGAATCCCTGAGTCCTCCTTGGCCTCAGTCAGGTCATCTGTAGAATGAAAGGATTGCCTAAGTATCTTCTCCCGCTCCTCCCAGCTCAAACCCTTACCTGCCTCCCCTCATTCTGTGCTCTCTCCAGCAGCTCTGGGTGGATCTGAGGGCCTTACTCCAGCGTTAGCTTTCAGAGAGCTGTTTGTCTCTGAAGTGGCCGGACAACGTAGGAATCCACTCCCACCCATCAGAGGAGCAGGCCCTGCTACCACCAGCAGCATCTGCTGTGGCTCTAGGCCCCAAGCGTGGCTGGCAGTGGGAACGGATGAGTCATATAGGCTGCCATGTCTTTGCTCAGTGCCTCACACTCAGCTGGAGATTCATAAGTGCTTATGTTCTGGCCTCTGATTCCGTGACTCCAAACCTCAGTTCTGATTTGGTCTCAGACCTTCTTGGATACTTTTTTCCTGCCTTTCTATTACTCTATGTTGAGGGATGAGTGCCTTGATCAGTTTTTGATGCCCCAGTGTTCCCCCAAATGGCCAAATGGTGGTGCCTTGGATAGACCCCTGGGGTGGAGTCCGAGGACTGGGCTGGGCTCCCAGCTCTGCTGTTTCTTCCTGTGTGACTATCACTTTCCCCGAGCCTCAGTTTCCATATCTGTGAAAAGAGAGGGTTGTGCCAAGACCTCCAAGGCACGTTCAGCCCTCAGTCTGGGAGCTGATGCATTTCCACATGAATTTGCTATAGTCCACTTGACAAAGACAGCAGCGGCAACAGCTGCTCACCCTGCCATTAGCTCTTAGATAGCTCCTCCCCATGTTGAGCTAAGTATAACCCAGGCACGACCAAGGCCTGACCTGGCAAAGGGAGGGCTACAGGATTTCCATGAATAGGAGCTGGAAAAAAAGGAAACCCCTCACACTACACATTTCTCTTTTCACAGAGCAAAGGAGTAGATGGGAAGGATGCAGGTTCCAATGTGGACGCCCTTTTCTTACTTCATTCACTATTGACCCATTATCAGGTCTTGCTGTGTTTAAAGATAGGTGTGTCTGGCCTCTCTGGCCTCAGTGGCTCTGCCCATTAGTTTAGAGGGAGGAGAGAGTCCCCGCCTTTGCCGTCCATGCCTCAGGGCTGGCCATTATTGTCACAGGAGAGCAATCAACCCCATGTAGACAGCTGGAGAGAATGGGAGGGACAGAGGATGATGGACCAGGGAGGTTGGGCCCATAGCACCCAGGGAGTCCATGACAATTCTGGAAGGCCCCGAGATCATTTTGGAAACTTCTCAGCTAATCTACATATTGGGAAAGATGAACAGAAACATTGGAATTCTGCTGCTGCCACACTATTGACCTGAAAATATGGTTCAGTGTGACAAATTTAGTGGAAGCGATTGCCCATGGGACTGACTTAGGAGGAGCAGATGGTTTGGAGAGAGAACTGCTTGCTCTCCAACCAGTATATTTCCTATTTAGCAAAATTGGCAAAGGGGCATGCATCTGAGAGAGGTAAATTGTGACCACAAAACCTCTGGGTCTCCATCTATTTTCCACACAGTCAAGGACGATGCATCCACGTTCGTAATGGCTCCCAAGGGTGGGTTGGGGGCACTTGCCTTTTTTCTGATTCTAGATCCTAGAGGCTCCTGATCTAGATCCTCAGAAGAATCCAATAAAGATTACATTGAAAGATGAACGACCAATGAAAGGCCGGGTCTATTCAGTCGCTGTGGCCTTTCTTGTTTTCTGCAGACAGACAGACACTGTCCTTTGAGGACCCCTAGAAACAGCTGCCTTCATGGGGAGAAGGAGTGTATAAAGATGGTGCGTTCAGTGACAGAGACTGGGAGGGTGCTGGCAGGGAGGGTCCCCGACACAAGGCCAGGCATAAAAGCACAAGCATTCCCACAGAGAGGAAGTTCTGTGGGGAGCAGAGACTCCAAGGGCAAAGGCCTCAGCATGGCTAGGAAGCCAGACCTTCCCCATCCGCCTGGTCCCAGAGATTTCCTATCCCTGCCCTTCAGACCTTGCCGACCCCCTTAAAGGACATTCCATCTTCAAGCATGTCTTGGCATGGCTTTCCCTTTGCCTAGATACAGTGGTTCTCAACCTTCTTAATGCCTCGACTTTTTAATACAGCTCCTCATGTTGTGGTGACCCCCCAACCATAACATTATTTTCGTTGCTACTTCGTAACTGTAATTTTGCTGCTGTTATGAATCATAATGTAAATATCTGATATGCAGGATGTATTTTCATTGTTACAAATGGAACATAACCCACAGGTTGAGAACCGCTGGTCTAGAACCTCCCTTCCTGATGCCTGCACCAAAATGGGCATGGGCTGAACCGAAGAGTGTGGAATGATTTGACGTGAGCCGGGCAGCTTCTGTCATAGCCATTCCCATTTATTGATCAGAGGGCAGGGTTTATATAATGAATGTAAAGCAATTATCTCTTAGGTTCCCATGAGAGAATGTTTAATGTCCTTGTTCATTTACGTATATCTGTACGTTTTGATGCCCTTGTTCCCTTGCGTGCATCTATGTCTGAGTCACTGCTCGGTTATAAGGAGCAAGTCAGGAAGACACGGTGAGTCAACCTTAAGACATAATACAGCCTTCACGGGAAGCTGGCTTGGGAGAAATCCTGGAGCAGAGACTTCCCAGGGTAGCGACTGGCCCTTGACACCTCCCAACGCTTCCAAGCTCAGGTCCTCCAAGAGGTCTTTCCTGGGCATTGACCCAGCTCCCTCTGCTTGTATTGTGAATAGAATCGGTGGTTTGTGTGCTGTTTTCCACAATGGAAAGTAAGCTCTTTGAGACAGGGACTCCCAGTGGTCTCTCCCGTACACCCATCCCTGCGACGTGAGACAGGCTTAGACTAAAAATGGGGGGAATCACCACAAATCACTAAGGAAAATGGCAAAGAAAACAGCTCTGAGGTTGTCCTTCAGATCCATGGGGTGGCCACGATGACAGAAAGAGGAGCCAGACGGTCGTAAAGGAGGATGAGGGCAGGGGGCTACACGTGGGCCCAGTCACCTCTGTGGGATGCACTTGGCCGGCTGTCCAAGACTCACTAGTCTGCACGTGCCCAGAGACCCATTGGCACCCTACTGGGCGCTCAGCATGTAGTAGGTGCCTAATAAATGTTAATTGATTATTGATTGATAGGCACATTAACCAATATCAAGATCAACTATGAGTCTAGAGTACACACGCACAGACATATGCACACACGCACACACACACGTGCACACACGCGCACACACATGCACGCACACGCGCACGTGCACACACACACGCACACACGCAC
>CM053581.1:584695655-584716965 GCA_028627135.1 Pseudochirops cupreus
CACACGCGCACCCACACACGCACCCACACGCACACACGCACACACGCGCACACACACAGGCACACACACAGGCACACACACACACGCACGCACACACGCACACACACACACACACTCGCACGCGCACACACACACCTCCTCTCCAGGCTGGGCCTGGGAGCACTAGCAGGAGAAGCCACAACCTCTTAGGGTTTCCCTAGAAGCCTGAGAGGGACAGAGGGCTATAAGCCCATTTCACAGATGAGGCAGCTGAATCTGCCTGGGGCCCAGCCTGAAGTGGGCAGAGAGCATGGCTGGGGGCAGGGTGGGTTAAGTGAAGGCACAGGCTGAGGCTGGGCTCCTGATCTAGAAAAGAGGGACCTCTGCTGCACCTTGCACTTCTCTTACTGTTAGTGGTTTGGGGTGATTCCCCCCATTTTTAGCAAATGCAGTCACCGACTCGCTAGGTCACTGGTTTCTCTTGAGAACTGGCTCCCGGTAAGCGTAAGCGGCTTTGAATGTTGTAGACCTCAGATAGGCAGAGTCACTCCCCCCTCAGCCGGGGAGCTCGTTGTCTCTGCCCGTACGAGGGCTCCCCCGTCTAGTCTAACGCAGTCAGGGTTGTCTGTTTTGTCTTCTCTTTTCCTCTCTGCCCCTTGCGCATTAAGAAGTTTCTCTCGCCCACAGCTGCAGAAGGCATCCTTGTTTTTGCTCCTCTAATTCATTTCAATTTTTAAATTAAAATTTATTTTTTTCACTTATCAGACATTGACTTTTCCCCTCCACTTCCCTTTTCTCATCACTAAAAAGATTCCGCAATGACCTACTTTTTCTTCCTTACTTTTTCCTTTGCTGCCATATCCCTATCAAGCAGAAAACAGAAAAACAAAGTCCTCGTAATAAATATTAATCGCCAAATAAAACACGTTTCCCTATCAGTTGTATGTAGACAAGGGTGCTTTGCTCTGCGTCTTGAGCCTGTGGTTTCGAGGCCCCACGGTGGGGGTGGGGAGAGATGACGGATCCTCCCTTCTCTGGGTTCGCGGTTGGTCACTACATTGATCAGCATTTTTCAAGTCTGTCGAACTTGGATTTACAGTGTTGCTAGCATTGTATAAATTTTTCCATTTGTTTTGCTCACTTTCCCATGCATCAGTTCATAGAAGCCTTCTCAAGTTTCTCTGAAATCATCTGTTTTTTTTATTTCTCCCAACATACTAATTTTCCTTCATCATATTAATTTCAATTTGATGCCTCCTTGTGGCATTGAGGTCTCCCTGGGTTCTCAAAGGCAGTGCTAGTGGAGTGCAAATTTTGCCTCATTTCCCACACTATAAGTGGTCCCAGTAGACAGGTCCTGTGTCCATCACTTTTGATTATTCAAATACTTGCTGCCAGAAAGTTGACTGCCAAGTAATGAATGTCTCTGGCAGCAAGAACTCATGGAGCATGTCCGCTATGATCTGGAGGTATTGTAGGGGAAGAGTTCTGTATACCAGTGGGATAATGCGTCATTTAAAGGAATAAGGAATGGGTCCACCAATTCCATGCAAAACTTTGAGCTGAATTGCTAATTTATGATAAATTTGAAAAGCAATGCATCAGTGCTGTTTCCCAGCATCTTTGGGGGCAAACATTTGTAGGATGGCTGATGCCCTTAGATCAAAGCAATCTGTTCCTTGTGGAGATAGAGACGTGGCTGTTGTTCCATTGCCACCACATTTTAAAGAATGGTGCTAACTGACCATGGCCGTGTGGAAAGCACCTGAATATAAAGGGCTGCTTTTCAAAGGCCTTTCAGCTCAAATCTCCATGGCTGAATAAACTCCACATAGTTCTTCTGAGGTGCCAGGTGGCTGTGATGCTGAGCATATGGTGAGGTCAGCTTCCTGGTACAAATGTGCCATCAGTACCTGTTGTTCAGCTATCCCAGGGATAAAAGGATGCTGGCTTCCAGTGAAGCTCATACACAGAAGCAGGATATGTGGGAGGGGGCTTTGAGATAGAAACAATTTTCTTGGATGGTAACTCTGGTTCTAGGAGGAATGGAGCCAAGTGTCCAGCTAGTCTGTGGGCATTTGACTTGGTGCCCAGAAATCAAAGGAAATGAGAAGCCAAGAACTGGTCCCCACACAACTGCTGCTTGTAGGAAAAAAGGAGGGGACCCGAGGAGGAATCAGAAATTGCAACTTGTCAGCTTTGTTTATCAGGGCTCTTTGTTATCCAGCTGAGGTCTGGATTTATCCCTGTTTAGCTTATGTGTTTGTTCTCACAGTAGAAAACAATTTCAGAAACTCATGGCTGTGTGATGGCCCAGTTAGGGCTGCTCAGGACTTGGGACAAATGAAAGGACTGATTAATCACAACTCTTTGGGGTGGCATGGGGATTGGAGGGTTTAAAAATAATCAATCTCCTCTTTGAAAGTATTTTTTTCAGCTTTCTGGTTTTCTTGTTTTATGTTATTTTTTAAAGTCAGTCATCTGACCTATATTCTAGAAGGTTCCTTTCTGCTCGGAAACTATGGTCCCATTAAAGAGAAATGCTAGCCTCCTACCAGATGCTTTGAACTGTGCTCTCCGGCTGACTAGTAAAAGTGGAGACCTTTGGTGGGGGCTCGTGAATGGTGCTTCTGAGTAGATGGATGTGGGGCAGCTTTTCTAGGGCTCCCTCCCAGGTGAGAGAGGTGAGCCCCAGGTGCTTGTGTGAAGTCCTCCAATGAGAGGGACAGTTCTTACTTGAGGCAACATATCGCACTTTGGAATGGCTCCATCCAGTGATTAGGACCCCCTTCCCACCCCCACTGGATACTCATTCTCTGTCTCTTCAACAATACATTTTGTAATTTTGCTGTGAAAATTCTGAACTACACGTGTGGGAGACATCACATCTCGGCCAGGGATCAAGAGCATTCATTTTGGTGCCCCTGCATTTATTGGTGCTTGCTGAAGCCCAGGCCCTACACTCTGGGCTGGGACCCAGCTGCACCAAGCACATCACAAGGCCCTTCCACCCTGGGGAAATAACACATACAGTGGGCAAGGAAGTAGATACAGAGTAATGCCATCATTGTGAAGTAGTCTGAAAACAACTGGGGAAAATCAGGAAGACCTCTTGTAGGAGGTGGGACTTGGGCTGAGCACTGGAGCAGTTGAAGGATTCCAAGAGGGATGGGTGCAAACGTATGGAGGCGGGAGATGATCACCACATAGGGGGACTCTCAAGTCGGCCAATTTGTCTGGAATCTAGAATGAAAGAGAGTAATTTGCCATCACCCTGGCTGGAAAGACAGATGTGGAGGGCTGGTAAAAATGCCAGGGGATGTGCTCTTAATTCCAGAGGAAACGGGAAGCTACTGAAGGTTCTGGGTCTGGGGGTGGTGGCAGCGACAGTTGGATTTATTGGCTTAGATTATTAGAATTTTAGTGAAGAGAACTTTAAACTAAAAAGAGAAGGTGAAGGAAAAAACTGCCCGTCTTGATCTGGGAAGTCTGAACCACTAAGGGTGTCCTCCCCAACACAGGAGGAGACACGGTCCAGGAGGGCTATTCATCCAACCCTCCGCCGTGGAGGGTATACACACCTTCACAACGTGGGGGCAGAAAGAGGAACTGGGGGCACATTTGATCTCCCAGGGGTCATGCATTGGGGTGGATTCATGAGTGTCCCCACCCCCCGGCCCAGCCAGGATGAGGTCAATGGCAGCTTAATTTATACTAAGATGGATTGGCTGGCTCTTGGTGGTTCCAACACACAGTGGATGTGGTGTGGATGTGATTTCACCAAGTTTTACTGTCCTGAGGAAGAAGGCAAACAACAGGAGCTGAGGGAGCATTTTGTCTCTGACCACCCAAGGGCTTCATGGTTTAGGTCTCTGAGGACGGGGGGCTGTATTTCTTTGCAGTTTTTGGTTCCTGAGATAGTGGGAAACAGGGAGGGGGGGCTGTGTCTGGAGGCTACAGAGGGACCTGGGAGGCTGAAGCTAGGGGCGTGACAGGAAGGATGGATTTCTGGGGCTGTTTGCTGTTACATGGTCTAGAACAACTCAGGGCTAGGGTGGTCACACGATGGCCAGGAAATTTATCGTTCTCCAGGCCTCTTCACCAGCCCAGCCTGCTCAGCCTACTCAGCCTGCCCTGGGGGCCACAGCCCACCCTTGGCTGGCTTCCTGCTCCTTCTCTTCTTTCCCAGTTTGTCTGAGAAGAGTAACTGGCCTGTTCTCCCACATTATCTTGTTTGAACCCCACGACAATCTTGTGAAGTAGGTGTTTGTTACTACCCCCATTTTACAGATGAGGAAACAAAGGTTCAGAGGGGGTTAAGTGACTTGACCAAGGTCACACAGCCATTACACGTCTGACTCTTTAGCTTCCAGGCAGCTCTGCCTGCTGCTCCTTGGATTTCCAGTGCCTGGAAAAAGGAAGTCTAGCCAAAGGCTTTCCCCACACAACCCAGCCCTGCCTGGCTCCCAGGGAAGGAACGGGGGACCCCAAAGCCCCGACATCTCCTCATTCTTTTCAATTAGAAAAAGGGAAATCTCTGGAACTCGGCAGTCCTATTTTCTGTTCTTTGTTTTTCCTCTCTTTTTCCTTCATGCCTGGAGCAGCCAAAGGGATTAATGTTGTGTCGTAATTTAAATAGAATTACGAGCTAAAAAATCCTCTGCCAAGATCAGAGAAAGGGGATTAGGATTAAGCTGGTCTAATCAGAGTTATTTCTTTTTTAGACAGAAAACCCTTTCAAGGAGCCCCTATTAACACTGTCAGGCCTGGAGTTCTGTGGGAAATGATCAGCAATGAAAATATTCTCTTAAAGTGAATGATATGCACTTGGCTCTTGGTCCCCTCTGCCCCTCACCCCCAAGATGGCATCTGTCTCACTCTATCTCCGCCCTTTGGGACGTGGGCTGCCCTTACAGGATGCTCGCTTTAACCTTACCCACAGCCTTTGGAGTTTTTTTTTTGGAAGGTAAAGGGGTTATTTGATTTGAATAATTTTAAAATAATATTTTATTTTTTCCCCAATTCCATATAAAACAATTTTTAACACTTGCTTTTTTTAAAAATTTGAGTTCCAAACTCTCTTCCACCTTTCCTCCCTTCTCCTCTCCCTGAGATGGTAAGTGCTCTCCTGTAGTTTCTACATGTGCCATCATGCAAAGCACATTTCCATCTTAGTCATTTTGTGGAAGACAATTCAAGCCAAAAGGAAACAGAGAAAGAAGAGAGTGAGAATAGTGTCACTCCGATCTGCCTTCAGACACCAGCTCCTTCTCTGGAGGCGGATAGCGTGCTTCATCATAAGTCCTTTCAGACTGTCTTGGATTCTTGTGCTGCCGAGAAGAGTTGAGTCAGTCATAGTTCTTCATCAAACACTGTGGCTGTTACTGTGTACAGTGTTCTCTTGGTTCTGCTCACTCCACTCTTCATCAGTTAATTTAAGGCTTTCTAGTTTTTTTTCTGAAACCATCCTGCCAGTAATTTCTTATAACACAATAATTTTCCATTACAATCATATACTGTAGTTTGTTTAGCCATTCCCCAATGGATGGGCATCCCTTTGATTCCAATTCTTAGCCACCACAAAAAGAACTGCTGTAAATTTTTTTTTGTACAAATAAATCCTTTCCCGTTTTTTTTTTTTTTGGATGTCTTTTGATTACAGACCTAGTAGCGGTATTGCTGGGTCAAAGGGTACACACAGTTGTGTAGCCTTTTGGCCGTAGTTCCAAATGTCTCTCCAGAATGGCTGGATCAGTTCACAACTCAACCAACAGAGTATTAGTGTCCAAGTTTTCTGACGTGCTCTCCAACATCGATCATTTCCCTTTTCTGTTCTACCAGCCAGTTTGACAGGTGTGACTGACCATCGCTTTTGGAGGTATCCCCACCTCCTTCACTGTAGTCAGCCATGAAGGATGCTTGCTTGCTCTATGAGAGGAGGGAGTGGCGCCCTGCCTCAGGCAAGATGGGGTACATTATGGGATTTCCTTTTGGGGAGCAAGGCTAGACTTTGGGAATATTGATATTTGAAAATCTCAGTGTGGAAACTTTCCCAAGAAGCAGGTCAATGACTCCTCTGAGGCAGTCTCAGAGAGCTGACTGAGGGTACGAGCAGACCAAGTTATCCAGCGTCCTATAGCCTGGATCTATTGGAGGCAGCCTCCAACCCTTGTCTACATCCTATGGGGCAAGGGCTTAAGGGAATTCTGGATTTCCATCAGATTTCCACAAGCTGATCACA
This sequence comes from Pseudochirops cupreus, assembly GCA_028627135.1. Lineage (NCBI taxonomy): Eukaryota > Metazoa > Chordata > Mammalia > Diprotodontia > Pseudocheiridae > Pseudochirops > Pseudochirops cupreus. Next base: position 584,701,876 of record CM053581.1, read on the forward strand.
AATGATCAAACAATCAGGCTTTCACTGACTGCCTGGCATCACAACCATCCCTACCAGGGACAGCTTTTGGGTTGTTTGTGTGAGAGCATCCGCCACCATGAACCTGCTCTGGCATCCTCCCTTGGTCAGAAGGTGAAGGGAGGAGGCTTTGAGGAGGCCAGAGGGAGCAGCTTGCCCAGGGTCATCTGTGGGGAGGCCTTGAGCCTGGGACCCTGACACGTGGCCCCCTTTGAGGCCAGGGACTCACACCTGCCTGCATTTGTAAAGCAGCCCTGGGCTTTATCACTTAGAATGTTCTAAAGTAAGACACCCAAGAGGAGCCTGGGAAGTTAAAAACCTATACTTCCTTTCCCTGTTTCCTCTAATCGTATTACCTTATATCCTGCCATTCTGGTAGCAGCGTTAAAAAACATCTGAGAAATCAGTCTGCTGGCAGCCGGCTTCCTTCACACACGTTGGTGACGGAGAAGCCCAAATAACGCCATTGGCGGATGACAGCTGCATTCACATGAACATGTCCTGGCTTGGCACTTTGACTTCCCAAATTCCGCAAGGTTAACAAGTCAGAGAAAACAACAACAACAATCTTCTTCTGAAGTAATCATAAATAAAATAGTGCTACCCCCCACCTCCTGCTCATAGGGATGAAAACAAAATTCTAAAGCCCAAGGTGACTCAACTCTGAGCCTGGTGGCTTATTTATTTCCTTATGTACAAAAATGCATCCAAATGCTGGGCCTCCTCAGTCAGCCAGACAATGTGGAACCATGTGGAACAGAAGCCAGCCACTTGGACTGATGGATAGATATGCACTGGGTGGAAACCTGGGAATGGAGGGGGTAAGAGATTGGGAAACTGGTCAGAGACCACAGGTGGTGAGACTCCAGACTGAGGGAGGGAAGCAAGGAAGCCAGTCGCCCAAGGCTCTCACCTAGTTGGAAAAGGTGGAATTTTGGGGAGTCATTGAGAATAGAAATCCAGCAGAGGTGGAAGGAGAATCCAGAATGCCCAGTCATTCTTTCTAGGAACCAGGAAGTCTGTTGCATGAAACAGGTTTGAACTGACAAAGCCTAGGAGCAGAATAGAGAAGAATGAGAACTCTTGCCAGGTCCTTTCTGTGTCAGGTGGGAATGAAGACTTCAGGGAAGAGTCTGAAGAAAAGACTTTTGGGCATCCTCTTGACCCCTGCTGTGCCCCCTGTGGCCCAAGATGCCCGGCCAGGGTCTGACCCACCCAAGCACATTGGAGCAATGGGGCAATTTTGTCAGGTTCCTTTTGATCTAGCTGAGAATCTTCCAGCTCAGTTTCCTCAGTGGCAGGATGAATGGAGAATGTGGTCACCACAGCAGGACTCTGCCAACTAGTGTCTGCTTATTTGATTCTCACTAATTCCTGAGGATTATCAGGTTAGAACAAGACAGGGACCCATCTCCTGAAGCGGATGCTGATGAAACAAATTCAAACAGGATGTATTCTGATGTATCCCTGAGACTCTGGAATGAGATCCATGACTGGTGGCTAAGGAGTGGTGCTCTCGGTACTAAGACAAGGAGTGGTGCTCTTGGTACTAAGAAGAGCTTTCTGAGACTGCCTTTCCTTTGAGCAGAACTAGGGAGCGGCAATTTTCAGTGGTCAGTTAGGGAGGATTTCACGTGGGTGGGTGTGACCCAGGGGGGCAGTGATGTTGGAGCTGGTAGTTCAGAGGGCCACTTGTGTGTGTGTGTCCTCACATGCGTCCATTCCAAGTTCCCACAAGTGTGCATCCATTCTTCAGCAGAGCTATCAAATATATTGGTGGGAAGGTGTGATCTGGCCTTTTACGTGTACGTTCATGCAATTTGTTATTTATGCATTTGCTCTGATCTGTTTATAGTATTATTATTTATTTTGCCTTGTCATTAGGTAAATGATTATGTTTAAGAACTGAAAGTTTGGCTGTGGTCAGTGGCTGGTTGTATAAATACACTATGTAGACGTGTTGCCTTGTGAATGGCTGATTGCGCAGGTAGAAAACACCTTGGATGGGGCCCCCAGAGCTAGGATGGTAATTAGGGGAGGTATATTTCCCCTCATTAGGGTTACCAGTAGAACCAGGAAAGATTTTTGCATGTAATCGTGGAGTAGTGGTCTACTTCTGGGGACTTGGGCATGCTAGTCTGAGAGCAGCCTGGGCCAGTGAGTCAGTCCAGGGAGAAACGGCACCTCCATGAGCTCGGTGTTAGGGGGATGTCCGTTAGGTGGAACCACCCCTTCACGGAAGTCTTTTACAAATGAGTTAAGTTTTCCTTTACGAATGCCTACGCTACGACAACTGGTGTATACGCTTTTAGTGTCGATAATGATTCCTCTTCTCTGGTTCTCTTCAGCGTGATGTAGTTTCCATATTTTCTCTATCGATGTTGTGAGGTTTTATTTTTGCTCGGACTGACATCGTGCTTGCCATTCCTGCTTCCTTGGAATCACCCGATGCACAGCAAATCTGCTTATTTTCATTCTGTGTGTGTTAAGTTTTTGGATATCTGTTTCATATACAAGTTGGGTTTTGTTTTCTTGTCTTTCTTCCGCTTTCTTTTGTTTTATTGGATTGCTCGATCTATTTCCATGTAAGGCTATGTTAGTGAGCTTTGCATTTTCCCTCTTTTATGTCTTTGAATTTATTTTTATCCATTTAATTCTTTTAAGGCAGAACTCTGTCCTTGAAATTAATTTTGCCCAATGTGCTTTCATGTAGGTCTGTTCCCACAGAGCGTCTCCTCTCCCACCTCCAGCTTTCGCTTCCCCGGAGATGCCGAATTTAATTCAATGCCTAATTTGTGTTTCTTTTTACTTCTCCCTCCACTTTTGACTTTGGTCTTTCCATTCTGAGATAAGGGGGAGGCTCAGGGTCTCTTCTTGGTTCCGTAGTAGTGCCCAGTGGTTCCCTTTTCCAGGAGGTTTTCATTTATTCTGTACTCCTAACTTCCCTTCCCTTCCGGCATATTCACCTCCTCCTTTGATCCTTCTCTATTCTCTACTGTTCATCATGAGAGGAGAACTTCTGCTGGTCCGGGCTGAGCTTCTCCCTCCACTTCCTGTCTGTTGGTGCGTTTGTACATAGCCCTCCTCACCCCCTTTTTTCCGTGCCTCACTTTCTCCCTGCTGTCTCCACTCTAATTTAGTACGTGGAGCAGCATTTCAACTCGCCCTGTTTCCCTTCTTAATCTTTAGGAGCTGCAGGCGTCTTTAGCCCCTCAGGTATTTTTGTATGTCAGTGGTCTTTTTTATAGTTTTATTCTCTTTTTAAAAAAGATTTAGTTAAGCAAAGTTAAAAGCCTATCAAGAAGTGATTTCATTTCATTAGTCTTTTTTTTTTTTATTATTGGAATTATTTGCCTCCTATTTCTTTTGTTGAAAGTGTCTGCAATAGGACTTTCTGTTCTCTTTCTTTTTTGAGAGAGGAGGCAGGTGACACACTCTTCTGGGATATAACTCCAATGAGAGAGAAGGAGAGACCCAGAATCGGGCCAGTGTGTCTCTGCTGGCTCACGGTCTAGAGCACACGGTGAGGAGATAACTGATGCCATGTGGATGCTTGGGGTCCAGTCCCCTTTCATGCAGGATCTCTTTCCCTTGTAGCTGACTCTGTGCTGCCTCCTTCAGCCTCTCTCCCTGGCTCTTCTCCTCCCCTGTCTCCTCATGTGTATGGGAAGAATCAGCCTCTGCTGCCTCTCATGGAATGAACAGGAGTTCAGAGGAGGCCATAACATAATGTGGAGGTACCAGGAAGGGATGGAACTGGGAGGATGCCGAGTTGGGAGAGGACCTGGATTCAAACTGCACCTCTGACACTTAAAACCTATGAGACTTTGGCCTTATTACCCACCTATCTGGGCATCTGTAAATGAGAAGGTTAGACTAGATAACCTCTGGCATCCCATCCAGCTTTGTGACCCTGGGGAAATCATTGAAACCGTGTTAGCCTCAGTTTCCACATCTGTAAAATGGGGTAGAGAACCTACATCCTGGGGTAGTTGTGGGGATCCAACGAGATGTTTGTAAAGTGCTTAGAAGACCTTCAAAAGCTAGATAAATGCTGGAGTTTTACTGTTTGTATTTTTCTGCTATCTTGTGCATTCAGGTCTAGCCCCTTGATATCCAGTGCCCAGTTTCTGTTTTCAGTGAAGGTCCTGGGTAGGAGAGGTTGGCAGAAAGTAACTGCTCCACTGTATTCCTTGACTTGTCAGTCTCCTCATTTCAAACCTCAGAATTGTGAGTCTTAAAATGATCAGCTGTGCTGTGCCTAGGGGAGGCATGAAGACTCCAGGCTTTCGAGAGAGCCTTGAGCTTTCCCTGAATGACATTCCAGAGTGGAGGATTCGTCAGAGCAGACTGAGGCACAGGTGCTCCTTGCTGTGTGCTGGCAAGTTCCTAGTTCGGCCCGGCTGCCAAGTCTCGCTGAACTGGGAGATTCCAGGTGGTCTCCAAGGACACTGATGAGGCGGCAAATGCTCCCCACAGGGGTCTGCAGGACCCCGTCCAGAGCCCAGGGCTCTTGGAGCTGCATGGGCATTAATATCAGGCACAGTTTGGCCTTTGGCATTTGGGAAGAGAACTCCTTGCTGGAGATGAAGAAATGATTAATTCTTCTGTGACAGTCAAGCTACATTTAATTCTGTTGTAAGGTCAGTGGGAACTTTAGATGAATATTAAAAAGAAGAGGATTTTTATTATTAAAAAGTTCACTTCATGTTTACTTCAAGGGTCCAGAACAGAATAGAATCTTTCTTGGGTCTGTGGAAATAGAATTTGTGTGGCATTAAGAAGGATGAATTTCAATAGTTCAAAGGTCTGTGATTTATCAGGATGGAGCACAGAATTCCAAAATTTGATGGATGGAACATTAACAGAATGCTTCCTATGGGTGGGGCATTGTGCTGTGTGCTAGATACCAGTCCAAGCCACCAAGACAGCCCCCTCCTCAGAGAACTTGCAGTTTAATGGGGGTAGGAGAGAGGATCTGGAAAAGGAGGAAGGAAGGGAGGAGAGGGCACCCTTGGGGCAAGGCTGCTTTGGATCAGATTCCAGGGACATCATGCTTCCCCCACCCCATCCTGAACACTTCCTCAGCTCCCTCTGTTACCTTTCCTCTCTGATTGGAAGGCTAGAGGATGGAGCAAGAGTCCCCCTAAAGACTTCCTTTATGGAGGGACCACAGCCTTCCTGGTGATGCTGCTTCCCATCAGGGGCTCTGCTTGGTTTCAGCCCCACAGACATCTTGCCTCCTGGCAGGTCCCCTCTTCATTTTTCCAGCTTCCTTCTCTGCATTATATCTCCCATTCGACTGTAAGCTCCTTGAGGGCAGGGTCTATGTTTCTTCTTTCATATTTGTGCCCCCCGTGCTGTGAACAGTGCCTGGCCCACAATAGGTGCTTTATAAAGGTTTATTGTTTTTATTATTCTGCTGGAGAGGAGGTGCACATGTAACCCAGAGAGTGAGTGGATCTAGCCGTGAGGGGAGCATCATTAGGGTCCCTAAAATGGTTGAGTTTATCAGTTTCCCACTCAGTCAGTCTCAGTCCATAATCCTGTGATAGATCACACGACTTTGAAAAACCTACCTTGTGAGGGGACTCGAAAAACTGCTCTCTTCCTTCTCACTCGTCTGGTAATGGCGGAGCTTCTTGGACTGGAGCTGGGCCAACCTTTGGAGAATAGACACCCAGGCTGATGCTGCCTGTTTTGGCTTGGAAGCCCTCCTGGCTGGACAGGGTCTCTCCACTGGCACAGCCTTCACCACCAGCGAGAACACTGAGGGGCTGACAGAATCCTGGAGGGGATGGGGCAGCTGCACAAGGTGACCTTCATGGTGGTGCTGACCTGTCCTCTTCTTCCTCCCACATGCTGGGAAGCTGACTTTTTATGCCCCAGAGCTTTCTCTCCTCCTCCTGGTCTCTTCTGCTGATGTGCCTCCAAACAGGAAACAAATAATGTGGCCTATGGCAGTTTCTCTGCCACAGATGGCGAAGAGAGCTGGTTATGGAGACTTTGGCAGATCTTTTCCTTTTTTCATCTCTTTGCTTTCCCTTTTTCCAGTTTCGTCTTTAAACGCTCTTGGAATGCTTTGACTTAGCTGAGTCTCCCATGCACTTTTTACAAAGCCACTCTTCCCTCCACCACTTCTCAGTGTCTTGGGGGGGAACATTGCTCATAATCTTCCAACATTCATCTCCTTAAGATTTTGCAAACAGGTTTATTTCCTTAGCTAGGAGAGAGATCAAATACTACTAACTCAGAAGGTTTTTAGTCAACAAACATGCGAAGTGAAGAAGGACTTATTAAATACCTACCATGTGCCAGTCACTGTGAGGGTATAAAGAAAAGCAAGGACCAACCCTGCCCTTGAGGAGTTCACAGCCTAATGGGGGGAGTTGACATGCCAGCAACTATGTACAAGCAAGATACGGACACGTTAAATTGGAGATGATCACTAAGGCAAACGAGGAAAGCCTTCCTCTAGAGCAGTGGTTCTCAACCTTCCTAATGGCATGACCCTCTAATACAGCTCCTCATGTTGTGGTGATCCCCAACCATAACATTATTCAAGTTGCTACTTCATAACTGTAATTTTGATGCTGTTATGAATCTATCTGATATGCAGGATGTATTTTCATTGTTACAAATTGAACATAACCCACAGGTTGAGAACTGCTGCTCTAGAAGGTAGGTTTTGAATTGAAGGAAGTCATGAGAATTGAAGGAAATCATGAAGCTGGGAGGCAGACATAAGGAGGGACAGAATTCCAGGTATGGGGGACAGACAAGTGCAAATGTCTGGAGGAGGGAGATGAAGTATCTTGTTTGCTGACTGAGGGCAAGAGACAAGGCTGGTGGCTGTGTGAGTAGAGAGAAAAGGGTTGAAATGCATGTTGTGGAGTTAGAAACAGTGAGATTTGGTGACATTAAGGATTTGGAGGGATAAAAAGAGGGAGCAATCCAGGCAGAAGTCAAGGCTGGGAATCTGGAGACTGGGAGGATGAGCATTCCCCTAACAAAATGGGCATGGGAGTTTTCTGTATTAGGGATGTCCCTGGTCCAACACACACACACACACACACACACACACACACACACACACACACACACAATGCCTCAATACGACATGTAGATTCTTGGTCTTGGTGAAGCCCAGGCTCAGTTGATTTCTCAGGTGGCCCATGACCCAAAGACCTTCCTGCCCATGTTCCCTCTCTGTGAATGATGGGGTGGGTGGCTTTCCCAAAGCTGTAATCTCCCACAGCATCATAGGTTAGGGGGCCTCATTCTGGGTTCACTCTTTCCTCCATAACTCAGAGGGCTCTTGGCCCAAGGTATGAGATTATTGGTATTGGTGATGGAGAGCTGTGGCAATAGCGATCTGAACCCCAGGGGCTGGTGCTGGACACTCAGGGTTTGGATGACAGTTCACATTCATTCTCCAGCATGTTCCAAACTCTCCATATTGCTTCCCCATGCCCCAGCTCACCCTGAGCAGGAACCACAGAGGCCAGAGTGCGGAAGGGACTGTGTCCTTGGGCCAGGAATGAGAGGGTGGTGTGGGAAGTGAAAGGGAATTAGACTTGGATTCCCCTGGATATCCAAGAGATGATTCCTATGTATAGATGGGTTGCTAGAATCACGGGATCTCATTGACTGATTGATTGAACCCATAGCTCAGCAAGAATTCCTAATAAGTGGTCTTCTGGTTCTTGCTTGCAATGAGAGGGACCTGTAGCCCTCCACTCATGAAGCAGTCACTCCTGTTGGACAGGAAGGTCATCCTAACATCAAGCCTGAGTTTGCCTTGTGGTGGCTTCTACTGCTGGCTTCTCTAGTTCTACCATCTTGGACCAAACAAGACAAATCTACTTCTTTTTCCCCATGATTTTGCCCTTCATGGGGACCCTTATCAGGGCTTTCCTTAACTCCTCTGCTCCCACCTGACCATGATCCTCTAAATGTGGCTTAACCAGGGCAGGGAACAGAGGAACAATCACTCTCTTCCTCAATCAGGGTATTTATGGATTTACTGGTGCCATCTCTGTGGTGGTGGTAGTAGTAGTAGTAGCAGCAGCAGCAGCAGCAGCAGCAGCAGCAGCAGCAGCAGCAGTAGTAGTAGTAGTAGTAGTGTAGTAGTCGTGGCAGTAGTAGCAGCAGTAATGACAATCAATTCATAGGACTTTAATGTGTGCAAAGCGCTGCACTTAGGTCGATCTCACTTGAGGTGTACAACAACTCTCTGCTGTAAGTGCTGTTATCATCGCTATTTTGAAGAGGAGGAAACTGAAGGATTCAGAGGTTAAATGACTTTTTCAAGGTCATACAGTCTGTCAGTGTCCAAGGCAGGTCATGAGCTCAGGTCCTCCTGATTCCAAGCCCGACTCTCAGACCATGGAGCCTCTCTGCTATTGAACAGCCTGTACCCTGGCATGACAGGGAGACGTTGAGAATTCTTCCTTTTTTAATTTAATTTTTGTAGCGGGGCAGGCTCCAGGCAATCAGTCTTCCTTCGGTATTTGTTCCCAGTGGAGTGTCCATACTGGTACTGGTATTGGGCTGCGTTGCATTTTTTCCTATTCTGCCTGTAGCTTCTGAAAATCTGGTGATCGAGGTGCCCTCTCTGGTAAGTTCTTCCGCTGTGTGCTGGACTTTCTCACCATGACCCAGCTAAAAGGCTGGGCTGAGCAAGTTAGGGGAAGTTTGTAGAGACTGGGGAGATGAAAGAGTATGACTTTCACTTGCTTGGGGCTACGGCTCTTGCTTTTTGAGATCCCTTTTAATGTATCAAATCGGAAGGCTGCCTATCTCTGTGTGCAGGACACTTTCCTGAAGCAGGATTGTGTTCATAACTTTGGAGATTAAAAAAACAACCCGCCAACCTCAGTATTTGAAGTTTAGTGGTGTTTTCTGATCAGGCCTATTTTTTCCCAATTTTACATTCTTTTTCTTAAATTAAATATTTTTCTCTACAGTGATTTTTCAGTGATTTCCTCTTTGCTTTAAAGAATGAAACACCAAAGGGGCTGGAAGGCTCTGGGAGATGAGTAAGAGGTCTTTTATTGATGGTTACAGATTCAGTTCAAATCCACTCCAGGCCCATGATGATCAGAAGCAGTGGCTGATTGCTGGCGGTTTTAGTGTCTGTAATAAAAGAATTGGGCGGGCAGTGGGGCAAAAGGAGGAGTCTCCTGTTTCCTTTGTGTATATATTTAAAATGTGGAGAACACTGGAATTTCTGTTGCCAGCATTAGCACAAAGGATTAAAAGGATGGTTTTGACCAGAGAAATTGCCTGGTGGCCTCTTTATGGAGAAGTTGTTGACAAAAGGACCCGCCGGACAGACGTCAAGGTCATGTTGCCTTGGATGACTCACAGTCAACGGGTAAATCGGAGACTTCATGTCTCTACATGGTCATCACAATCTCTTTCACTAGAATGGTGTTTTATGACCGTGACCAGTGACAGAAAGGGAGTCTGTCACCCCACCTTAGAGATTAGTTTGGGGAAGCGATGGCTCAACAAAAGCTGGGCCCCTCAGAGGCCCATGGTCCATGGCCGCCCTGCTCTGCTCCACAGCAGAAGCGCCCATGGGCTCATCCTCATGTGCACAGGTGCGAAGGAGAGGCCCCCCCCCCTCCCCCCGCTGATGCTTCCTCGTCGCCATGGATTCAGTGATCATCCCCTCTCCCATCCCAGCGACTTCGGCATTGGGCTTCCTGATCGGTAAATGAAGGGGCTGGCTCTTGTGACCTGCGGGCCCAGGTTGGCACCGTGGCCATTTGTTGCTCTCCGGTTTCTCTAGTAACAAAGCAGCTGGTTGACTTCAGCTCTGTCTCCCTTGGACCTCTGGCTGCTTTCTGGGCCTGCCTGTGAATGCTGGTGATAGCATTAAAAGTTGATGTGTTAATAATGACATCAGCCAGCCTTGATTTGGAGCTGTAAAGTTTGCACAGCACTTTGCAGGGGGCAGTTCATTCCATTCTCATGAGGACCCTGCCAGATAGATGCTGTTAATCTCTGCATTTTCGCAGATAAAGAAGCTGAGGGTGAGAGAAGGTCAGTAATTTCCACCGGGTCACAGCTACCAAGAGTCCGAGCAGGATTTGAACTGCAGTCTTCCTGGCTCCCAGGTCAGAGCGCTGTGCACTGTGGCGCCACCTTGTGGTCACATTCTATAGTAGCGTTTCCCCTTTTCCTCCGTTATCCTCTATGGTGCCCCGGCAGAGTTAATAACAGTAGCAAACATTTTTAAGCGGCTTTAAGGTTTGTAACGTGCTTTGCGAGTATTATTTCATTTTGACCCTCAAAACAACCCGAGGAGGGAGGGACTACTATCATCCCTATCTTACGGGGCCTGAGAAAGGCTATTGTCTGGGGTCACTAGGCTAATCTGAGGCTGGATTTGAACTCAGGTCCTCCTGGCTCAGTTTGGGGCTTTACCCACTTGGCTGTCTGCTGACTCTGATGGAAGCAATGCTTCTCAGAACTGGAAGGAGCCTCAGTAGCCAAACTGTCCGATCCAATAAACTTCCCCGCTCCAACATTTCTCCTGAGGAGACGCACAGCCTTTTCCTGAAGACCCCCGGTTGGGGACACACTACGTGATGGAACCAGGCATTCTGACCATTAGAGCCAGGCCCTAAGCATTAGGAAGCTCTCCCTGCCTGTCAAGGCTGTGTCCCTGTTTTTGTCGCTTCTGCTCCAATCCCTGCTCTTCCCTCCCCGTGCCAAGAGGAGCAGGGCTGATCCATCTCCCAGAGAACGACCCTCAGTCTTCCCTTCTCCAGCCCCCATGGCGCCTCCTCATCTTCAGCTGCTCCTGGACAGCCTGACTTCTGACCTCCTCATCCCCCAAAATGACCCTCTTTGGTTACCAAGGATTTCTTCATGGCCAAGCCCAATGGCCCCTCCTTGGCCCTCAGGTGCCTCAGCCTCTCTTGGCAGCCTTTGACCCTGTTGATCACTCTCTTCTTCATACTCTCCTGGTTCTCTTCCTATCTGTCTGTTCTTTCTCCATCTCCTGTCCTTCATCTTTCTTGTTTAGATCATAAGCCTGTCAACTTTGAGCGGCCGCCAGGGGTCTGTCTGGGCCCCCTTCTCTTCCTCCTCTGTGTTTGCTTTACTCGTTGATGTCTGCTCCCATGGATTCAATTATCATCTTCTCCTAGAGTGTTCTCAGACCTATTCATCCAGCCCTGACCTCTCTGCTGACTGCCAGTCTCACATCTCTGCCTCTAAGACATCTCCAATGGATATCCCCTAGACATCTTAAACTCAACATGCCAACTGACCATAAATCCTCCAAACCCTCTCCTCTTCTGAACTTCCATATTACTGTGGAGGGTTCTGCCATCTTCCTGGTCACTGAGGTTCACAGCTGAGATTTCCATCTCAGTGCCTGATTCTCTCTCCCTTCCCATCCAACTGGGTCAAGTCTTGTCAATTCTACCTTCAAGGCATCTCTTGTTTGTGGCCCCTTCTTTCCTCTGACACTGCTGCGAGTGAGTTCAGTCCCTCATCACCCTGTGTCTGCTCGGACCTCCAGTCCCACCCTTCACAGCTGTCAATGATCTTCCTAAGTGTGTTCTGCTATGTAGCCACACTGGCTTCCTCACTGCCCCATGCTCAAGACAATCTACCCCGGAGCTGACTCTAGGCACTGTCCCTGCTGCCCGCCCATGCTTGGAATTCTGCCTCTTCACCTTTAGCTCCTGGTTTCTCGGCTTTCCCTCGAATCTCAGCTCAGATGCCATCTTCCACCCTTTCCCCATCCCTCCTCCCCTCCCCCCCCGCGGTGCCTCCCCTCTGCGGCGGCCTCCACTGCGTTCTGTCCACACCCCGGTGGCGCTCAGTGTCTCCCCAGCAGACTGGGAGCTCCCCGAGGGAAGGGACTATTTTTGCCTTTTTCTGTATCCCCGGCGCTTAGAGCAGTGCCTGGTACATAGCAGACATTTAATAAAAGATGGTTAACTTAGGAACATTTCTTTTTAAAATAGGCGGAAGCCAGAGCTTCACGGAACCACAGGATTTTGGAGTGACAAGGGCTTCCTGCCACCATCTCATCCAATCCATTATATTTTTAATCCACGGAGGCGACACATCGTGGATGTCTCTTCCGAAGCGCTTGGACCTTCCTAAGGGGCCACAGTTTGAACCACCCCCTTTCCAAGTGGAGACCAAACAGAATCTCCATTTCGGGAGAAATCAAGGGAGGCTGTCAGCGTGTGGGGTGGACTCCTGGCGGTGACCCGGGAGGACAAGGACAAGTATCATCGGGCTGCTGTGGATTTGCCGGCTTTGCGCTGTTCAGAAGGAGCAAACACCAGTGAGATCCCACAGCCGCGTGAGAGCGTTTCCAGGACAAACGGGTGTTTAGATTTGAATCTAGCAACACTTCAGATGAAATTACACAACAGACGCCTGTGTGTTTAGGCGAGGAGGTGAGAATTCTGATCTCTGGCTATCTAAACAGCTCATGAAGGCCACAAAGCCGAAAGGAAGATGCCACCCTCGCCGCCCAGCACGCCCTTATCTCTTCTCTCCGCAGTGGTAGGCTTTGGGGTGGCATCACATTCAGAAGGAAGGAAGAATAAAGAGAAGACAAGGTTAATACAAAACCTTAGTTTATATTAAACTGTGGGATTACCACTTGTGGAAGTTCCTTGTAATCAGAAATGTACATTCTTTATGCCTTTCCTTTACGCATGAAAAGGTAAAAAAAAACAAACCCCTTGATTTTGTGAAGCCAAGAAATAACGACAGCAGACGGGGATTTTTCATTTGTTCTCTGGTGTGAATTGGCACCGGCATTACGAGGGAGTTAAAACGGAGAGGTTAATTGAAAAATGAGATAAACAAAGCCCCTTGAAGGTCTCGGAATCATTTCTGGCGGCGTTGACGGTCTACAACCGTTAGGCACTAAAACCAACTCCGAGCTGCTGGAGATAAAAAAAAAAAGAAAAAAAGCTGAAGTTAATTGTCTTTCTGTTCCTTCCACCTCATTTCAGCCCAATTATAACTGGGAGAAGTCATTCTGTCTCATTTGCATTAATGCACCTCCATGGGAAATACCCACGGCAGGGAGCTTGATCTTTCTGTAGCTTATTATGGACGCATTTTGAAAATCCACAGCAACGCCCCAATGAAAACTGGGCTCTGAATCCCCCCTCCCCCCTTGTCCTGCTGGTGCTTCCTGAGGTCAGATGCTCGATGATAGGTCATTGTTGCTAATGATGATGCGGGCCCTGTGATTTAGGGGGTGAGGTGTCATTGCTAAAAATGGAATTTCTTCCTTCCGCTTTTGCTAAATAGTCCTGATGAAAAGAGAGTGCCCCGGCATTAGGACAGACTCCGCTCCCCCTTCCCTCCCCCTGACCCCCAACATGGACGTCCTTTCCAACCATCTTGCTGTGAAGCCAGCCAAGTCTTTGTGCAATCCGGAAGGGAAATGCGTCTAGATACCTGTTTCTTCGTCAGACTCACAACTGCATGCTAATTAAAAGAGACTTTATCGTCAGCGTCCCCCTCCTTATTAATAGCAGTATGGCCGTCTTGGAAATGAGGGTTTCATTCCAAACCCAGCCCAGGCGCCCCTCCCTGCCCCGTTCCTCCCGGTTCTCAGACCTCTCGCTGTCTTGAATAGCCTTGACATTTCTGTGTTCAGGGAGCCTGGCACAAAGTACTTGCTGATGGCTGGTCGGTGGATGGAAGCACCTTTTTATAACTTCTATCTATACTGACACTCCAGAGGTTCAGGGAAAGCCTGGTCAGAGGAGCTGGGTGCAAGGGCTGCCCCTGCTGTGCTCTTGATGACTCCAAGCCTGTCTGGATCTCTCTTGGCTCCAGTCTCCTCATCTGTGGACAGGAGGGATGGCCAGGACAACTTTTGAGGTTGCTCTCAGGTGGGGATCTGTGACCCTCATGGGCCTAGTTCATATCCTCCCCTCTCCCTAGTGGGGTGTAAGCTCCTAGAGGCCAAGAAACCTTCTGTTTCCCCATCTTTACACCGGGCTCAGGGCCTGACGCAGGGTAGGTGTCTCCACTATGTTTGTGGTGATTACTCTCTGAAGATGCTGCATCTTGGGCTTCAGCTCTTGCTGTGGCTGAGCTATCGGGCCATGCTACTGTTCTCTCCAAGTCTTTCAGGAGCAAACCGGACCCCCTTTTGGAGCTGATCATTCCAGCTTCTGGCTGCGCCTGCTTTGTTCCCTTCTTGAAGAGATACGGACACCCTCTCACTGGAGTTTCCCAACCAGCCTCTGAGGTGGCTATTTCTGGCATTCTTAATGATGCCCACTTTACATCTGAGGAAACCGGGGCTCAGGGAGGTTAAACCCCAGAGTTAGGAGGTGTTTGAGGTGGACCTTGACCCTGACACCGAGTCAAGCCAGGCTTCACCCTCATATCCTCTCTCAGACCAACAATTGTTCATCGTTCCTGAACCTGGGGGGGGGAGGGGCTTCCTGGCTGAGCCAAGACATTCCTAACCTTTGTGAGTTTTCTTCTTTTTAGCTCCAAAGGCAGGAGAAGGCCTTTCCTTATTCCTGTTACTAGACAGCATGGGATTCTGTGATGAGGATTGGGGAGAGCTCAGTTGGCCAGTTTAACTTCCAAATGGACAGAGGCACAGGAGGCACAGCTGTAAAAAGGGAAGGGGATATAGAGGCCATCCATTCCAGACCTTCCTTTTACAGAAGCAGAAACTGAGGCCCAGGGAACGGAGAACCGACCCCCTCACACAGGGACAGGCACGAGGCAAGATTCAAACACAGATTCTCTTCTTCTAAGTTCTTTTCACCTGCCTCCCTATACACATCTCTGATCATCACCACCTCCTCTCCCTAGTGGGCACTGACTTTGCCTAAATGTGGCCAGGTGTTTCTAACTAGGGACACTCCTTATGGTTGGTGCTGGGCCCCGACTAGACTTGCAGAGGTGCATTTCCAAAAACTCCCCCCCCCCCCCCCCCCGCCATTGGGCCTCCCACAAAAGCCAAAGAGAGAGGTTGGCTCAGGTTTCAGGCCTACCTTGGCTAACCCCAGACCAGACACCCTCCTCTCAGGGCACTTGGTTCCC
>CM053581.1:584717465-584733957 GCA_028627135.1 Pseudochirops cupreus
CATTTGAGTTAATCTATTTTTTAAGGTGTTATTTTCTTCAGTCAGGTTGTTGACTCTCTTTTCATGATTTTCTTGCATCATTCTCATTTCTCTTCCCAGTTTTCCCCCACTTCTCTTATTTGCTTTTTAAAATCCTTCTTAAGCTGTTCTGTGGCTTCTAGGCAATCTTCATGTTTCTTGGAAGCTTTTGGTGTGGGAGTTCTGACTGTGTTGTCTTCCTCCTGTTCCATGCTTTGATCCTTTTTGTCCCCAAAAAAGGAATTGAAAGTTGGATTGCTGGGCTTGCTTTGCTTCCTTTGCCTGTTCCTTTGCCACTCAATTACTTGACTTTTAGGTTCAGTAGAACTCTGCTTTCAGAGGGGAGAGCTCTGTCCCAAATTGCTGGGGTTTTTGCAGCTGCTGGAGCTATTAGGAGGCTGCCATCTCTGCAGCCCCACCAGCTTTGGCTCACTGGTCATGCACCTTAGGACCACCACCCGACTGCAATCCTGATCCAGGAAGTTCAAGGCAAGAACACTTAGCCTCTGAATGATCTCTGGGTTCCCCTGCAATCTGCAGGCCAGGATCTCTGAAGCAGCCATGTAGGGGTGGCTGCAGGGCCGCTGCTTCAGATTGCTTCTCGCCCTGGAGGTAGTTCAGCCGAACTTTCTCCCCCAAATTTAGCCAAGTTCTACTGACCTTTTCCCTTTGTCCTTGGCTCTTAGGGGTTGATAATTCTGGAAAACACCACAGCTGCTGGTGATCTGCTCTCCTGAAAGCTCCAGCCCCAGCTTCTCCTGGATGCCCTGGGGCTGAAACTGCATGGGTCTGGGCTCTGCTCCCAGCATGCTCTGATGACTGCCTGCCACACTGCCTTCAGTGGGAGATGTGTTTTCCTGTAATTTTTGTGGATTCTGGAGCTCAAAAATTTGTTTAGAGTCATATTTTATAGGTATTTGAGGTGGTTATGGGGAGAGCTCGTGAAATTCTCCTGTTTCTATGCCACCATCTTGACTCTGCCCCGCCCTTGGCCATTTATTGTGGTGGGATTTGAACAAACCCACTTTTCCAGGCTCTGGATTCCTCTCTTCTCAATGTGAAGAGGTTAGGCCTGGGTTCATTAGTCTGATTGCTGAGAACGTGATTAAAAATCTGATACCTATTTCAATATGGGTGGTTTCCTTTTCAATCCTACGCATCTTGTTGGTTCATAATTTTATTCTGCAAAGGGCCCCATGGGCTTTATCTGCCTGCCAAAGGGGTCCAGGACACAGAAAAGGTTCAGGAGGCCAGTGCTAGGTAGTCTCTGAGGATCATCTCCTCCAGCCCTGTCACTGTCCTAGTCTTTGCTCAGAATGACCAAGGAGTTTGGGATCTGCTGGAAGAGGCTGCTGGGAGCTCTGGAGGGTCCAGATCAGGATTATAGCTGTAATTGTGAGAGGCCTTTTCAGCATTTGTGGGGTCAGGGTTTATAATGATTCCACTTAATTCACATTTTCAGAGTGCTTGGTAACGTATGGCCATTGGGAAACAGAATGGCCCCCAGCCTAGGACCAGCCTCCAATGGCATAGACAGAGTCCCATTCCCAGCCTAGCCCTGGCCAGAGACCCTCTAAGGGCTCCTAAGCTACATAGGGGCAAGGGGCAAGGAGAGTTGGTGGGTGGCTGGGAGATGGCCAGGATGTCTCATTCCTCTTCAGTGGGGGAGACCAGCTGGGACCTCCAATCCTCAAATGTACATTTAGAGTGTGCAGGAGAGGCCCCCAGAGCCATGGCAGCTGGGGCTGGCCATTGGAGGGTCACCCAGAAGGCTTCATGGAAGAAGAGGGGCTCTCCAAGAGAGATACAAGAGGTATAACTGAGGGGGGTGGGAAGAGGAGGATGTTTTTGGGGCACTATAACCAAGCATTCCAGGGCTGGGAAGGACAAGACTGGTTGAGGGAAGAGTCAGTAATTCAATCTGGCTGAAGGAGTGGGTCACTGGAGGCTGATCTAGATGGAGCAGAAGACATGTTCTTGCCCTGCCCTAAGCCAGGCTAAGGCCTGGAGCAGCCTGTCTTTAACATATAAGCTCCCTTGTTATCTGGGAGTGTTTATTCTTTTAACAATCTCACGGTCTGAGGCCTCAGAGTATGAAAAGTTTGGATAGGTCTTCTCTTAGAGTTCAGCTTATTTGCTATAATTACACTCCTGCATCTTCCCTAGTTTTTTGCCTGTAGTGATTTCGTAGCCCACTGCTTCAGAACAGCAAGAGGGTCTCCCTGAAGCCTCTTTGGAATCTTCCTCAGCTACCTCAGCTTTCCTTAAAAAACCCATCAGCTAAAATAATTCTTAGCTTAGAGGGCTTGGGATGACCCCCCTCCTGGGTTGCTGTGGCAGGGATGGCCAGACCACCTGTGAGCCCCATCTACTCAGAACGGGCATCACTGGCAGCACTTTGGGGAATCAAGAATTAGCAGATGACTCTCCTCCTCTGGCCCCCAGCCACCAGCAGGAGGCAGGTTCAGGGGCCCAGCTGAGTTGTTTGCCCAGGAGAGACCTGTCGATCAGGTCCATGAAAACAGCTTAGGAAGAAGAAGGATATCAGAGTGCTGACAGAGCTGTGAGGTGCCTCAGGCACCAGGGTCCCTAAGTGGGTCCCTTACTAGTGTACATTGTAGACAATAAATATATGTTTTTATTTGTGTCTGCTCTGCACGTGGATATTCTCTCTCTCTGTCTCTTTTCTCTTTCTGTTTCTCTCTGTCTGTCTCTCCCCCCCCCTTTTTCCTCCCCCTAGGGGCTTATAGTGTCTAGGGTGTACATACCCAAGCTGTTATTCTGAATCCAGAGGAGCTGTCTAACTCCAAAATATGAGCTGGGGATGAGGGGGAAATACAGATAAACTCCCTGACAATGTGAGGCGTCTCAAAGTGGAATGAGTGGCCCCAGGGCCGCAGGCTCTCTCCTCATTGTGGGGCTTCAAGAAGAGCCTAGAGAGTCTTGTTATCACAGGCACTGTTGGATGGTGGAGCCTCAGAGTTCTCTCCGATCTCTGAGATTCCCAGCTTCATCCTTTTCCACTCGCTTCTCTGTGGGAGAAGCCCTCTGCCTTAAGAGGGCAGATGGGGCTGAGCAAAGGGTGGCAGAAGGCAGTGAAGGACACAGGCAGCAAGGACCAGAGCGTCTTGGAATGACCTTGGAGAAAGCCAGTCTCCCTTGGCCCCTGAAAGCCCCGATTTATTGCTGGTGCTTCTCTCCCATTAGCAGTGAGGATCAGCACATGGAAGGAATAGACTACCTGGGGTGTTAATCGCCTCCTTTCAGGGCTGCTGTGGGACCCTGGGCCGGCTCAGGGTCCCCTCTGCAGGTAAATCTTTCAGGTCTCCTTTCCAAGGCACCATTAAATACCCTGCAGGAGAATTCTTGGGCTGGTGGAGCCTCCAGGGACCTCCTAGGGGAAGGAAGGCTGGTGGAGGAGACAGTGTCCCTTCATCCTCTGAGCTCAATGCGGGCAGTGACAGGATGAAGGAAACCCTGGGGGAAACCTTTTAAACCTTGCTTTCCAATGACCTTTGGGGCTCCACTGGAGCCTGGGCCCAAAGGCCAGCAAGGCAGAGCGGAAGATCCCAGCACACAAGTGGAGTCCCTCCACCAATAGTGGTGGGGTATCCCTGGATCCTTAGCTTATTTGGATAATGTGTCTCCTCTGGTCATTCTGATCCACCCAAGAGCTGAGGACTGGGGCCACAATCAGCAGGGCTGCCATCTGGGGCATGCCCTTAAAGACAGATTGCTGTGGCCTTGGAGCTAAATACCAGACCTGGGATGCCGCCAGCTGCTGCTGAGGAAGCAGGACAGGCTGGGGAGGGGTGGTGTTACTAGTCATTGGATAGTGAGATCTTGGTTTAGCACAGGGAGTGACCTGAGAGCCCATCCTATCTTGTTAGTCCAACCTCCCATTTTACAGATGAGGAAGGTGAGTCCCCATGAAAAGTCACAAGGCAGTAAGTGATGGAGGCACACTGGAACTCTAGTTCTGGGATTCCACAGTCCAGGTCCTCTTTCCACTTGTAGGCCATGATTGCTGGGGGCTGGGGAAATTAAGCCCAACATCTGGCAACTTTCTATTTTGACAAATGATTCTTGTTAGCCGGAGGCTCAGCTCAGCTTTTCTCATTGCTGAGGGATTCCAAGTGTCCTTAGCATCTCCTACTTTTTTTGGGCCCTGGGGCACAGCCCTGATCTCTCTGCCCTAGTTTCTGCTTGGCTGACAGCCCATTTCAGAGCAAAAGATGCCTTTTGCTTCAGTGGTATTGACAATGTAAAAGCAGAATTGAAGCATTGACTCTTCTCTGCTGTCTGTTATGTTGCCCTCTCTTTCCTTGATGTCACTGAGTGGAGCGAGATGTGACTGGTGGCCTCCTGAGATGTGGGATTCACATGCAAAAAGAAGATGTATTTATATTTCATGAGACTCTCCTAGGGAACCAGATTTTAAGATCAGAATAAAAACTTACCCAAAGAGATTGAAGTTTGGGCCATTTCGTCAGCCATGATCTTTCTTCCTTGCTGACTGAGGCTTGCCTGAACTCCTGCTCTCACTTCTCCTGAATTTGGTGTGGAGACCAGACAGACCCTGTGGCAGAGGACTCTGCCTCGCCTTTCAGTTGTTCCTGGTTTCAACTATGATCGAGTGTTAAAATGATCCAGGAACACTTTAAATTCGATGTCATTCAGTCTGGCAAATATTCATTAAGAACACAAAATATCCCCCAAATAGTTTTGGATTGAAGTGGATATTCAGTTTGGGCTTTGCAACAGCCCAGACCTCTGATAACTGGGAGGTAGTGAGTCCTCCCTTCCTTCAAGGTCTCCAACCTAAGACTGGGGGACCACTGGTCCGGAGGATTCCAAAGGGGACTCTTCTGCAGCTACAGGCAGGACTGCAGGTCTTCCAAGGTCTCTTTCAGCTCAGGGATCTCTGATCTCTAGTCAGAATAACTCTGCAAACAGATAACATTTACATAGCTGTTCCAGGTTTGCAAAGCACTTTCCATATAGTATGTCACTGGATCCTCACCTTGACCCCAGAAGGGTGCTGTTTTTGTCCAGATTTTATAGTTGAAGAAGCCAAGGTTCATAAAAGAGAAATGCTTGCCTAGGGCCATACAGTGAGGACCAGAGGTGATAAGTTAGCCTCAGAGCTGAGATCTGAACTCAGGTCTTCCTGACTCCAAGTCCAGCACTCTATCTGCAATGCCATATTGGCTCTCACGAACAGATTCAGAGCTCTAGAAATTCCTTGTTTCAGTTTTGTCAATCAGTGGTGCATCTTTAAAGAAGCTTACATTCCATTAGGAGTATAGGGAACACTGGTCTATTGGCCAGCAGCTCTCTTGTATTCTGGCTCTCTTGATGGATTTGAGATCTCACCAACATGGACACTGACCAGTGTCCCAACCTTTCCATGCCTACCCAACCTGGGCAATTCCTATCTTCCTGTGCATCCTCCTTAGGGAACCTACTGTACATGCTTGGGTCTGAAGTGGACTTGTAATGAGGAAGACCCAAGTTCTCATCTGGCCTCAGACACTTAATAACTGGATGACCCTGGGCAAATTCACCTCTGTCTGCCTCAGTTCCCTCATCTGTAAAATAGAGATAATAAGTAATACTTACCTTGTTTATATTATCGTGAAGATAAAATGAGATAACGTTTGCAGAGTACTGGCAGATAGTAGATAATAAATAATGATGATGATTGTTGTGGTTTCTTTATGCTTCATTTGGCATTTGTAATCATAGGGTTGTTGAACACAGTTATCTCCGTTGTTACAATTCTCAAAGAATCTCATATGATTTTACCCTATGGATAGGATCTGCTTCACCGAGATAGAGTCTATATGTCTATCCCTCCCCCATCTCCCTTCTCCTACATCCAAGATTTAAAGAAAACCCAACCCATCAGTCAACATCCTGGGGTCTTATATCCTGGCTGTGGGGATCTGTTATTATTATTACTTTAAAACCAGAACAATTCAGGTCACTAGAGCTGCTTTGATGTACTTTGGGATTATTTCATTCCATTTTCATTTTTCCTAAAAAAGATTCAAATTGTAATTATTGCTCATGGAGAAAGAGGTCATGAAATGATCTGAGTTAAGCTATCACTTGACATGCTCCCCAAGTGTAGCAACAACTTTTATGATTTTATGCAAATTTCCAACTAAAACCTCAATAGACAGTTAATTTAGGTCATACCAGCGCATCGTTAGCTTTCGAGGGATGCTGGATAATCATACTAATGAAGAATAATGATCACTTATGCGTTCAACTAAAAATTATTTCTATGAAGACAAAGCTCCACCTTGTATTATCCCTCTTCTTAAATAAACCCAAGCAGCTTATCCGCCACACCACAGTGCTCTCAGAAATAAGACAAGGCCTGAAATCTGAAGCAAGTTAGCCATGTGGAGGTGCCACAGTTACACTTTTGTAGACCACTAAATTCTAGTCATTGGACCATGAGAGGCTGTGTGGTGTAGTGGATAGAACCTTGAACTTGGAGTCAGGAGCCCTTGGGTTTGGATCCTGCCTCAGACACTGACTAGTTGGGGGATGGTGGGAAAATCACTTTACTGCTAAGTAAATCTTTTTCCTCATCTGTAAAGGAGTGTATTGGACTCAGTGACTCTAGGGTTCCCTCCAACTCTGAAGCTATGATCACAGGATCCCTTCTTAGCTCTAATAAGCACTACTGCACCAATCTCCTAATTATTCTTTGGGTCTCAGTCTCTAGTTCTAGGTCACCCTGTGATAGGAAAATAGTTTGTTTCTAAAACTATTGTTGACAAGCCCCCATTGGTATACTTCCCTTTAACAATCACCCAATAGGTATGATTAGCTTTTAGCAAAGGCATTTCTTAAGATAATGTAAATTTTAACTATTTCCCTCCCTTCCTCCCATACCAAAAACACCCAATAAAAAACCTGGGCTGAAGTCTTTCATGGACACACACTCTGTGGGAAGAGTGAGTCTTGCTTGGAGTACAATGGTAGGCACCCTTTCAGGATACGCATGTGGCAAAGGTAGCTCAAAACTGGGAGTACTTTCTGTAGAAATCCCCACAGCTTATTTTAGGAGAGACTTTCCTTCTGGGCAGGTTTTCCAGTTAGGTTTCAAGGATCTATTCCTTTCCATAGCTACTTCTCTTCTCTACTGCCAGCTTCTCTTTCCTCAAAGCTACTCCTTCCTTTGAAGGGCTGTACCTCTGTGTCTCCTTCTGGAGTATGTGCCTCTCTACTTCCACAGAGGCAGTGTATCCTACTGGTCAAGCACCTCTCCTTTAGAGATGCGTGACTGATAGAGAGAGAGAGAGAAAGAGGAAGGAGAAATTTCCTCCTCTCCTTCTTTGGGGCCCTCCTCCATAGAAGGCTCCCAGTTTACAATCTCTCCCACTCCTGAAATTTGTTCATGGCAGAGATATTTAAAGGCCTGAGATGTGTGGCCAATGTTTCCCCTTATTTGACTCAATCAGAGAAGTATTCTCACCTCATAAATGTACCACCAGGTATTGATACATTACTAACTCATCCAATAATCATCAACTTGGTTTCTGTGATCACATCAATTGAGATGTGTGTGTGTGTGTGTGTGTGTGCACGTGTGTGTGAATTGCACACCCCTCTTCCTTGCATTAGTAACGAGAAACAAATGTTGGTCTTAGAGCTGGCAGGGGCCTTAGAAGTCATCTGATTGAATCTTTTCATTTTGAAGAGGAGGAAGCTAAGGCCCAGAGAGGAAATACCTTGTTCAAGGTGTCTCAGCTAATTAGTGGCAGAGCAGGGACAGGTTCTTGTCATGTAACTTTGGGAAGTCTGATTCAGTGAGAATCAACATTTCTTCCCTAATTTCTTTCAGTGCCTGATTTTAGGATTATTGACTATGTACTACGGAGTTACTTTCTGGCAACTCTACATTCGTGTCTAATGATATCCAAAGATTTGTTCACTGGAAAGGTGCCAACCATCCTGAGGAGCCTGGGCTTATCCTCCCACAGTGGTGACATCAGGCCCCAGGTCTTCCTAGTTTTCTCCAGGGTACCACATTCTTTCTTATTTCCTACAAGATCACTACTAATAGTTCAGTGATTAGAATATGTGAGGCAGAGAGACAGGTAGTGTGGCAGAGTAGACAGAGAGCTGCTGCTGGAGTCAGGGAACTTGGGATTCAAGGCTTCCCTGGGACATATATGAGCTGTGTGACTAGGCAAGTTCCAGAACCTTCTAAATCTTAGGCATGAAGATTACCAATGGCTGCTTTTCTGCTTTGCAGGAGAGAGTTCCACCCTGGGAATGGCCTAGACCTATGGAATCATAGGCCCAACAAAAACAAGCACGTTGCAGTGTGTGGGTCTGCTCAGAAGTGCCTGGACCTCTTCTCTTCCCTTCAGAGCTGTTCTTAGTGTCAGGTCACTGTACGGTCTGGGTACTGAGGCAGAATGAGTTTCCCCATGAAGGATGCTGTGAAAGCATTTGTCTTCAGGGTTTTCCCAGCAGGGGTGGTCTGCTGCCATTAGGGAAGAGCCTCCCCCCCCCCCCCCACATGTTGTGTCTTACAGTTCCCTGGATTTGTTTCCTGGGAAAGACACAAAGACATAGAAATGGGAAATGGAGCATTGTATTAGAGGTAAAGACTACTAGACTAACTGCCTGCAAGGCAGGGACTGTAAGCCTGGCCTCCATGGGTCAGCACCTAGTGTAGCTCTACACACTGGAGGCCTTCCTGTGGTGGTCATGGGCCATCTCTAGGCAGAGAGAAGCTGCCACCCGTCATTGGGAGAGAGCATTCCCCAGCTGTCATCCCTACATCTGGGCAATCAGAGCTATCTTCCCTCCCTCATTCTTTACTCTGTTGGCATTTACTCTGCCTCGGCTGGCCAAGGGCCTTACCGTCTGCCCTGTCCAAACGCACGCTGCTCCATTCGTGATTTTCTTTCCCTGAGTACCAAGGACAGCACCAAGGACCATAGCAGGCATGTTAAAAAAAAAAAAAAACAACAACAAAACACTTGTTAATGGAACAACTGTTTTGGTAATGGCAGCGGCTGCAGGCACTCCTTTTCTCAGAGGGGCCAGGCAGGGAGATGGGTCGATGTGAGGATGGGCAGTCGGCAGCCCAGGGTTCTAGCCCCAGCTTTCCCGCTAGTGGCTGCCTGTTCAGCTCTGACCCCCTCAGTTATGACAAGAGACCCAGAAGCCATCCTGGTCTTTTCCCTTGCTGTTGTCTCTAAAGAAGGAGTCGGAATCCAAGGGCACTTTGAGAGAGGAAAATGAAGAGAAGGCAGAGCTGGGCTCCCGATGGGGCAGATCTCTCGCCATTCTTACTGAACCTACATGAGCTTGGAGGCTGTTAGTTCCAAGAGGAGCCAGTGCTCTCGAGTTGAGTCCTTCGCTGCTTTCTAGCCCCCTTGTCTCCCCCCCCCCCAATTCCAGGGCCAGAGCTGGGATGAGGAACGTCCCCTCCCCACCCTCCCCCTCTACTGCTGGGCCTGGCAGGGCTGGCTGTCTAGGACACATCACCAGGGGGAGCCTGTGGCCTTTCTGAATCAGTCTCTTGGCTGAACTGACTTTTCAGGATGATCCCTTTGTTTCTGGGTTTTATCAGACCTGATTTCGTTTCACCTTTGAGCAGGAAAAGTCTTGTGCTGAGGTTGTAGGAATAAAAGTCCTGGAGGATGAAGATGGTGAGCCTCCAGTGCCCCACTCTGGGCAGAGGCGCCACTGTTTCCTCCTTAGTTTCCAGCCAGCTTGTTTTGGTTCTCAGAATCTGGAGTCACGAATAGAGAGCATCCTTCAGATTTGTAAGGCCAGACAGCCTGGACATGGAATCAGCCACCGTGTCCGCCTTGTCTACAAATCATAGAGTGAGGCCATCTTTGTCAGCTCTGACATTTGCGTGGCATTCAAGGCCCTTCCCAGTCTGGGACCACTTGACCTTTCTGTCCTTCTCAAGTCATTCTCCTTGGGGCTCTGTGCTCTAGCCAGATTCTCTGAATTCTTGTCTATCCTATGAACACTCTGGGTGTTTTCTCACCTCCTGCTTTTGCTCCTGCCTTCCTTCTTCAGCAGCTGCATTGCCACCTGCTCTTTGGGCTCAGCACCAATGCACCCCCTCCCCCCCAAGCCTTCCCTCCTTCTCCAAGCCTGGGATGATTGTTCTCGGTGTGTCTGCCCCCTCTGCTGACCCTGAAGTGTCCTTATTGGCAAGGACCCTTGTATGGTTCCTGGGCTCTTGGGGAGCTGGCTGCCCACTTCGAAGTCTCAATAAATGTGTGTGAGTATGCCTAGCTGGCACTTACCTATCTATCGAAGGTTGCCATTTTCTTGGTTTGAGGGAGGCTGGTAGAGGAACCTCCCTCTCCTAAGGGGGCCTGCCAGGGGCACCCAGAGCCAAAGTGACCCCACCAGGATCCCACAGATACTATCTATTCAGCAAAGGGGAAACCCATACACAGATCTTCCTGACTCTGAGGCTGGCTTTCTGCCCATTGGGCCATACAGCCTCTCATCTGTAGAAAGCTTAGGTGTTTGTACACTGCCTTGAAGATGACATCTCATTCAAAGCTCACAACAACCCTGTGAAGTAGGTACTATGGCTACTCTAATGTCCATTTAACAGGTGAGGAAACAGAGGCTCAGAAGGGATGTGACTTGACCAAAGTCACATAGGCAAAGTCAGGAGAATAAAAATATTATTATCTCCTTTTAATAGAGGAGGAAGCTAAGGGTGGGAGCCATACAGGAACTGTAACCAAGGTGACCCAGCTGCCAGTCAGGATTTGAAGCTGGGTCTTCTCCACCAGGAATTGCCACTGTGCTGTGCTGATACCTTAGCTGACTTGCATGAGATTGGGCGTTTCTTCCTTCTCCAGACCCTCCTGGCCTGGGAGCAGAAGGAGCAGGGACTTCAGAGGCTGCACATGCATGCTTTCCTAACATCTGTGGTGACTGTGGGGAAGTGGGGAAGAAGGAACAAGTATGTTTAAGCACCTACTGTTACCAGGGGCTGTACAAATATTTTCTCACAACAACCCTGGAAGTTGGTGCTTTGAAGACCCCCATTTTACAGTTGAGTGACTCATCCAGGGCCTGAATCTGTATTTGAACTCAGGACTTCCCAACTTCAGGCCCAGTGCTCTATCCGCTGCTCCACCAAGCTTCCCCTGCTGCATTGGGTCAGGGCTTTGGTTTTGAGTTCAGATTTGGGAGTGTCCAGTTTAGATTCCTCCTGTGAACGTGTCTTCCAGTCACTGCTGTTGCATCTGCTTCCAAGGGTTGTTACTGCCTGGGTGACATCGGGGATAAAGGAAGTCTGACTTTGTTAAGAAAAAGCATGCTTTCATTTGGGCAAACCCCAGACCTTCACCTGGCGCTCTATGTGGCTCCTAATGTAGTTTGTCATCCCAATTTCCCACATCCTCTTTCTTGGGGCAGAAGTCTTTTATTTGATTATATAGGGCAATCTTATCACTAGGACCTGTGGCTGCAGCCTGCTGGGCTGGAGTGCAGGGACAACTTAAGCACAGGGACGTAGGAGAATGTCCCCACTCCCTGGGTCTGTGACAGAAGCCTTGAGGAGCATGGACACCGGCTCTGATCTCCCTCATCTTTCTTTAACCTTTGCTAGGAACACGACACACGTCTGATTGAATGTCAGGCCACTTTTACAAACAACTGAGAAGCACAGAGGGGAGGCCTGTAGCAAGAGATACAGCAAATGTTCAGATTTGATTTAAAGGGCGGACATGGACTCGAGTGAGAAAATGTTGGACAAGTCTCAGTCACAAGATCTCCTGAACTGGGAGGGGCCTCCTGGCTGTCTAGGCCCACTGGTACCTGAAATAGAATCCTCTCCCTAACATGCTAGAGGGCAGCTAACCTCTGTCTGAAGCAAGACTTCAAGGGGGAGAAGCCATTAGCCCCTAAGGCAGTGTACCGCCCCCCCCCCCCCCCAAGCTTGGATCATCAACAAATGTTTCATCGTGTTATTATTATAAGGGTATTTTTTTGTAAGGGTCCCACCCAGAAAACCAAAATGCCCAGGACAGGCAGAGCTCTGAGAGAGCTGGGCTCTACCTCTTGCACTGAAGGACTCATGGTCAAAGCTGCCTGGATGGAATGGCGAGGGCGGGCGTCTCTTCCCTAGGAGCTGCCATCTTGTTCCATACAACATGAGCTAGAGATGGTGAGACCCTGATGGTGACAGGATGCCAAACCAAAAAGCATTAGGTCTCATGTCCATGCCCTGTGTTTGGAGCAGGAGCCACGAGCTCTGAAATCTCCCCCTAAGGACTGGCCCTACTGCGTACTGTGAGTTAAACATTGGCTGTTACCTGGGTTGTATTATTTACATTCCTTCACCTGTGTGTGTGAGGCCTTTGGGAAGCCATGCACATTGAATTGTGGCTTTTCCTAAAGTCCAGAGAAGCGGGGAGTATGAAATATTGCAAATGGTGGACTGGCTGTCTGGGTCAGGAAAAGAAGCAACCCCAGGGTATGTCATTCTCTATTGCTCCTAGCTTCCATGTTACTGTACTATTCCTGGAGGGAGGGACTCCATTCTGTCAAAGTCACGTTGACTGAGGCTCCTAGGATGCTCCCTCTGGAGCTGGAAGAGACTTCAGGGTCTTCTCATCTTCCTCCTTCATTGTACACCTAAGGAAACCCAGGCCTCGGCAGTGAATTGCCCTGCTCAAAGGCAGGTAGCCTCAGTTGGAGAAGCTGAATCCAGGTCACATTTTCCCTCTGTCTCTTCTCCAGGTTAACCATCCACATCATCTTTAACCAGTCCTCAGAAAGGATAACCTTGAGACTTTTCACCATCCTGGTGAAACCCCACAATCCATCTGACATATAAGAACACTGAATTGGAGAGGGGCGAAGGACTTTCCCAAGATCACCCCAGGACCAGGGAAGTGGGGGGGCCAGGACTCCCCCTCACAACGACCCCGAGACCAGGGCTCCTTCCACTAGCCAAGTGGTTGGAGTTAGGTTCTTTAGCCAGATGACACTTGCAGCTGTTTGCTGAGTAATTCTAGTATTGAACTAACTTATTTGGAGCTTTGGAGGAGTTGGGATTAATTTAATCTATGCAGACATCTTCTCTACCTGCTTAAGTCACAGCGCCTGGCATGCAGTAGGTGCTTATACACTTATCCTCTTATTCCCACTGCTATGAAGCATGTGACATCTACTGCCCTATTACTCTACTCAAAACCCTTGTGATCAGAATTGTAGATGACAATAGTCACCAATTCCCCACCTGTCAGACCAGTCCGAATCAGCCCCATCCCTCTTGGCCTCTCCATTTGTTTTCTGGGACCCCTATTCTATCATTAACTAACCATCCTTCATATCAGGCTGGCGTCCTCCCCCAGAAGTCCCTCCAAATATATCTGGGGTTTACTTCTCTGTGCACTCATTGATTCCCTCAATAGAACGAGGAGTTTTGGGAGCTTGGACTGCTTTGTATTTGTGATAATGTCTCCATCATCCAGTACAATGCCTTAATAGATGTTTGTTGAGTTACCACGAGGGCAAACCAAGCCACAAATCATTGCTACTGAAACTTCTTTTTAGGGGGATTGGTGCAACACACTGACTGAGATATGGCGGACATCACTGGGCATCCTTCTGTTGCACAGACAGAGCTTGACCCTGAAGGAGGGGAGATGCCATGAGGTCACCTCAAAGGAAGAGGGGTAGTGACAAGGGGAGGTGGAAGGCACAAGGATGAGGGAGCTCCCTGATGATGCCCCCGTGATCTTTCCAGCTGACACCCTGAGGCAGTTCTCCCACCCTCCCCCATTCACCACTTGGAGCACCCCTCCTCCCAGTGGAACAGCCTTGAAAGTAAGTTGGTGTTAGCTGTTTCCCTTACATCAAGGGGTTCAGTTGAAGTCTAACAATGGAAATAAATTAAGATGCCAAGAGGTATGCACAGCATTGCTTTAACTATGGTCTCTTGGCTCATTTAATTTTCACTGTGTTTTCATCGAAGACCATCCTATGAAAGGCTTTGATGTTGGAGTCCTTTCAAAGCAGCCACATACACGTCTGAGTGTCATGTAACTGTCCATGGAAGCTGCTGCAGTATGCTGTAATTGGGAGGAGGGGGGCGTCATCATGGGGCTGCCAAAGGATGGCTATTGTCACGAAAGACATCCCACTCATCCTTCATGGCTGGATCCAAAGACTGCAGCAGAATAAGTCCCAGATCAGGATTTATCTTCAAGGGCGCAAATGAGCTCTTGAGTTTACTCCAACACGAAGCGCTGCAGGTAGTGTGTGTGTGGGGGATGTCCATTTAATATATTGCTAATGTTTGATTTTTCTTTAATACTGATCTGTGATTTAATTTCACTGTAGCAGGCCTTTACTCCAAGGAAAATCATCCCTGGTTCTGCACCTGGCAGCCTTAGGGAGCTGCCTCTGGCCACAGAGCCGGTAAGTGACTCACTCAGGGCTGCACAGCCAAGATGTGTCAGTGGTGGGCCCTGAGCCCCACTTTTTCCTGACTTTTTTGGACCTATCTACTTGGCCATGCTTTCTTTAAACACTAAACATAATACTTGATAAATATCAAGAAATGCTTACCATTTACTTCTGCTGGACCCTTATTTGTTGGTCAACCATTGACTCCTTCCTACATTTCTTAGCCTGCAAACCCCACTGTGGTTTTTCTAATCCCTTTGCCCCTTAAACTCCTCAAACTTGGCTCGAGGAGAGGACCTCATGTTCTTCTGTACAGAGAAGATAGACCATAGAAGATAGACCATACATCATGAACTTCCTCTCCCTTCTATGTCTCTATTAAAATCTCTAGACTAAGAGCATCCACCTTCTTCCAACCTTCCCTCCTTTCATACTTTCTGCTTTGAAGAGCTCAGCCAGTCCCTCCCTCCTGGGTGATAACTCTGCAATCTGCCTTTGCAGCCTCTGTCATCTTTGCTGAACAACCTTTCTGCTGTCCCTAGAGCTTCGTGCTGGACGCTTCTGCTTGAGTGTACCCCTCAAACTCATCACTTGCTCCCAGCTGCTCTCCCCTGCCATCTCCTCCAGACCACCCCTTTTGCTTTACTGGTGGCCTTGAAGCCATTTTTAGGTCTAGCCTTTCCCTTCAGCCTCTAACAGCCAAACATCTCCCAATTCCTCTTGAGTCTGCTTTGGTAACACAATGTCATGTGGCATCATGAGCACAGGAACTGGTGTGAGAAATCTTGGATTTGAATCTTAGCTAAGATGGTAGCTGGGCCAATTTAGGCAGATCCCAACCCTTCCCAGTCCTAGTGTCCTCATCTAGAAGTTGGGGCCATTAATACCTACACCGCCCATGTCATGGGTTCTTTCATTTCCACTGAGTTGGTCCAGGCCTTCAGCATCCCTTCCTCTTGCCCTCCCCATCCAATCCAGCCTGCACAACTGGCTGCTAAATCTTTCTACACTGGAATTCTGCACACATTAGCCTTTTCCTTTGGCTTTCAGGGGTGGTTTCTTTACCATAGCCTACAGGATGAAGGCCAGACTCCATAACTTGCAAGGACCCAACCTACCAACCTACCTCTCATTCTGTATTCATAGGTGTCTTCTGCCCTGGGAAGATCATTATCCTTTTTGGGAATGCGTCCCCATCCCCTGCATAGTTGTCTAAGTCCTACAGATTCTTCAAGGGCCAGAGACAATTTCCAGCCACCTCCCACCCCCCAGGCCCCCCCTTGAAGCCTTTCTGCACCCAAACATCCACTGGGGATGTCTCCTTCTGAATTTCTGTCTTCTGTTCTACTTGTTTGGCACTTGGTAATTTCACTGGCAGAAGGAACTC
Organism: Pseudochirops cupreus; assembly: GCA_028627135.1. Lineage (NCBI taxonomy): Eukaryota > Metazoa > Chordata > Mammalia > Diprotodontia > Pseudocheiridae > Pseudochirops > Pseudochirops cupreus. The sequence continues at coordinate 584,733,310 of CM053581.1, forward strand.
CCTGTTCCAGTGCAGATTTTCCCCAGGCTGCTTCAGTTTAGGAGACTGCCCAAGGGCACTGAGATGGTGAAGCGACTGGCCATGACCTCATTGCGGGTATGGACCTGAGACAGTGCTGGAGCTCCAGCCCTGCTGACGATGATTTCTGCCAACACTTAATGGGCACTTGGCACCCCACCCCCCACTGTTTCCTTTGTAATGTTGTCAGTTTCTTGCTAGAGCTCCAGAGCAAAGGCCTTGAAGGCAGGGTTTTGTGTCTTCCTGTCTCCTTAGTGCATCCCCAAGGCAATACAGATGAACCTTGTGGAAAGGGGGTTGTGTCCAGGGCAGAGAGCCTGGGGCTGAGTCCCTGCTCTGCCTCGGGCTCCCTGGGTGACCTTGGGAAAATTATGCCCCTCTCTCAGCCTCATCTTCTGTTTCTTCTTCTTTTTTGAATGCACAGTAAGTAGTACATAATCCAAGTCATTTTTAAAAATTGATTTGTTTATTTACTTTTAGTTTACAAGATTCAGTTCCACAATCCCTTGAGTTTCAAATTTACTCCCCTCCCCCCCTCCCCCATGGCAACATGCAATCAAGTATAGGATCTGCAAATACTTTCACATTGGACATTAGTCTGGTTGTATAGAAGGGTTGTAACTGATGGAG
>CM053581.1:584734457-584770211 GCA_028627135.1 Pseudochirops cupreus
GTGTGTGTGTGTGTGTGTGTGAGTGTATGTGAGTGTGTGTGAGAGGGTGTGTGTGTGTATGCATGTGTGTGTGCATGTGAGTGTGTGTGTGCATAAGTGTGTATGAGAGGGTGTATATGCATGCATGCATGTGTGTGTGTGTACAAGTGTGAGAGAGGGTGTATGTGAGTATGTGTGAGTGTGTGTGCATGAGTGTGTATGAGAGAGGGTGTGTGTGCATGTGAGTGTGTGTATATGTGAGTGTGTATATGAATGTGTGTGCATGAGTGTGTGTGTGTGTGTGTGCGTGTGTGTGTGTATGACACTAGGTCATGGAGGACTTTGAACCCAGATAGAATATTTTGTGTTTGGTCTTGGGTTCAGTAGGAAGGCGTTGGGGTTTATTAAATGGGTATGTGTTATGTGGCTGGACGTGTTCTCTGCTGAATGGAGGCCTGAGTGGGAAGAGGCTGAGGTGGGCAGCTTTTATAAGAGCCCATGTGTGAGGGGGTGAGGGCCTGCTCCAGGGTGGGGGCAGTGTGTGAGGACAGATCGGGCAGGGGCCCTATTCAGGGGGTCCCAGGGCAGTAAAGAGTTGAGAATGACTCTTGAGTTGTGAGCCCAGGGGACTGGGAGGATGTTGTTGCCCTCAACAGCAATAGGGAAGTGAGGATGTGGATGGAGGGTGAGGGGGAAAGATTGGGAGTTCCATCTGGACCATGTTGGGAGTCTGATTCAAGGTGTCTGACAGACTGTTGGAGCTAGAAGCCTTGGGGTTGGCAGGGAGGCTAAAGCAGGTTAGGCAGATTAGGGAATTATCAGCATCAAGATCCCATATCCACAGGGGCTGCAGAGTTTGCCAAGTGGAGAAGGGTGGAGGGAGAAAGGAAGAGGGCCCAGGACGGAGCCCTGGGGGACACCTGCGGTTAGAGGGAGGGTCCAGCAAAGGAGACCGAGGAGAGAAACCTAGAGAAAGGAGTGATCAGCAGATGTGTCCAAGGCTGCCAAGGAGTCTAGGTTAATGAGGCCCGAGAGAAGGGCACCAGGGATCATCAGTAACTTTGGAAAGCTTGGTTGGAAGCCAGATTGTAAGAGGTCAAGAGGAGAGAAAGTGGAGGCCCTCCGTCCCACAGCTGCTGAGGGCCAGGCCCAGCCCCAGGAATGCAGTCTGATCCTCTGCAGACAGATACAGAAGGGGCCTGGTGGAGCTCAGCCTGCTCCCAGAGAAGCTTGTCATTGGTTCCATCCTGTGTCTGAGGGGGGATAAAAATACCACCTACTCTTCTGAAACAGTTCTCTGGATGTTTGTTTAACTGGGTGAACCTCACTGAGTCACTGCCCAAAATGCACTGGGACCAGGACTAACACACTGACACTTAGCAGTTCTGTGCACCATATTTTAGGCAGGATGCTGATGAGCCAGAGAGTACCCAGAGGAGATGGGCCATTGGGATGGGTAGGGGTCTCTGCACTATGGGCATCACTGTGACCACCTGGGAGCATTCCATTGGAGAAGAGCTTAGGTGGATCAGAAGCCATGACCACTGCCTTGTCTTTGAAGGTTGGTCACAGGCTTAAGCCTTCCTCCAGAGCAGTGGTTCTCAACCTGTGGGTCGTGACCCCTTTGGGGTCGAACGACACTTTCACAGGGGTCACAGGAGTTGCCTAAGATCATCGGAAAACACATATTTCCGATGGTCTTAGGAACTGAGACACCAGTCCTCTAGCCGTGTCCAGGAGAGTCTGCCCACATGCAGATACACCCACATATGAGCATTAAAGGGTCAGGGCATTAGGAAGGTTGAGAACCACTGGTCTAGAGGAATGTATGGCTTGGGAGGATATTTCCAGCCCCCAGGGCTTCCAGCAGGAGCTGGGCGGCCCTTGGCTAGGGACTCTCATTAAGGCCCATGTGGTACTAGCTGCTCCTTCTGACTCTGGCCAAAAAATGTGGCTTCAGAAGGAGGGTCTTGTGCCTAGGAAGAGCAGGGAATTGAAAACCATTCATTGCCCTAAGTCTCAGGGTGCATTTTATTTAAAAACACTGGAAATTACTTTTGCTGCAAATGTTAAATTAACCCTCCTGGTGGGTTCTGATGTGTGCACAAGGATTGGAGGCTGAATTTCCTGGGGGCAAAGAATATTTCTCACGGGAACATAAGCTTTCCACCAGTGTAACACAGATAGGCCATGGTGTGTGTATCTGTGTCTGTGTGTGTGTGCGTGCATGGGCACTTTCCTCCCCTTTGTGCTGTAGCACACAGCCATAATGCTGCTTGGCCTTCCTGGGCTGCACTGAGGAGTCGGAGGTGGGAAGGGCTGCTTGTGTAAGGTCCAGAGCTAAACTAAATAGTAACATTTCCATCTCACACAGATGCTTACATCCCATTGCTGGGACCATGGAGAGCGTTCCCGGACTCCAGCAACGTTCAGGAGGCTTATTCACATATGTCAATGTACACACACACACAGACACGCATGTGCTCGCCCCTTTAATAAAAATGCTTCTAACATTATCACATCACCCTCATTGAAAAGCTCTCATCAGGTCCTCCTAATCAACACCCTGCCCCACTGGGTGCTGTCTGTCTAGGAGGTTACCAGTGAAAACAAGTTCAAAGCAAAAAGAGCCATATTCGCTTCATGGTCCTTGGCCACTTAACTTGGCGGCTTTGGTCCCAGCTCCACCCGCTCCTATTGTGGACTTTGGTCTCCCCCCTTGTATTCTTATTTCCAGTATCATCCATTGTTCCCTTAATATCAAGGGATGGCACCGGACTAGATGGCTTCCACCCCTTTGCTTTTATGATGTGAAATATTGGACCTTTTCATTGAAAGGAGCAAGTATGCTGATAAAAGCAGGCCGTTTTAGGGCTCAAACGCAAGAAACCAATAGGATGGATTAATGTTTTGGCTGCTGCTGCTGCTGGGCACCAAGGTGCTGTGTTGAGATGCGTGGAATCAAGGGTGCTTGGGTTCCAACCTTCCCTCCACCGTGTCCTGGCTCCATGACCCCTGGCCCTTTACCTGCACTCTCTGCTTCAGGCAGCTCTCTGACTATAAGTAATGGGAGGAGGAGGCAGCAGAGATCAGAAGAGGGTGTTTCCTCATCAGCAACGGAATTAGATCTGATCCAAAAAAGAGGGGCTCACAATGATCTGTATGGTCTTTTAAAGCCCACACAATGTCCATTTTCCTCTCTGATCCTCCCAAAAACTCCATGAGGGAGGCTCTTCAGGTCTTATTAAACCTCAGTTCACAGATAGGGAGGTTCAGAGAATTTATAAGATGTGCCAAGGCTCAGATGGCTAACTAGTGTGAGGAGTAGGATTCTAACCCGGGTCATCCTGACTCTAAGTCCATAAACACCCCAAACCCATATATTTCTGCACCTCGTCTAATTGGGACGAGAAGCCTTCCTGGTGGGAACACAAAGTCATGGAGGGAAGCCAAAAGAACTGCCCGGGGATATTCCCAGGGTTCCCTCCAATGTCCTCAAGGAGGCATTGTGTCTGAAAGAGGTGGAGATACACTTGGAGGGCATTTTATGGTAAGAAAAATGGCTGTAGCCATTGCAGAAATATACGTATGGTCAGAAAACTGGGCTGAGAACCAAATGTGTCCCAAAGAAGAATGGAAGGCATGGAGGAGGAGAATCTCAGGACGGCAGTGGAGGACAAGCTACAGTATCAGTGCTAGCTGGAGATCATTGAGTTCGGTGGAGAGAATGAGTCTAGAGATGGGATAGCTGTCCTGCCCCATGAGGAGTGCTGTCCTGTGGGGAAGGGGCCCCATAGGGCAGAACTGGGAGTGGGGCCAATTTGGCTCCATGCCAGGGAAGGCTTCCTAATAATTAGAGCTGGTCCAGGGTGGAAGGGGCTGCCCAGGGTGGTGGTAGACTTCTCCTTAAAGACCATGAGCAAAGACTGGATGACCGCTAGAGAATATTCTATGGGGCCCAGTGGCCCAGCGACCCAGTGGACAGAGTACTGACTTTCAAGTCAAAAAGACCCAAGTTCATATCCTGGTTCAGGCATCTGCTAGTGGTTAGCCTGGGCAAATCACTTCACTTTTCAGTCTAAGTTTCCTTATCTGTGCAATGGGGATCCAAATGGCCATTACCTCTCAGGATGACTGAGGATCCAACGAAATAACATGTGTAAAATGCTTGGCAGACTTAAGTCTGTTGGCACTGTTATGCCAAAGTCAGTTGTATGTTATATTATCACGTCAGCTCTGGTGGAGCAGCTGCTTCTTGTTTGGAAGGATGGTGTGAGTCTTTGTAACTGGGGAGGCATCATCAGGTTTGGAGACTTGTTATTTCCCCGTCTGCATGTGAGACACACACATATGCACATGCACACACACACGTACACACACACTCATGCACATACATGTACATGCACGCACATGCACAAACTCACTCATGCACACCCACACATGCAGGATTTGTTTGTTCGTTTCTTCCATCCATCCTGTAGCTGACTGAGGAGCCCTGGGCTCTCCAGGTTCCTGCTTTTTTTGCCGCTAGCTTCAGAGGGGCTACAAACAACAGCGATCGCTCGACCCAGCATTGCTCAGCATGCTTTCTTTCCCACTGTGCTGGCTACCTTTCCATTTGCTACATTTGTCATTAGAGACGAAACTTTGGCCTTTGGCGTGAAGGTCAATATCTGGAAATCCCCAGCTTCCAGAAGAAGCTCAATGACTATGTGCTGGTGGAGCCCACCCAGCTATGCCCTTGGCATGGTTTTCAGACTCTGCATGTCCCATAGGATTATAAGTTTAGAACCAGAAGGAACCTTAGAAGTCATATATGCCAATAGAGTGGAAGTGGCTTGGCCAGGCTCTTCAGACAGATCCCTTCTGACCCCATCCTTCTTTATCCCCCTGCTACCTTAGCAGTGCCAGGTGAGAGGAAACCACTCCCTTCCCTTTTTCTCTGCTTAAAGGAACATGGCCCAGAGTAGGAAAGGCTATTGGCAAGAAAGGACTAGGTGCTCAGATTCTGTATTTGTAAACTTCCTCAAAATGGCCCAAGAGCCAGTCATGCTGATGGCGACACACACACACAAGAGAAGGTGTCGGCATGGAGGCCATCTGAACGTCCATCTGGGCTGGACACGTTCTGGTGGTCTTGAATGTCAGCAGCCTGCAGCGGGGCAGACTTGCTTAAGACCATGATGGGCAGGCTCAGGCCCGAGGGCCTCCCGGTCAGTCTGTTCTACTTGATGGCTTTATTGCCGTGTTATTACACTTGAATTAGACCAGACTCCCACTTTGGGTTTAATTGTGTTTAAGAAGGAAGTTGATTTAGCTAAAATGATTTAAAGAATTAGTACTAGCCCTATATACTAAAAAGGTGACGAACATAATTAATTCCAGAGACCCCTGGGGCAGAAGACCAGAGAAGGCTCCAGCCTGGCTGAGGGTCTGGCTCCAGCCGGCTGGCACAAAGCTTCTTGGCTTTCCTGAGGAGTGGCACTCCACAGTGCCCACCTTCTCCTTAGCCAGAACCCACCAATTCCCTTCCAGCATGTTGAGAACACTTTACTCCAGCTCAAGTGTTTAAACAAAGCAAAAAACTCCCGTGAGCAGCTGCCCTCCTGGCGTGGAATCCAGTGGCCAAATGGAGCCATCGCCATTATCAGAACCGTCTTTTCCTGGGCTGTTGCCATCACTTGAAGAAGCTGCCCGTCAGCAGGCACTAATCAACCTTTGCAGCCTTTGCTGGTCGCTTCCCACGGTCCTGGGGCTCGCGCCATTTTTTCCTTCTTGCTTTCCCCCATTCTTTGCATGGGGTTGGGCATCACGGTGAAGGCTGGTAAAGCGTCATGGGCATTCGGACGGATGAAGCTTCCACTCTGGGCCCAGTTCATTCCCCGTCATTTATTTTACCTTCCATTTGCTGGCCTGTTTGACCAACACAACAGGGTTCTGATGTCCGCAGCAAAGACGAGATTAGAGATGAGAATTGTGGGTGTGATTGCACTTTAGGAGGCAGTGAGATATGGTGGAGAGAGCTGGCCAGACAGACACACCCGGGTTCAAATTCTGCTCCCACTTCTTGCTTTTAGCATAAACTTTGGTCACTCTCTACGCATCTCTGGAGCCTCAGTTTCCTCAGCTGTAAAGGGGCAGAACAGAGTATGACTAATAACAAAGAAAGAACTCTGGAGAAGAATTGGAACAAAGTATTTCATCAAAAAACCAAAATGATGGGGGAAGATGGTCTAGGCATGTGGCAAATGCAAGGAGTGACAACTGGACAGACCCTTGGTTCTGCTGAGGTCATCCTGGTGAAGTCCTGAAGAAGCAAGGAGGGCCCACCAGAGGGCACTGGGCAGACGGCCTGTGGTGAGCCAAGGGGAGGATGTGGACACGAGGGAGCATTCACATCCTCGAGAATCCAGATCCTTGGAGTAGCCCAGAAGGGCATTCTGTAGGCATCTGTGCAGCAGAATGCCCCATGTCCAGGCACACAGCATTTAGAAGGTATCTTTTAAGCTATAATTTCTGTGCCACTCACCATCAGAAAGAGACTGCAGAGTTAAGCCAAAGGGCCAGTCTTGGAGTGGGTGTGACTGAAAGAAAAAGCATTTATGAAATCCCTATTATGTGCCAACCCCTGTGCTAAGTGCTGTGGATACACATAGAAGCAACCAAGACAGTCCCTGCCCTCAAGGAGCTTATGTTCAAATTGGGAAAGACAACACATTGAGAGGAGTGGGGTGTTTTCAACAGGGAAGTTGGAGAAATGGTGCTTGGAGCCATAGGGCGACTGGTGAATATGTCCTTCCTAGGGATGGGAATGCCAACTCAAGCTTTTCTGCGAGCTAGAGCTAGAAGGCAAGAGGGACCATGGGGAAGGGCAGGTGTGGAGATGGTTGGGAAATAGCTGGGGGCCTTGGGAAGCTGCCCTGGAGCTGACACTGCAGCCACACTCTGCTCTTGCTGGGGCTTCTGCTGCTCTGGGGCAGCCTTGGCCCAGGATCGATCCATCCTTGAAGAATCTCTCAACAGGAGGAGCCTGAAGGCTGTAGTTCTTTTTGTCAGATGGAGACACTGAGGCTCCGGGGAGTCAGTAGAGGCATGACATAGTTGACATGATATCTTTCCTGTCATTTGCTACAGCTGTCTGATGACCCATGAGCCCCATGTCCCTCCCTCCATATCACGCATTACATGGAAATAGGAGGCTTTCAGGTAAGCAAGCACCTTTGTGCCTGTGCCCCTAGCCTCACCCCCACTCTAAGCGTCTTGTGTCCCTTTGGTCTGTACCGATATTGTGGGGTGTATCAAGGAGAACTAGCGCCCCACTGCTCATCTGCCTCAGGCATCTCCCTGACACTCAGCCGTCACCCATGGCCCCCAGAAGCTGCAGAGTGCTCCGTGGCCATGCCCTCTCCACACACAGGCTAAGCCTGACGGACTTATGGGCCTCGAACATGTTGGTGACTTAGGTGGTGTCTACCCAAGCTGGTGATGGCTTCTTCCAGTGGCGCAGGAGGATGCCTTGAAGGTGGCTGAGGCTTGGTCAGACAGGAGGATGCACGCTGCCTTGTCCTGCCCGTGAGGCCGGTGACTTTGTGCAGCTCGGCCTCACGTATGTCCAAAGCACATGCAAATCGAGACATCTCCTGGAATGTTCCAGTCTGGGCTTTTGCAGGTTCATGGGCAGTTATCCTTCCCCCCTATTCTACTGTGTTTTGGAAATGCTTGTTCTATTTCTTAAATTCAGAACAAAATAAGTAAAAATAGTAAACCCCCCCCAAAGAGAACAAGGTACAAACAGCCACCACCTACATCTGGACCTAGATACGGGCACGTGGTCACCACCAGGCAGAGGGAAGCTCTTTGCTTCAGACACGATTTCATTCTTGCTTTTGTATGCCCAGCACAGGGCCTGGCGCCTAGTAGGTCCTGCTGAACCACCTCCTGATGACTGACAAAGCCTGCAGGAGGCTGTTTACTTCACAGGAAGTCCTGTCTCAAACATCCTGACCCCCATCCCAGAGGGACAATAGCCGCCCCTTACAAGGAAGCAGGCCTGGTGGGGAGACAGAGTCTCCCACTGATCCCAAACAAGACCACTTTGTCCTGTAGAGAAAATGACAGCAAGAAGCAATGGAAGGCAAACGGAGATGCTCCTGTCCATGTGCGTGAGGCAGCTCTTCCCTGCAGGGTCCATGAGCTCAAGTCAGGCTGTCTGAATCAAGAGAGCTCTGAGTAGGCATCCCCAAAGGAAGCAGCTGCCCTGGAGGGGGTGTGACCAGCAGCCACCAGCAGATGGTGGAAAACGTGGCGTGTGGGACATCACGAGACCCCAAGGATGCCTGTGGCCTCGTCTGGCTCTGGCCAGACTGCAGGGGGCACCAGCATCACCCAAGAAACAGGGCATCGAGGGTGTCGGCTGCAGGGACACGCTTGCGTGCCTGGTGGCCTCTGTGCAGGATCGAGAGGATGGTCCTGGGTGACCTGTCTGGCCTCGCCTACTGACAGGACCAGCAGCTACAGTTCCAAGTCTAGGTTCAGTATGAAAGCAAGAGTGAGTGATGGTATTTTTACCACGCAAAGGCTAATGAGCTTTGTTAGCCAGGCAGAATAAATAAATCTGACTTGAACCTCCAAAGGAGAAATTCATTAACCACCCTCGTCAATGTGGAGGCATCGTGCTAATTGACAGGGGTTCTTCTCTCCACGTCTTTCACTGAATGCCAATTACCATTCTAAATGATATGAAATGGATATTGTTTATGCAGGTGGCAGAGGGCCCACTGCCCTTTCTCATGGCTGCTGCATCTCCAAAGGCCAGGGGAGCTGGCGCCAGCCTTTCTTACCACATAATGACCAAAGTCAAGGTTGGTGCCCCTTGGCTCACAGTATGACGACGAGAGAAGTCGATGAACAGTTCTGCAAAACCGTGGCATGGAGCTTCCTGTCCCTCCTGGTCTGGCTGGGCTGGCCCTGGGGAGCAGAGAGCCTGAGTACTCACCTTGGCTGAAACATCCCAGGTGTGGGGAAGGCAAAATGGAAGCCTGTCAGTAGAAATTAGTCAGCCTCAGTTTCTCCTAGCTCTATTCAGCAGCCCAGGAGTAGTAATGGAGAACTCAGAGGTTAGGAGCCATTCAGGGCTGAGATTTTGCAAGAAATGAGTGGTAACAAGGCAAGGGGGCAAAGGGATCCAAGAGTAGAGGACAATGTGTATGGCTCAGGCCGAGCATCCAGGGAAGTGATGACCTGAGGGAGCCCTGATGATGGAGGGACCATAGGGTGGATGAGGAATGGCCATGGGAGAAGTGAGAAGGACTTGAGAGAGACGGAATGGATGGGAATGGATGGAAGACATGGCTAGAGACTGGGATTTCCAAATAGTTGATCATGGGAATAGGGCCCTGCTTGGGGGTGTGGAGTGGTGTGTGTGTGTGTGTGTGTGTGTGTGTGTGTGTGTGTGTGTGTGCAGTTGAAATCAAAGATGTGAGATGGAGGAACTGGGAGGCGAGGCTGTTTAAGGTAACCTACATATATCTATTGACATCCCCTGGTAGAAAGGCAGGAGTTGGTGGAGAGAGGAAGACTTTGATGGGGAACTTGAGGAAGGAGACGAATTGTGCTGGGTGCCAGGAGGTAATTGCAGGTCCAGGCTGGGTCATATCTTCGGGTAGAGCTTCTCCCACGAAGAAGGACATTTTTCACTTCCGGCCCTCGGAATTCTTGCTACGACAATTCACTTACAGATATTGGGCTCAAACTGAGAGCACACTTTGTTTTCATAGAAGTAGTTACGTTAAATCAATAAAGCAAATGGCCAAACCCCGCATTTTATGCTTGCCAAATGAGAACCAAATGAGGGTTACAAGGAGCCCAGGAAGAAAGATGTGTGCTCCAAGGCAGAGATAATTGGAAAATCTTGGGAAACTGGCTTATTTATCTATTTGCTTGGTAAGTTATTTTTGCCATTTATTAAGCCTGGCTATAAATGACAATTTCTGGATGAATGAAGTTGGGGAAATATGAATAGTATTAGTCAGACCTGTTTACTGGGTACATCTTTACCAAGGAGAACAACGTAGTCACAGCCGTGCAGATGCCTTGAGTGGTAGGTTATGGTTCTTACGCTTCAGTTAAATTCAACCACAGTTCATTAAGTATGCACTCACCTATCTATGTGTATATATGTATGTGTATGTAGTTGTGTGTGTGTGTGCATGTGTAATACATATATACACCTACACACATATATACGTATTCATACACACACACACAGAGTTAACCCAGGAGTTCCCCTGATTACCTCAGTGAGCTTATGGGGAGGTGAGCCCTGGTTTGAGACTCTGCCATGCCCTGAGATGTAAAACACAAAGCTGGGAGGAAGCACTAACTCCCATTTGACAGGCTAGAACATTGGGTTGCAGCTACTGAGATGAAACCCAGCAGGGATGGATGTAAAGTCTTATGTTTGGGTTCAAGAAATCAATTTGCCAAGTACTGCAGGGGCCTTTTGTGGACTGTGTGCTCAGTAGGCAGAGTGATCCAAACAGGTCATTGTCTCTCAGGCTGCATTAAGAGTGGTAGGGCTTCTGGGAAGATGGAGCTGATGACGCTCTGCTCTTTTCAGACACATGTGTAACATTGTGTTCCTTTCTCAGTGTCATAGGATAAGCTGAAAAATGTCCAGGAGGGCTATCAGGAGGGTGGACGTTGCAATTTAAGCTTAATGTCTAGAAGAACTTTCTGATATTTAGAGCTGCTCAAAAGGAGAACGAGGTGTCTTGGAATGCAATAGCATTCTCCTCGGCAATTTTCAAGCATTTAGGGTTAGACAACATTACAATGCCAGATGACCATTTGTTGGGCTTGTGTTGTGGAGCAATTCTTTCAGGTATAGGATGGACTAGATGGCTGCTGGGTCCCTTCTGAATTGGTGCTTCTATGACAGGGGGTATGAAAAGGACCAGGCAACCGATCCTGGACTCCCTAGAGATTGAAGGGGGATGCATTGGTAGGCTCAGCCTGTGTGGGAAGAGCCAACATTTTGTCCTGAGCTTATCGAGAGGGGGTTGTTTGCAGGGTCTTCTTTTTCTCCTGCTCTCCTTCCCCTCTTCTGGAGTAAACCTGAGGTCAAATGAGGAGAGGAGCCAGAACCTCAAGGTACCAAAGCCACAGTACCCCAGACAGGACACCTGCTCTGCTCTTATTGAGAGTTATTTGGAGAAGACGAGCCTGGTGGGAGAGGGACTTTGTTGCCTGTTTAACAACTATGAGCTTGCTGCTCTTCCAGAAGAATTCTCAGGTTGGCACCATTAAGTTGCATTGCCTAGGTGAGTCTCTGCAGTAAAGTGGAATGCACTGGAATGTCAGGGATTGCCTGTATATGCAGCTAAACAGTGCAATGGGAAAGTACACAGGGCTTGGAGTCAGGAAGAACCCAGGCAAATCATTCACCTCCCTCAGCCTCAGTTTCCTCATCTGTAAAATGGTGATTGTAATACTACCTACTTCCTTGGATTGTGTGAAGATCAAACAAGATAACATTTGTAAAGTGCTTGGTGCCTGCACAGCAAAGATGTTCTGAAAATGTCTATTCCCTTCTTTCCCCTGTAAAATAATATCACCCACCTCACAGGGCTGGTGTGAGGATGAAGAAGTTAACCTGTCTACAATTTTAGCAAACCTTGAAGGGATATGTACATGTGGGCTGTTCTTCCCAGCCTCACACCCGATGCCTACAAGAGAATTCAAGACCGCAGGGTAATGCTCTGGAGGACCATGGGGCTCAGATCAGGGAAAGGGGGGATTCACCAGAATGAGAATTATTTCACTGGGTGTCCTTTTGTGTGTTTCTGCATTTTCTGTGGGGTAGATAAAAGCTGTCCTGTACCTAATGTGCAATATTAGCTCTTGGAGCTTCTATAGGTTTTGGGGATCCTATAGATCCACACCCATAGAGACCTAACCAATACAAGGGGTTGAGATTTCCCAGGGCAGCTTTTGGTTTGGAACAACATAAGAAAAAGAGCGAATGAATTTTCTTGGATATCTCCAAGATGGATTTCAGTATGTATAAGCCTAGAGCGTAGGATGCTAGGTCATGGACTATATTTCTTTCCTTAATCTTTTTTTTTTAATTCCTGTGATGTACACTTATTAAGGTTAAGGTAATTTATGAAATAGACTCTGGATTTTATGTGCATCTGACGTATTATATCCATCCCATCCCCCTCTGTTTGGGGAGGTATTCATCATTAAGCAATTACTGTCATAGAAGGGCTGACATTTAAAGTTTTCACAGTTGTTATGAGCTCATTGCTGAGGTTTGATCTTTGTGACATGCCAGTTTTAATGAAAAATAAGAGAATGTAATAAAATGTGAGAACAGTGTTATTTGCCTTAGACAAACATACATATATACATATATATGTACATATATATTATATTGTATTAACCTAAGGGGAAAAAAAAGGTTTTCCTTTTGTTGGGCTGCTCTTATGACCCTACATGATAATGAAAAGTTTGAGGAATCATCATGACAAAATTAGAGAATAGTAACTCTCGAACAATTCGTGAGGTGGTCTTGCCTCGGTGGCAGTATGGTGCATCTCCCCCACTGCCCCACCAAGCAGGCTTCCCTACTCACTTCTCCATCTTCTCTCCCTGTGGGTAGCCAACCTGCCCAGAGAGCAGAACCTGAGAGGGCCTTCAGAGGACACTGCTCTCCTTTTAACTGGCCAGACCACAGAGTTAGAGGCTCTCAGGAGGATAGTGATGCCCGCAGAACACAGCCAGCGACTGGTCCCATCATCCCAGGCAGGATGCCATCCCAGCTGGCTCCAAAGTTGGTGATCTCTCCACTGCCAGTTTCCTAAAGGAATTTGATGGACTTTGAGGATCAATGATGTATTGATAAGCAAGGGTCTAGATCCCTAGACCCTTGTTCTGGGGTAGGGAGAGAGGTGAAGCATCATGAGCAAAACCACATAGAATGATGGGAAATTGGGATTAGTGCCACTTAGCTGACATGTTGGGTCCTGTCCCCCTAATTTCTGTTGCCTTCTTCCCACCAATTAACCTGTATCCATTTTGTACAAATCCATGTGTGTAATGGTATCTCCCTGGAGATCAAGGAAAATTCTCCTTCAAATTCACAGGACTTAACACAGTGCCTAGCATGCACTAAGCATATAATAAGTGTTTGTGGACTGATTGGTTGGTGAACTGAGAATAAATTTATGAAATTATGAAATGGAGGCCGGCCGGCCAGTTCTTTGTGTTCTCTCCAGGGGAACCCTGGGATGGAAGGTTGGGATGGTGAAGGGAGGCAGGCAGCCTGAGGAAGAGCAGGGGAGGGGGAGAGAGAAAATGCACTTACTGTCCCCATGGATTAGAGTTGGGAGCACTTGCCACCATAGGCCTGATGGAGATGGGAGAGGGCTCGGGGCAGGAGTTTGGGACTCCTTTGAAAGGGTTTTGAGGAAAACAGACCAACTCCTGTTTGTGCCATCTTGAGGTTGGCTCATGAACATATCCAAATCATCTCAAAGTTGTTGGTTAAAACTTTATTAACACGCCCACATCATCTCAGTTACCAGCCCCTTTTGGTGTTCTGTGGGTGTGTGGAACTTGTCTGAGATTACACGTCATGGGATCAAAAACCTTGACATCAGTGTCTAGACATCCTCCCTGACTCCACACGTATGACCAGGATGAGAGTGTCTGGTAGATACATGATACAATTTGTGAATCTTTGGGATGGGCTTGGACGTGACTTTCAGGCTCCCCTCATTGCCCCTTTGCACCTCCTTAATATCCTACTTACTGACCCAGCTGTTATAACGCCCACAATGAACTAGAGAAGTTGGCCCAGGCATCTCCTTGGAGGAAGGCCGGGTCTTCAGGCTGCCCTTGGATCCCTGCAGATCCCACAGGGAGGGGAGATAGACAGGCTGGGACAGAGAGAGCACCCAGGGCTGGTGGAAAGAGAGCCTTTCGATGCCAGCCCTGATCCTGGGAGAACTTCCCTGGGAAGGAGAGCCATCTGGCTCAGCCTCCCTTCTGACTGTTCCTCACTGCTTCATTGTTAGTTAGAGTAGCAGGAGCAGCAGCCACAGCTGGAGCGGTAGTAGTACTAGTACTTGCAGAAGCAGCAGCAAGCATTTATTTAGCACCTACTGCCTTAGACTGGGTTTTACAATGATCGTCTCATCTGATTCTCTCAACAATCCTTGGAAGCAGATGTTGCTTTTATCCCCATTCTACAGGTGAAGAAACTGAGGCAGACTGAAGTTGAGTCACTTACCAGGTCACACAGCTAGTAGGCATCTGAGGTCAGATTTGAACCGAGGTCTGGCTGGCTCCAGGCCCCCCAGCTGCCTCTGAGGATGCTCCTGGGTTAGGTGCTGGGTTTGTAGCAGCAGGTACATGGGGCACGGGAGTCGTACCAGAGGAGGACATTCTGCTCCCTGTGCTTCTGTGTGATAGGACAGAGGCTGGGGGATCCCGGGGAGGTGGAATGTGGCCAGGGGGTTTCAGGGAGTCACCTGAAATGAACTGACCCAGTGTCCTGCCCAGGGCTTTCAATAAAGTAGAAACTTCATGAGGGCCAACTTGTCAGATAACAGGTGCTCTTAGAGCTTGGGGGGCGCAGAGTCGGAGGACCCGACCTTCAGTCTTGCCTCTGATGCTGACTGCCAGCATGACCTTGGACAAGTCTCTCTCACCCTCTCTCCTTCAGTTTCCTCATCTGTAAACTGGGGGTGATAATAGCCCCCCCCTCCCACCTCGGCTTCCTTCAACTCTCAATGTAAGTATTGGCATCGTCCTTCTCCTCCTCTTCCTCCATCAGGCTATGATGGTGACCAAGTCACTCTACCAATATAAGCCTGAGCCTCAATCTTATTCCAAAAAATGTCTGTTGGGCCAGGTGATGCCTTCTGGCTCCAATTCTATGACCAATAGTTGTGTGGTGCATGTAAGAGGGGTGTGTGTCTGATGTGTGTGATGTGTGTATGTGTGTGTTATATGCGTGTGTGATGTGTGTGTGTGTGGTGTGTGTGTATCTGGTATGTGTGTGTTGTATGTGTGTGTCTGATGTGTGCATGTGATGTGTGTGTATGTGTGGTATGTGTGTCTGATTGTGTGAGAGTGTGTGTGTGATGTGTGTATGTGTGGTATGTGTGTCTGATGTGTGTGTGTGAGAGTGTGTGTGTGTGTGAGTGTGTGGCATGTAAGAGGTGTGTGTGATGTGTGTATGTGTGGTGTGTGTATGATGTGTGTGTCTGATTGTGTGTTGTGTGTGTGTCTGATGTGTGTATGTGTGTGTGTGTGGTATGTGTGTCTGATATTTGTATGTGTCTCTGTGTGTGAGGCATGTAAGAAGTGTATGTGTCTGGTGTGTGCGTGCACATGTGCATGCATGCATGCATGTGTGTGCGTGTGCGTGCGTGTGTGCGCAGATGTTTTGGGGCCCTGCTGGGGAGGGCCTTGAAAGCCAGGCTGAAGAGTCTTAAGGCCATTTTTTCCCTTTTTAATAATAACCAGCACTTATATAGGTGTAATTATTAGAGCAATGATTTCTTCCTTTTTATATCTTCTTATGAAAGTGATAAAACTGTCCTTTGTTGCTTCCTTAACATAAAAATGGGAATTTGTAATTGGAAGTTGCCCCAAAACCAGTGAGCCAGAATAGACACTGGCCCTGGGGGTGGGGGCGAGGCGGGGGTGTGTTCTGCTCTGTGAGAATTCCTGGCTCTTGACCTCAGTTTCCTCCCTCTTAAAGGGATGGGCTTGGGCACCATACATCTATGATTCTGTGAGGTCCATCACTGGGCAGAAAGCTTCAGAGGAAGGCTAAGGGTACCCTCCCGCTCTGAAATGCCCTCTTTAACTGAGCAGTGGAGACTTTACCTTTCTCTCTGCGGGGGTAAAGTGAGTGCTTTGCTAGAAGATGCTGAGATGAGCCTGCCCATAGAGACAGGCTGCACGTGCCGGCCATGTTGGAACCAACGCAAAGGACTGAGTGAGCCTGCCTGTTGCCCTGGTGCCAGGTGTCCTGAGACACCTGCTGCTCTGGCTGTGTCACTGAGGAGCTGCTGAGCTGAGTCTCCTTGCTTCTTGGAGAATCACAGAATTGCCAGGATGAGAAAGGCCTTAGCGGTCATCTCGCTCAAGCAGCGCCCAAAGGGTTGACTCCGGCGACTTGATTTGGCCTTCTTGGTAATGCTTTAGGCCGGCAGATAACATCTTACCCTTTGGGTTCGCTCGGTCAGTCCGCAAATATTAGTTAACCCTCTTTGTGTCTGGAACTCTGCTGGATGCTGTAGCCAGTACCTGCCTTCAGGGAGTGGAGGAAGGAGAGCCTTCCAGGCAGGGTGGGCACACCTGTGCTGGCTTGGATGTGGTGGCTGAAGTGTCCCATGTGGGAGCAGCCAACTGGAACCTAATGTCTGTAAATAGGGTTAACGTGATAGGCCTGCAAAGGCAGGGGCCAGGCTGGCTGGAGTTAGGGAGATGCTGGGCTGAGGATTTGGTCTTTTATTCCAGAGGCCCCAGGGAGTCACTGACAGGAGGATGCTTCTGCTCAGAGAGATCCCTCCTGGCTAAGCTTTCCTCCCCTCGGAGCTTATTTAGAGACAAAATGACCCTGATGCAACTGGAAGAGAAGTCTTAGAAAACCATGTGAAGACCCAGGAATCCAAAGAGCTGTCATCTGGAAGAGAGATGAGGCTTGGTCTCCAAGAGCACACCAATGAGGAAGCCACGACTTGCTAACTGGGCTACCCCCGACAGGAAGGAGCTGCTCCAGCAGAGGGAGGGGGTCCCCTGCAGCCGAGGTCTTCGTTCGGATCAGCTCCTAGTCTGTCTGGGAGAAAGGGAGAGAAGGATGGCCAGGAACTCATGACTTTGGTCCATCCGTACCATTCTGTTTTAAGACAGAAAAACAACTTAAATGGCCCACAGGTTTTTTGTTTATCCTCCAGAGAAAGTGTTTTCGATCTTATGGAGCAGTGGGTCTTAAGTCAGAAAGACTTGGACTCTAATCCTCCCTCAGACACTTGCCATCTGTGTGACCTTGGGCAAGTCAGTCTCTGAGCCTCATTTTATCCAACCATGAAACGGGACTGATGGTGTATTTTTTGGAGCGGGTATGGGTAGTGCATGTGGTGGTGTCTGTGAAGTGCTTTCCAAGCCGAAGGAGCTCAGAATTTATCTCCCTCCTCAAATTATTTTGTCTTTCTTTGTTGGCAATCCCTATCTCCAGCAGAATGGCAAATCTCTTAAGGATAGGCCTTGCTGTTTTCTCTGAATGCTAAGTACCATTTCTGCTGCCTCGTCTGCGGAGTCATTGCTTAGGAAACGCTTGTTGTTGTTGTATTATCTTCTGTGTTCTGCTCTCCATGTAACTTTGTCTTTGTAGATAAAGTCTTTATCAGCGTGATGGAGAAACTCGCAAAACACCACAGCCTCTGAAAATGTTGGTTTTCTCTCAGCTTTCCAAGCTCTGTGGCTGCCGATACATCCATGCCCCAGTCATTCATTCAGTAAATATGTGCCCTGTGCCTATTACGCGCAGGCCATTACAGCCACCTGGGTGTGGTCTCAGCGATGTGGGGATTGCCTCCAGTGGTGCAGTCACCCAGCAGCCATGAAGCTTGTGCTGGACATTGGGCCGAGTTCTGGGGACACAAATATGAAGAGCTTACTTACACTCTAACAGAGGAAGACAACATGTTTTCAAAGAGGATCAAGGACCTCATGGGATGCCTTGACTAGTGGATGAATTGGAGTGAGGCTGAGCTACACAGTTGTTAGCCTCACTCTAGTCATCAGAGACCAGTGGCAAGACAGAAGTCAGGACCACCAGCCATGGCCTGGGATGCAGGAGGCGAGCTGGAGGTCTTTGGGGTCTGACCAAGCTCTAAGTGCTCCACAGCGCCTGCTTTAGCTGCCTGCATGGACGTTAGGACAAACTGCTCTCATGGGACAGAATCCGCAAGAACAGGGACAGCCACAGCGTGGACCATGTGGACAGTTTGATATCAGTCTTTTCTTTACACCTTCACCCAGAAGCTCACTGGAACCCTGGACTAATCCACACATAGCAAATACTATGCACCACATCCCCACCCTGCCCCTCTCTCTGACTGGCTGGTTCCTCCAAGGACATTCATATTTAGGAGATGATCTAGACAGCCTCTTACCCATTCCTCTCCAGGCTATGGTTCTGATTATGTCAGACTTTCTCATGCCCCCAGGCCAGGCACTTTCACCACCTCCACTCCTTAAAACTCCAAGAGGTGTCCCCGAAGCAGCCTCAGCTCAGTAAACCATCCAGGCAGATGGGCTAAATCAGATTAAGGGTAACGCTGGCCTCACACCCATTGATGAGTTAGGGGGGTGTCTACCCCAAGCCTGTGAAGACTTCCCCCTACGGAATGGGTGAATGAGAGCATCCCCACATCGCTGACACAGCCTACAGGGTCAGGGAAGGCTGCCCAACGAAGCCAAGGCAGTCAGTCTGTAGTGGGAGAGAGGAGGGAGAGCGTTCCTGGCCTGGGGGATGCCCCAAGAAAGCGTGAGGCTGAGAGACCGCCCCAGTGGCTGGCTCAGAGAGCCGCTGTCAGGAAGGGAGGCTGGAAAGTGAGGAGGTGCAGATTGTGAAGAACTTTGGATGCCAAAGAGCATTTTATGTATCTGATCCTCGATGTGAAAGGGCCACTGGTCGGTCTTGATGGAGCAGGGGGTGATAGAGTCAGATCTGAGCTCCAGGAACATCAGTGTTGGCTGAACAGAGGGTAAACCTGAGTGGGGAGAGACTGAGGCAGGCTGACCCCCAGCAGCTACTGCAGTAGTCCAGGTGTGAGGGGATCGGGGTGGGGCTGTGTCAGAGGAGAGAAGGGGGCATATTCAGAGGCATCATGAAGTTTGGAACAACAGACCTTGTCAACAGACCATGTTGGGGTGAGGGAGTGAGGAGCCCAGGGCTGGCTCCTAGGGCGTGAACCTCATGGACTGGGTAGATGAGGATGTCCGTGTAGTTGTAGGGAAGGTGGGAGGGGGAGGGAGGGTGAGAAAGACCACGAGTTCTGTTTTAGTCACCTCGACTCTGAGATATCTGCTGGACACCTAGATCAATGTCTGAGAGGCGGCTGGAGAGGTGAGATTGGAGGCCGGCACAGAGATGGAGGCAGGAAAGGCATATTTGACCATCAGCATGGGGATGGGAGCTGAAGAGATGATGAGATCACTAAGTCAAGGGGTATAGAGAGAAAACGGCACAGGACGGAAGCATTAGGGTGTGGTGAGGAGGAGAATCTGGCCAAGGAGACTGAGAGGAGCCATCAGAGAGGCAGGGTAAGAACCAGGAGAGTCCTGGGAACCTGGAGAGAAGAAAGGTTCAAGAAGGAGAGTGACCAACAGTGTCAAAGGCTGTAGAGAGTCAGGGAGAAGGAGGACTGAGAAAAGGGCCATTGGATCCGGCCATTAAGAGATCATTAGTAACTTTGGAGAGGGCAGGTTTGGTGGGATGGTGACACTGGAAGCTGGGCTGTAAGGGATTAAAAAGAGATTGAGAAGGTTATAAATATACAGACATACATTTATATATGGGCAGGTGGGTGATAATGTGGATGGAGCACAGGGCTGGGTGTTAGGAAGAGGACTTCCAATCAGGCCTCAGACACTCAGACAGCCTGTGTGACCCTGGGGAAGTCCCTTAGCTCTGTCTGCCTCAGCCACCTCATCTGTAAAGGGAGCTAGAGAAGGAAGTGCCAAGAAGACCTCCTGTGGGGGGGTCACAGAGTCACAGGTGACTGAGCAAATATTTATACATGTCTATACAAACATACGTGTGCATATTCGTGTGTGTGTACACACCTGTGTACACACACACACATTCACATGTCACTCTTCACAAACGCTATCTCACGACATCTTCACAGGAGGCGGGGCTGTTATCACTATCTCAGTTTTACAGTTGAGTAAACTGAGGGAGGTAAAAGCGGAGTGACCTGTTCAGGGCCACTGAGCAGCTTCCATTTACAAAGCCTAACGATATTAAATAAGAGATTAGACATCTCGGCCATCCTCAAGGACTAGAGTCCAATTGGGAGCCCAATCATATTTACAGCAGAAGGTAATAAGTGGGCAGCACCATTTCGGAGGCAATATCCACAGATGTAGGGATTCGGAGGCGGGAGGGGTCCCTCCTGGCAGCTGAGATCCGGGAAGGCTTCCTGTCGGAGGCGGCTTTTGCAGTGTGCCTTTAAGGCTTGTGGAATTTGAACAGAGGTAAAGGAAAGGTAGCTTCAGGGTGTGCTCTGGGAGGGGCAAATCGGCACTTTCCCTCGAAAGCCAAGGTGGGACCAAATTCAGCTGATCCAGCCGCCCAGAGCAGAAGGAGGGTTTTCAGTTGGAGCGTTCTTGCTGCATCCCGCTTCGGGGGTTCAGGGATCTCCGAGCACGTCTTGTCTGAGAGCCTCCTTGTACAGGTGAGGACAGTGAGGCGGAGGAAGGTTGTGTGAGGTGGCCAGTATAGGAAGGCCTTCCAGGAGGGACCCGAAGCAGAGTCCTTGGATTCTTGATACTGGGCTCTTCCCAGGGCGCCAGATAAACCTGCTGAGGAGGTCAAGAACGGGGGGCTGAGGCGACTGGGATAAACAGGGCAGGAGGGAGTAAAAGTCTGAGCTGCAAAGTGGCTTCGGTGGGAGAGAGGAAGTGGGCGGAGGGCTGCCTCCCGAGGGGACCCGCATTGGCAGCCACTCCCTCATCACCCAACTGAGCCTGCATTTACACGTAGAAGTAGACTCCTTCCCAGAAGTCCTCAGAGGGTCTGGCACACTCCCTTTCCCCTCTTCAGCCCCTCGTTGGGGCATGCTTGTGATGATGAATCTTGACAGCTGTGACCGGGTGCAGTTGAGCTGGAAAGACTTGGGCAGGTGATGGCCTAGATATCTGCTGCCTGAGGATCTTCTCTAGATCTGGGGTGGCTCATCCTTAGGTTAGCCTTAGAGGAATGAATACTTTGGCCACAGCAACCTGTAAAAACAATGTACCAAGTCAAAGAAGGGGTAATGGTCCCATAGAGGCATCTAGGTGGCTCCGTGGAGAGAGCACTGGGCCTGAAGGCAGAAAAATCCTAGTTCAAATCCAGCCTCAGACACTCACTAGCTGTGGGACCCTGCAAGTCTGGAAGTCACTTACCCTCTGTTTGCCTTAATGCACCAAAATGACAAACCACTGCAGCGTCAAGAGAACGCCATGGCCAGTATTGGCGTGCTCTAGTCCACGGGGTCATGAGGGGCCAGGCCACAACATCAGGGATTCTGGAGGCGTCAGACATGAAATCCTGCTTCGGACACTGAACGGCCATGTGGCTCTGAACACAGCCTCTAACTTCCCTCGGCCTCAGTATCTTCATCGACGAAATGAAGATAGTAAACGGCACCTCTATCCCAGGGCTGTTGTGAGGCTCGAATGCGGCAATATTGGTGAAGCATTTCGCAAACCTTAAAGAGCTATAAAAATGCTAGTTATCGTTATTATTATTGAATATTTCATGCCTGTTGAGCAAAAACCCCAAACCAAAACCCACCACCAACGGGCTGCTTAAAAACCAGGAAGCAGGTGCTATTGTCATCCCCCAGCTCAGATGAAACATCAACAGGAAGACGATTAGTGACTGCCTCGCGTCCCGCAGCTAAGAGCCGTCTGAGCTCAAATTTGAACTCAGGTCTTTCTGATCCAGGTGCAGCGCTCTCCCTGCGGCTCCACCCCGCGGCGTAGGTTGGGCTAAAAATTCTCTATTTTGTCTCCGTTATTGGGAATTGTGCAGATGTAGCTTTAATATTACAAGAGTGGAAATTTCCAATTCTCGCTCCCTGGAAAGAATCAAGGTTGATTCCATTAGAGTGTCGCGGACTTCTTAAGGAATGTAGAGCTTCTGTAAAAGGACAATGAATGAGCACTTTTAGACACGAGGTTCTTTAACTGCTGCGAGGAAGATGGGTTTATTTATATCCCCTCCCTGCGGGGAGATGTCTTTACACTGGACAAGACACAAACTATCCTCCTCCAGGATGCACGCTCAGCCCAATTACTTCCAGAACAAATTCTCAGCACGTTATTCCATGTTTGATACCAATCAAGGAGCGGATTGGTCGAGATTAAATACCGTTCTGCACTCTTCATCCTGTGCGACCCACGGATTGACGTATAAGATGCCTTAACTTGCTTCGTTCTGGACTGGAAAGAGAAGCCGCTGAAGCTCCTCCTGCCCAAGGTTTAACCAAGAAAACCTCTCAGGAGAGGGGCTTTCTGGAACAGAGTAATTCGATAACCAGCGATTAGAGAGGTCTTACTAAGGCTCCAGGCGACATGTTTATGATGGCAAGCAACCCATCAGGCTGGCTGGGCGAGTGTGTGTGTGTGTGTGTGTGTGTGTGTGTGTGTGTGTGTGAGTGTGTGAGTGTGTGAGTGTGTGAGTGTGTGTGTGTGTGTGTGTGTGTGTGTGAGAGAGAGTGTGAGTGAAGCCGAACACTGAAAGAGAGAGCTGATGCCAGCCTTTCACTTCCTTGAAACAAGCTATGGGAGAAGTTGAATTTACCAAGCATCTATTAGACACACACTACGAGGCCAGCACTGCGCTGGGCACGAGGGATGTTGTTCAGTCGTTTCATCCAACTCTCCGTGACCCCATTTCGGGTTCCCTTGGCAAATATTTGCCACTTCCTTCTCCAGATTATTTTACAGATGAGGAAACTGAAGCCAACAGGGTTGAGTGACTTGCCCGGGGGCCCCATTTCAACTCAGGAAGCGGGGTCTTGTTGACTCCAGGCCCAGTGCTCTATGCGCTATGACGCCACCCATCTGGCCCTAAGCTTGGGGGCAGGGGCGAGGAGAAACAAAAGAAAAGCCAAAAGGCACCTATAGTCTACTGAAAGAGGCAATATGTACATTGATAACTGAATAGTCAAACTTGGGGAATGGGTCTTGATGACAAAAGTGATGAAAAGCCTTGAGGAAAAATGACACTGGGATTCAAAACGCTTTTTGTTACTGTCCTGAGTGTAGATGTCCGTGCTGCTAGGCTCGGCCATGCTCTTCTTCTTGACTGCACATTTTCAGAAGAGACTTTTGGCCAATCATCAACTGGTGTTCTGCCCCTGTTTCACCTCCCATCCTCTCCTGCAGCAGGCTATACCTGGGTTCCAACGGGCTGGTGCGGAGGATTCCTGCCTGACATGCAGAGGGTGGTCTCTCCTGGCTGGGGTGAGCCACATCACTGCCCAAAGACTTCCTCCAGAGAGGGATGAGAAGACGGCGGAGAATAGCAGCCAGAACGGATGCTCTGTCTTCCTCGAAGGTGTCTCAGGCTTCTCCATACATTATCTCAGTTGATAACAATTCATGGAATTAGGCGTGTGGATTTTTTTCATCATCTTCAGAGACTTCTGAAGAGAATCAAAACACATCTGAGGGAGACATCCCGATAATAGGAGGGTAGAAAACCCAACCAAATCCCTGCGGCTGATTCTGCTCAGCATGGTGTGTAGGCAGCTTCTGGCTGACTGACAAGAGCCGACGTTTGCTTAGATGCTTTCTGTGTTTGAACGTGCGCCACCCGTCTGAACATGGATGATGTGCTCCCACCCACACCAGAGAGCCAGGTTAATTATAACCTGCTCTTCGGAGAAGCATGTTGCCATCATCTAGGGGCTGAAAGGGGAGAGGGCTTCTCTTCTTTGTGACTAACCAGGCTCTGAGGCCCTGACTGCTAGTGTTTGGGCAGGGCATAGCCTGGGCTATGGGCTACTGGTTCATCAGAATTGGGTTTCCCTAAGGGCTGTGTTTTATAGAAGCATCTTAACTGAATCAATCGATCCAATCAACCAGTGAACCTTTATCGAGTACCTGCTGTGTGTGTTGATGTGCACTAGAGGCTAAAGGTCTCGCCTTGGGGTCCAGGGGACCTGCATTCAATTCCTATTTCTGCCCGTGCTCTCTGAGGGACCCTGGGGGGCGGGGCAGCCACCAACTTCTGTGTGTCCAGGCAACCTTTGAGATTATGAGGTTTCGAGATCTGCACCAGTGAAGGGAGTCAAGGTTGGGGAGCCCCCTATGCCAAGGAAGCCATAGGTCCTCTTTCTCTCCCCCTCCCTCTCTCTTTCTCTTTTTTCTCTCTGCCTTTTTTCCTCTTCTCTCTCTCCCCCCTTCCTCCTTTTCCCCTTCTCTCTCTCTGACCTGCCTCTCCTCTCCTGTCCTGTCCTGTCCCCTCCTGTCCTCTCCTCTCTTCTCCTGTCCTCTCCTGTCCTGTCCCCTCCTGTCCTGTTCTGTCCTCTCCTGTCCTGTCCTGTCCTGTCCCGTCCTGTTCTCTCTTCTCCTCTCCTCTTCTGTCCTGTCCTGTCCTGTCTTCTCCTCTCTTGTCCTCTCCTCCCCTCCCCTCCCCTCCCCTTCCCTCTCCTCTCCTCTCCTTTCCTCTCTCTCTCCCTCCCTTCTCTTTTCCTATCCTTCTCTCCATCTTTCTCTTTTTCCTGCTCATGCATATATATGTGGGATACGTACATGCACATATTTTGTATATATACATATATACATACATACATGTGTTTCTATATACCAGGCTCTGTGCTAGGTGATTGGGATACAAGGACAGAACTGAGGTAGTGACTGCTCCTAAGGATCTAACATTCCATCATGGTAGACACCACGTACACAAATCAATGGATCCCAATAGACACAAGATGTTTTCCGGGGTGAGGTCCTGGGAACTGGGGGATCAAGAAAGGCTTCTCGGAGAGGGCGGTGTCTAGGCAAAGATCTGAGAGCAGCTCTATATTGTAAGGTCAGTCAGTCAGCCAGTCAGCCAACATTTATTAAGTGCCTACTCTGTACCAGGTAGTGGGCAGAGGTGAGGAGCGCAGGTGTGGTGGTAGGAGATGAAATGTCCCATGTGATGTTTGTCCAGAGTGAGGCACATGCTAAGGGTTGACCGCACCGGGTCTGACCTCAGAGGATCTGGGTTCAGTTCCTGACACAGCCTTTTTATAACAACCACCTCCATAGGTTTGCAGACCACTTTACATGGACTATTTAATTTGATCTTATCCCCTGAATGACATTGGGTCAAGTCACTTTCCTTCCCACTGGATCTCCATTTTTTCATTGATAAAATAGAGGAGTTGGACCAGATGACCTCCGAAGTCCTTTTAAAATTGTAAACCTAGGACTCCACATTCTGACAATTAGGATAGGATAGGATCAGCATTTTAAGGGGTGTGAATTTGGGGGCGGGTGGCAGTTTGTGATGATGCTCTTGGTAAGTCTTTCTTTGGGAGTTAAAAATGGCCAGCTGAAGAGAAGAGGGCACAGGACCAAGTCCTGGGGAGCCCCCACAGTTAGGGAGCCTGATAGGGGTGATTAAGCAGCAAAGGAGTCTGAGAAGGAGTGGTCAGCTGGGTAGGAGAAGCCTCAGAGAGATCAGGATGAGAGTAACCCAGAGAGGAGAGATTATTCACTATGGGTGTCAAATGAAGCAAGTAGACGGAGTTGGATTATCAGCACTGAGAAAAACTAATGTGACTGAGCAATTAACGGATGGTTGATGATTTTGGAGAGGGTAATTTCAGTTGGATGATGAGGTGGGAAATAAGGAGGCTTCGAGGGCTGAGGGGTGAGTAAGCAGAGAGGATGGGGAAGTCGTGAGTGGACACATTTTTCTAGGGCTTTGCCTGAGAAAGGGAGGAGCAGTCAAGGTCTAAGACTGAGCTTTCCCTTGTCAGGTGTATTGTAGATTGGGTTCCGAATCTGGAAGAGGCTGGACTGGATGCCTCTGAGGTCCCTACACTCTCAAATCCCGAGATTCCATCGACTCTATGACGTGTTAAAAACATCCCACCAAGCAAGGTGCAGGAAGGAAAAGTTGGTTACTGTCGTCTACCTTTTTGTGTATCAACAACTGATTGTTTATTTCGGATTTCTGAGGGAAACCCCCACTGCCTGATGGATGGAAACAAGATTCGTTTAGCAAGCTTGTGTCAATTGTGTCTGCAGGAAAAAAATGAAGTCTCAGGTATTTCTGGTACTCTGTCTTAGATACTCTTTGGGGAAGGATAAGTGTGCTACATCTCACACGTGCATACCAAATTAAATATCATTAAATTGTATACATAATTTAATTAAACAGTTGGGAAATTGGATTTAGCAATGGCTCACTGGCTCTACACTGCAGAATTCTACCTTGGGCGAAATGAGAAAGTCTCCACTTGGTGTTTTGACATCTCATTAGTCTAACTTCTTCCATGCCCCAGCAGCATGGTGGAATGCTGGACGGGAGGTCTTTGCAAATGCAGCCTCTGAAAAGACCCAGCTGGGGAACTTGTCTCTAGCAAATGCTGTTCCTGGCATTCACAGCAGGGCCTTGGAAACCTAGATCTTCAGCTGGCTGGTGGGTCACAGTGTCGATAAGTGGCCCTGGAGTTTTCCCATCTTGTTTGCTTAGGACCTTACACAGGACCCTGCTCACCACCTGAGTCAATGAACTCATTGTTGATCGGCATTTATGTGCCAGGCACTGGGAGGGCTGAGACAAAAGTCAGACAATCCCTGCCCTTTAGGTGCTTACATTCTGTGGAAAATAACATAGATATCTATAAGTAGATACAGAATATGAAGGAGGAGCCTTGCACAGAAACCTGCACTTAAGATCAGGGTTGAAGGAGACCAAAGATTCCAAGAGGGGCAGATGAGGAGGGAGAGTATTTATTCTAGGCATGGGACACAGCCTATGCAAAGGCATGGAGGTGGGAGATTCAGTGCAAGGTAGGGGCAGTAGTAATAATGCACATTGGTGAGAGAGAGAAAGAATGAATGATAATTTCACAAGGACAATCAAGTACATTGATTACTAAGGAAATTCCTTGTTTAGTTTAAAAAAAAAAAACTCCCGTTAAGGACAGAGATTGTACTTGTGGTTTCCTTGGCGAGGGGAGCTCCCAGGGGGGAAAAATCCCTGCATTAATATATCAGTGCCTTCTCTGGCCTCACTCTACCCCTAGAGCCGGTGAGGTGTATTTCTACAATGCTGCTGGATTGAACCCCAATTTCAGAGCAGTTTCTCCCACTGTTAGCTGCCAGTCATTAGCCCCCTAGTTCTACTGAACAAATTTACACTGATTAGCTTTTAGAAAAGTTCTGTCGGCTTTGAAGATGTAGTAAGCACCACAATCCGGATGTTTTCCCTCCCCACCCCCACTTTAGGGGCACACTCTTCTCTAGATCACCTTGGTCTCTAGGAAGGAGGCCCAGACTTAATGAGGTTCTATATAGTATGGATCCTACATTCACATTCACATGGGGCATCTCTGCTGAATGGGTGCTTAGCCACTGATGAGTTGGGTCTGATATTTATTCCTCATTCCTGGGGGCCTCAAAGTTGAACCAAAACCCCGCAACAAGGACCACTCTCCTGGACCTGCAGGTGGCTTGCTCTAAGGATGCTCTGAAACCCAAAATTTCTTTCAGTTAAAATGAAAGAGCAGATGTTGAAGCAAAGAATCAGGGCCCATATCCTTGGGTCACCTGCTGGCCTTGGATGGGGAGACCCTGAGGCGTCTCCTCTTGTAGCATTGACTCTCTTGTCTCATTGGAAGCAGCCAGTCAGAGAAGAGTCATTGAATTCTTCTCCAGTTTGGCCCATGTACTCAGTCCGAGAG
The DNA here is from genome assembly GCA_028627135.1 of Pseudochirops cupreus. NCBI lineage: Eukaryota > Metazoa > Chordata > Mammalia > Diprotodontia > Pseudocheiridae > Pseudochirops > Pseudochirops cupreus. The sequence goes on from CM053581.1 coordinate 584,762,144, forward strand.
GCCCCACCCATTACATCAATGGTTCTCGAACTCTTTGGTCCAAGGGTCACTCTACATGCTTTACAATTGTTGAGGGTCCCAAGAAGCTTTTGTTTGTGTGGGTTTTATCTTTTAATGTATATGGCATTAGACGTGAACATTTCTTAGTGTTTAAAAAAATGGACCCCTTGAAAGCCTTTGGAATCAGGGACCTGGGTTCAAAGCTTGCCTCTAATGCTTCCTACCTGCTTTTTTTTGGGCAAATACCTTCTCTGCATCTTTGTTTTCTCAGGTTTAAAATGAGAGGCTTGGACTAGATGGTGTCTGAGGTCTATTTTGGCTCTAAGGCTATGATCCTTTAAACATTCTGTAGTATATGGGTTAGAGCTGGGGGGGGGGAGGGAGAGAGGGGGAGAGAGAGAGAGAGACAGACAGAGAGAGAGAGACAGAGACAGAGAGACAGAGAGACAGAGACAGAGAGAGAGAGAGACAGAGACAGAGACAGACAGAGACAGAGAGGGAGAAAGAGACAGAGAGACAGAGAAAGACAGGGACAGAGAGAGAGATAGAGACAGAAAGAGAGAGAGAGAAAGGGAGAGAGATAAAGACAGAAAGCAGGTGAAACTCAGCTAGAAGGAGGGACAAAGACTGAGCTAAGGAGAGTCCCAAATCCCTGACATGAAGTTCTTCCCTGGGCTCCACATGGGCCGTATCATTCTTCTCTCTATGAGGACCAGACCCTGCCCTTTGACCACTGGAGGCTATGCTGGGCACCTTCCCCATTCCAAACTCTGGGAGGTGTGAAGGTCAGTGCCCTGTTTCTCTTTCCCAAGGTCAGTCAGTTTGAAATCAGATGATCCTTTCCTGTTAGTCAGAAAACCTCCCCGGAAGCCCTGTCAGAGCAGCTAGGTGATGCCATAGGGCATAGAGGGCTGGGCCTGGAGTCAGGAAGACTCATCTTCATGAGTTCAAATCTGGCCTTGGACACTTACTAACTGTGGACCTGGGCGAGCCACTTAACCCTGTTGGCCTCAGTTTCCTCTTCTGTCAAATGAGCTGGAGAAGGAAATGCCAAACCACTACAGTGTCTTTGCCGGGAAACCCCCAAACCCCAAAGCATGACCCCAAACAGGTTCATGAGGAGTTGGACATGATTGACAAATGACTCAGCAACAACAGCCCTGTTAACATGACCCTTTGGGGCCTTGTGTGGATCAGTAGGAGAAGGGAGAGGAAACCTTGGTCTCCTCTCCCCATCTCAAACAGCTAGAAGGTGGCTGGGTTCTGGCTGCCATCGTGGTATTGCCAAGGACAAGTAAGAAGGTGCAGGGCCTCATGGCCCAGAGGAAGGGAGATGAAAGCGTTGCTTTATCCTAGTTCATGACAGTCCTGTAAATATCGTCCCACCCCTCCTTCTCTGACTCTGTATTCACCGGGTGACCTTCTGAGAGGAATCTGGCTTCCCAAGCAGACGTTTCCCAGCTGAGAAGAGGCTTCTCTGAGTAGACAGCACAGGAGTATTCCAGTGTGTTTGGCAGGGGTGCTTCAGGATAAATGAACAGACAGACTCATTGGTTCTCGGTCCATCTGTTATACATTTGTTTAATGTTAACTCGGTCACCTCTGGGAGAGCTGGTGCAATACATTCCTGGCTGTGTGAAGTGAGGACCCAACCCCAGTCCAGCTTCCCTGGGAGGCTGCATGTGGGTCACCAACTCCGTCCGCTCCTGCCTTCTGGAAGCACTGGCTCTCTGAGGCAAAGAGAGAATCTGGCAGGCAGGACTGGGAGCTGCCTTCAGCTCTAAGCCTTGGGATGGCAGCGTGAGGGAGCGGGACGGCATCTTCTAAAGGAAGGGTGATGACAGGGGAGAGTTTTCTGTGACTTTCTGTGCGATGTGACTAAGTTGTTCTAGGCCATTCCTTAAAAAGTGATTATGAAGTTTTATTTATTCCCATTAATCTTAAAAAAATGTCATTGACACTTTTGTTTTTATATCACCTGATTTTCTCTCATTATCTCTTCTGCTCCTTCCTAGAGATCCCTCCCATGTAACAAAGAATATTTTTAAAGAAGAAAGATGAAAAATGAAAACAGGCAGAGGAAAAGAACAAAACTGATACATTGAAAAAATTAAAAAATATACAATATGCCACCCCCGTGATGTCACTCCTCTGCAAGGGAGCTGGGGGGGGGGGTCTTCTACTTCTTTGGGTTCCTGCTTGTTCTGTGTAAGTCGGCAATACTCACTTCAGATCTCGGGAGGTTTTTATATTGATTATTTTTGTAGTTACGGCGTATGTCGTTTTCTTGTTTCTGCCTTAGTTCATGTAAATTCTTCCATGTGCTTCTTTTCATATGGAATAACAAAAGTCCACTAAATTCATGCACGACAATTTGTTTAACCAACCCCCACAAGCAATGGAACTGCTTTGTTTCTAGCTGTTTGCTATCACACAAAGTGCTACTATCCATATTTTGGGGTGGATCATGATTTTCTTCTTCTTAATAACCTCCTTGGGGTATGAGCCCAGTAGTGGAAACTCTGGGTCAAAGGGTAAATGCGTTTTAGTCACTTTATGGGCACAGTTCCAGTTTTTTATTTTGAAAATGATAGCCACTAACCATGACACAGCCGCACCAACAAGGCACTGGCTGTTTTATTCCCTCAATCCATCCAGCCTGGAAGGTTCTTGTCTTTCATCATCTTTATGATTTCGCTGGATGTAGATGAACTCGGGGTTGCTGTGATTTTCCTTTCTCTCATTGTTAGTGATCTGGGGCATCCTTTCCTGTGGTTGTAAAAGTTTACAATTCTCTGTTTGAAAAGTGTTTGTTCATATCCCTTGACCACCTGTCTTTTGGGGAATACTTTTGGCCACGTTTCTATGAAGCTGGCAAGCCGAATCATCGGTCCATAGGCGTTTCTTAAGCATCCACAAAGCTAGGCATTGTGACTCGGTAGTGTTGGAACTCTATTAGCATGACTTGTAACATCCTGTGTTGTTCTAGCCACCTGTCATCCACTGATGTCAGGGGAGTTACACGTGGTTTTGAGCTGCCACACATAAAGAAACAGGTGGGTTTTTTGAGCATCCCATCTTGGTAGGGAGCATCCTGGTTATCCCCCAAACAGGGTCCAAAAAGCCCATTGCAGTCTAGAAACGAATCAAAATGTTGATAATAACTTGGACGCTGTGAACGATCTGTTTTCAAGAGAAGAGGAATGAAATTTTGTCCGAAATATGGAAATGCTTCTCAGAGTACAAAAGGGTAGATGCCATCACAGAATAACTCAAACGATGAAAGCTTATCTGGCACAGCATTTGGAAGAAGACAAGATGGACACACACTCTTAGGCTGGCGATGACCAAAGGGCATGGATGCCTTTCCTTGCATCATAAGTGCCTACTATGTGCCAGGTGCTGCACTGTAAATACGACATCCTTTGATCCTCATAACTACCGTATAAGATTGGTGCTGTTATTACCCTCATTGCACAAATGGGGAAACTGAGGCCGACAAAGGTTAAGTGAATTGCCCAGGGTCATACAGCTTACAAGTGTCTGAGGTCAGATTTAAATGTGATCTTTTTGACTCCAGGCTTAGCACATTATCCATTGTGGTGCCCCGTGACAGCTTTCTGTCCAGCAGTCCTGGTCTGGAATGACACAGGATGGGGAGGAATGAATGGGCTGTGATCACTGTGGCCAGAAGAACCTCCCACAACCACCAGATCAAAGATAGACCTGAGTATTGGAGCACTTGTGGGAATGGCATAAAGAAAAAGAATGGGGCATTTTTCATTGATTTCTTGAGTGATCTTGGATTTCTCCATGTTTATTCTGAATAATTGCTTTGGAAGCTGCTGAATCTAAGAAATAGCTGAAGGGAAAAGAGAGTGAAACTACAGATTTAGCCATGTCTAGACAAGGCTTCCACATTCCCTCCTGTCTATCTGTCTACCAGTCTCCATCCCTCTGTCCCTCCCTTGGGCTTCCCATATTAGAAAGCCGTGGTCTACTTGAATCTGTCGCAATATTTTATTTCTCAGTGACCTTCAAATGCTTTCTGAAATGAGTTTTTCTAAATTTTCTCTGAACGGGAAATGCAGTCCAACCCTGTAGAGTTTGTGGTTTTAATGTTTTCTTGTCTGCTAAACCTTCACTAACCTACTGTGTGTTTGAAAATAATAATCTTATAATCTTATCATGTGTCATGAAACTTTCGCTAGTTAAAGATTTCCATAGTTCACCCAGTGATTCTTAAATTTCTCAGTTCACATAAAATATGGCTTAAGACTTTATGTATTATGTATGATTCTCAGTGCTATATAATTGTGTTCTCTGCGGTATAACTATAAATATCCATAGCATTTAGTTCTGCTGTTAAGCACATGTGAGGAAAATTCCGCTGGTCCAAATTAAAGTCATCACCAAACATTTTCTAGGTTAGGGAATCTTCTCTATAGGAAGGGCTAGTGGGTCATGACAGCCATCTGAATTTCAGACTCATCTTAGCACGCTCCAGAACCACCGGTGATCATCAAGTTCACGGGTCCTCGTGGTAACTAACTTCTCCCGCCAAGACTCAACTGAGCAAAGCTGTAATGGGCAGTGGACAAGACGGATATGGAGAAGAAGGTTTTCTGCTGTGAGGCCAGCAATCCCTCCAGAAAGCCCAGGAGACTGGATTGTGGAGGAGGAGGCAAGACTGAGAAGTGCTTAGCAGGTGGGCGCCATCCAACAATTCAATTCCAAAATCTTTCCTTGAGGAGTTACCTTATGTATGGAACCATGGGGAATAAGGGTGAAGATGGCAGTCCCTGCCTGCCTTCCAGGGGCTCACATTCGATAGAAACATGCAAGCAAATGCCAGCCAATTATAATGTTCATTCATTTACTACGGAATGTGAGTGGTTTGAGAGCTAGGATCATTTTGCGTGTGTGTTTTGCTTAGTGTGGGGCACTGGCCATAGCCGGCTCTGATTAGTGTTTCATTTACTGGCACAAATAAATGCAGAGAGAGAGAGGGAGAGAGAGAGAGAGAGAGAGAGAGAGAGAGAGAGAGAGAGAGAGAGAGAGAGAATCCTTGGTAATCAGATGGATCAGAAAAGGTCAGATATAGGAGAAGCCCCTTTGTTATAATCTGTTGGGAGACTGGGTGCTCCCGGAGCCCCCTTGGACTCTTCTGGCTGCTGTGGTAACCCTGGGCAGTGGGATCTTTCTTCTGGAGCCTGGTGGGAGAAAGCAAAGCCGAGGTAAACTTTTAATTGTGCTGACTAAGAGCAATTAAGAGTGAGAGCCCCAGGAAGATGCTCCATCAGGAGTAATTGCAATGACGGCTGGGCCTCGGCTCCAACACTTCGTTAAACTTCTATTTTTATGGGGATTTCTTCATTTCCACGGGAATGAACAAGTCACTCTGCATGACTTATTCTGCAATGAACTTTGATGAATTTTTCTAAGTACATTAAAATGAGTTGCATCTTCCTCTTAATCCAAAGAAACCCCCTCTACACACACCGATAAACCCTGCAATGCACGTGTAAGGAGGCAGGATAATGGGCGTGAAGGACAATCATCTCTATGTATATATAGAAAATATACATTTTGGCTTGTCAGTAATAACTCTGAACTGCCTGCAGCATTCACAGCCCCGCTCAGAAGTCAGGTATTGTACTGAATTGAAAATTCTCTTATGCTGAGCAGGGAAGGAAAAAAAAAAATCAAACACTTTCTGAATTGGGCCCAAATATCCAAGGTTAATTTTCTGAGAAAGCTGCAGCCGCCAGATAAGGCCAGCCCCTGCAAATTAGTTTTGCCTGCCTGGATTACAGCTAAATTTATGCAGCTCGCCTTATCCTTCGGCGGCGCCTCTGAAGGGCCGTAATTAACTGGCACACACAAAGCGAGCAGATTTTCTGCCTGGTGGCAGCCGCGGCTCCTCACTTCTTCTCCATCGTAGCCCAAATGGAGAGCTCGTCTCTTGTTTGTATTGCTGAGCACATGTGGACATGCACACAAGCACACACACTCACACACACACACACACACACACACACACACACACACACACACACACACACCCTTCTCCTGTACTTGACCAGAAGTCTTTGAAAACAAACACAAGACAGTTTCAGAGTAGTTTGAGCTTTTAAAGGAGCAGAGAGATTTCTCAGAGAGCTAGCAGGGTGATTTGCATAAAATTAAGCCACACAAATCTTAGTGCCTTTTTCTAGCGTCCAGAGCTGGGTCTTTACCCAAAGCAACTGCAAGTATCCATCATTCCTCCCTGGGTTCTTTGAGTATGAGTACCATCTGATCTTGAGCTCTCTCTCTTCCTCTCTCTCCTCCCCTTCCCTCTTCTTTTCCTCCCCTCCCCTCCCCCCCTCCCTTCTCCTCTCTGGGAAAAAGTCAATTATTTTTTTAAAATAAATTTTTATTAATGTTCTTATTTCTTACATCACTATCATTATCCCAAGTATCCCTCCCTCTTCCCCTCCCCCTTCCAAAATGCCATTCCATATAGCATATAGTAATTTTTTTGAGAGGAAAAAAAATCAGCACAATTTGATTGAAACATTGAAAAAGTTTTTTTGAAAAAGTTTGAAAACAAGTGTCCTGTGTGATGCTTGTGAGCCTCCCACCTTTGCAAAGGGGGGAGTCAAGTGTGTTTTTTCATCTTTTCAGTTGGGTCTTCCTTCATCTACAAGATTGTTACATTCAGTTTTGATGTGTCAGTGATGTGTCAGTGTCCATTTACATGGTAGTAGTTAACTATGTATATTTTTTCCTTGATTCTGCTTTCTTCATTCTGAATCCATTCACATCAATCTTTCCAGGCTTCTCTGTATTAATCACACACATAATTTCTTATAGCACAGAATGCAAATCCATTACATGCATCCATATATCATGATTTGGTTAGCCGTTCCCCAATTGATGGGAATCTACTTTGTTTCCAATTCTTTGCTATCTCAAAAATGCTGCTATAAATATTTTGGAATATGTGGGGATCTTTTTTTTTCTTATCAATTGCTTCCTTGGGGTATAAACTAGTAATAAAGTCTCTGGATATTTTAGTCATTTCATTTGAATAATTCCAAATTTTTTTCCAAAATGATCGTACCATTTCGCAGCCCCCCCCAACAATTGTGCTAGTGTGCTAGTGTGGCTCTCTTTCCACAACATTCTCAATATGGACTATTGTCATTGTTTGTCATCTTGGCCAATTTGCATGGTATGAGGTGAAAGCTCAGGGCTTCTTTATTTGCATTTCTCTTGTTAATAATGATTTGGAGCATTATTATATACGGTTGTATGCACTTTGCAATTCTTCTTTTGAGAAGCATCTGTTCATATCCTTTGATCACTTATCTATTGGGGAGCCAGTTCATTCTTAAATTAATTTGTGCCTATAAATCTCCTTTGTAGCTTAAAGAAAACTTCCCACCATTAACTGGCACTCAAGTCAACTTAACAAACATTTACTGATTGTGTCTGTGTGCCCTCCTGGGACCTCACTGGGGATGGGCGATGCAAAAGCTGAAATGAGGCAGTTCTGCCCTGCAGAGTTTGCCTTCTGCAGGGGAACAGGAGATGTTCACAGGGAAGTAAATGCGCCGTACTTTGAGAGGGAGAGAGAAGCAATGCTGGGATGACCATCACTGTATCATTCTGTAAGGTTTACCAAGCTGTATTGAATCTATTGGTCCAATTTGCATCTGTTTTCTTATTTGATAATCATGAATAATCCTGGGAAGTTGTTGCTGTTTTATTAGTCATCCAGTCAATAAACATTTATTAAGTGCCTACTCTCTATCGTCTCATCTATCCATCTCTATATACATATCTATAGATGTCTGTGTCCGTCCATCCATCCATCCACCCATCCATCCATCCATCTAGCCACCCACCCATCCATCCACCCACCCATCCTTCCATCCATCCATCCACCCATCCATCCATCCATCCATCCACCCATCCATCCATCCACCCATCCATCCACCCATCCATCCATCCATCCAGCCACCCATCCATCCATCCACCCATCCATCCATCCATCCATCCATCCATCCATCCATCCATC
>CM053581.1:584770711-584807075 GCA_028627135.1 Pseudochirops cupreus
CCATCCATCCATCCATCCATCCATCCACCCATCCATCCACCCATCCATCCATCCATCCAACCATCCACCCATCCATCCATCCATCCACCCATCCATCCACCCATCCATCCATCCATCTAGCCACCCACCCATCCATCCACCCACCCATCCTTCCATCCATCCATCCACCCATCCATCCATCCATCCATCCATCCATCCATCCAACCATCCAACCATCCATCTAATCTATCAATTTTTCATTCCTAGAGCCTTCAAGTACTTCAGTCTCCTTTTCTCAAACTGATTGGGTTTCCTTGAGTGATCATGGGAGTACTGGATCCCAACTTCCCTGCTCCAAGCTTCTACCCATGCTGCACAGCAAAGGAAAACAGCTTTGAGTCCAACTTTTTGTATGTACAGCATTTCACAGGAATCTTTGTGTAGTGGAAGATAATTTTCTTCTGTTTTCTCTGACAAAAATAAAAATGAGTACTCATCAAAAACGTTCCCAGCAACATCACCATCAGGTCTGTCATCAAGCATATTTAAAGGACAAAATCCTATGGTGGTTTTTCTGAGTTGAAGTGAACTGACCAAACCTAGGTCGAGGTCAGCCAGAGAGCAAAGGTTTTCAGGCCCAAAGAAAAGGGTTCAAGGATTTCCAGGATAATTCAGGGATAGGCTGGTCACGAACAGATCAGCCTCAGAAAGACCAATTTAATTTCATTGTGCTCTAGAATTAGAATCAACTGGTCATGGTTTCTGAGCTTATAGAAGTACAGACAAGAATGTTGGGGAAATGGGGGGCTTCTCCAAAGTCATTGGCAAAGCCTTCTGCTGCCAGCCTGCTCCGAGATGGGTCACCTGCTTCACTCAGTTCTTTTTATAAGCTCTGCTTTTGTTATTCTTCCATAGCTTTCACACTCCAGTGTTTGGTCTGACTTTGATTAATTAAACATGCAACTAGGAAATCAAAGGGCTGGTCTTGGTACCTTTTCCTAAATGAAACAGTTGGTCTGACTCTTCTGATGGCCACAATCATTCTTGGTGGAAAGAGCTTTTATTCTAGAACTTAAATAAGGAGAAGTTTACTTCAAATATCACTGACTCTCAGTATCTGTCATCTATGTGTCTATCCATCATCTTTCTGTCCTTCTGCATATCCAGAAATAAAAAGGTGAGCCATTATATGGCAAGAGGGAGAATGAGAATTTGCTGGAAATTCAAGACAACTCTGAGCCGATCCTCCGCTGCTCCCAGCTCTCCTCTGTGGCTGACTCTGTTCTTCATTGTGGAGGGTGAACAAAGACAAGCCATTAGGTGTGGTCCTTGCCTTCAGAGGGCTGCAGATCTGGTCCTCAAGAGCAGCTTCATCTCCTCCCTCCCTTTAATGTATGAATCCACTTCCCACTCTCTGGGAAAAGCCTTGGTTTGTGACCCTATATATCTTTTTAACATGTGGCTGTTTTCAGACTTACCAGTGCCTAAGCTTTGGGAATAAATGGATGGTTTGTGCTCTGAGATTTGCTTGGTCTCTTATATACATTGTAGAAGGCTTTTCCAAAGTTCAGCTCTGTGATTATTTTGTTGTTTGGAGGTAAGTGGAGTAAGGACTCTGTTTTGGTATTAGCAAGTTAAAACGGGTCAGTTATTGAGAACTCCTAGGTAGAGTCGCCTGGTTTATTACTCCTCGAGATAAGTTTTGTGCTTCAGAAAGGGCCATTTCCAAAAGGTGTTATCTTGGATGCCCAGACATTTACCAATCCTTGGCAGTCAGGTTCCTCTAGTCTTCTAGGATTTAGCTCAAAATCTCTCTCTTCCAGGAAGTCTCCCTTGATTAGAAGCAAGCTACCTATTACCTGAGGGAAATCCAAAGTACTTAGAGGAGCGCCATGACAGAGTGTGTGTGTGTGGGTCAACACAATGCATTCTCTCATGCTTAGCCTTTATTCTTCCACCTTTTGATCATCACAGGGCATTCATAGGGTCAGACCAATGGCGCTTAAACTCTAATGCTCAGAATACAAAAACAGGCAATCCACAGGTGCTTAAGAAGTACGTGATGGTGGTCTAGGATAATTACAGTGACTTTTAATTACGAGAGAGTGTGTGGAGCTTGTCTCTACTCAGCTCCTGGGAGGGGTCCCTCTGAGTACTTCTGGCCTTACTGAGTCTAATATGCTTCTTAGATATTTGGATGCTCCACTTGAAACCAGGCCACAGGACTTTTGCTTTTTAGTTCTGGGGCTTTCTCTTTTCATGATTCTCACTGAACTCTATCCTGCAGCCCCTCTCAGGTCTCTGAGCCAGCCTGGCTCCCCAAGGTCAGAGATCTACTGAACGAAGTCCTAATTACCTTCACTCCAAACCTCTTCTCTGCCATCACCAAATCTGAATGCCAGGCACCAACACCAGCATCTTCCTCCTGTTCCTATATACAGCAGATTATTTAAGTTCTTTTTAATAGAGTCTGTCTATTCATACTCTCTCTCTCTCTCTCTCTCTCTCTCTCTCTCTCTCTCTCTCTCTCCCCCTTTCTGCTTTTAGAAAAAGGATTTACTGAGAGAGTATAGCAAGGGTAAAGGGTAGTTTGTGTAGAACATCTTCCCAAAGCAGGGGTGAGCTCTCCCTTTGCCCATATGCTCCCTGGGGAGAGAGGAGGCTGATACAGTAACGTGGTAGCCAGGCATATGTGTAAGGAGCCTATATGGAAAAGGAGGGGGTCACCTTGACCTCTGGCCCTGGAAGTCTCCTTTGGGTCATGCTCATGGAGTTCTCCTTAGGCAGAGCTCCCTACTGGGTTTCAAGGGTTGGGGCCTTTCTAGAGTCCAGAGACTGCATTTCTCTCCCTGAAGTCCAGGAACACTTCCTCTGCTATTGGCCAGGACCAGTCCCTGGTGGGAGTTTTGAGGGCTCTTATAGAGCTACCAGGCACCCCTCAGAACACTTACAAAGGCAACAAGATGGCTCATCTGTCCTGTCCATCAATCCTGCTTTAGACACCTACCGTCTGTGTAACCCTGGGCAAGTCATTATCTCTGTCCCAATTTTCTCACCTGTAAAAATGAGAAAAATCATGGTGCTTGTCTCTCAGGGTTGTTGTGAGGGTCAAATGAGATTAAATTAATAAAACACTGTAAGTCTCATAGCTCTCCAGAGGCCAACTATTATTGCTATTTCTATCATCATCACCTTTAACCACTGAAATTCTTAATTGTTATCATGGAGACAATAAAACCATTGGCCATGTATGAAGGGAATAGATTCGTTCAGCCACAGGGCTGGAAGGCGCTTTGAGCTCGTGTCTATACACTGCAACCCTGTTGTCTACCATTGGGATTTGGGTCTATCGGTCACCATCTCAGTCTACCCCTCTGTGGAGAGGCCGCATAAATGATCATCGTCTCGAGGACACATTTCGGAGAGTCCACGTGGCCTCCAGAAGATCCATTGCTTGTACTCTTGATGGAGCATAACCCTGGAGGGGCAGAGCTGAGATTGGAATGGTGACCGAGTGCACCTGGGAGACTCTTGTCTCCCATGTAGCCGGTGACCTTACCACCCAGTCCGGTCCTCATGCTTTCTAGCCTTTCTGTGGCAGGACATAGTGATGACTGTCTTCTTCTTGACACTTTCTCTTCCTTAACTTCAGTGACACTGTCTGCTTCATGGTCCTCCTCCCACGTCTGTCCACATCTCAGTCTTCTCTGGCCCCTTTCCTTCTCCCTTTCGGCTCTGTTCTTGGCCTTTCTCTCTTCTCTTTCTACATACCTCCCCCATCCCCCACACCTTTTAGCCTCATATACTCCCATGACTTCAACTCTCACCACTACAGAGGTGACTGCCACATGTACACGGAGGCATGATCACCGTCCTCAGTTCCAGACCCATATCCTGTTGTCACAGGGAGTGTAACATGTCCCCAGGGAAAGTTAGCAGCTTTGAGCCCATTCCTCTTTTTCCTCATTTCTGTCAATGACACCTCTTTCTCCCAGTCCCCCACGTCCCATAGCTTATAGTCATGGTTTATTCCTCCCACCATTCCTCCTCATATGCCGTTGGCTGCCATATCCTGTACATTTTGATTCTCCAATGTTGTCTGTATATATCTTTTCGTACCCTGTATACCTTTCCATGATAAAAGCCACTCCCCATCTAAGCAGTGTTTGGGCTGCTATAGCCTTATAACTGCCTTCCATCTCCTTTTCCTCAAGCCCATCCCACATTCTGCTAACATATTATTTCCCCTTGGCCCAATTTTGATCGATATAGACAACAACAATTTCTTATGGCTATTTATCCAGTAGAAGTCAATCGCTATAATGAAGAGACCCAAAGTGCCTAGAAACCACCTCAGCCAACGAGTCTTGAGCTTCTTGCCAAGTAGAGCCATATGGGAGTCAAAGACAAAGCTGGTGTAGAATGTTGACTCATCTGTACAGTCTCATGGAGAAGGATATTAGGAAGAAAGTTATAATTATTATTGCCTTGAGGAAGACTGAGAGAGTGAGTCGTCACTGCTCAAGGGTGATGGAGAGATGCACAGAGTGCATGTTTCCGCCGTGCTTGCAAGTAGCCAGCTACAACAATTGATTTGGTAGAAGGAAATGCCAACATTCACCACTCTCCTCCAAGGAGGTTGCTTTCACATACTTATTTTAAAAGCATACAAGATTCCTTGAGAGACATAACTGAGAGGACTTTGTTCAGTGGCTCTCATTAAGACTGTCCAGTGAGGCATAAAGCAGGGGCATAGAACCTCACCCAGGATGGTTGTCACTGGCCTGGAGGATATACAGCACTGATTCTAAATGGCAAGAGATTTCTCCACAGGAGGTGGGGTCCTGAGGCTCCTTTTCTTTGTGGAGGATGTGGCGTTTATTCTTCATTGCCTGGAATACTGCAGGGTCTCCCCAAAGACATCCCGAATCATTTAAAGGAGTTTAATGTAACCATCTATACAGGAAAAACCAAATGGATAAAAAAAGATCTGCTATCAAGACTGTGATGTACAGTTGAATGGATAAACTACAGAGCCTGCCTCTCAGGTGTCCAGGACAGACATTGCCAGTGGACAATGAAGTCCTTAACTGAGCCACAAGAAGCAAGTGGGATGGATAATTAGGGGGTAACTGCATAGTCTTTTAGTGACCCGAAATTTCTCCATGAAACAAAGGCCCACCTTTTTCATGCTGATTTTTTTTTTCCTCCAGTGGTATATGACTACAAGCCATGGAATGGTGAAGATGCTCTAAGCAGCAGGGTAGGGAGAGGTCTTGGAGAGGGAATCAGCCTGGTGAGTGTGAAAGGCTCCTAAGCATCATAGGAGGAGGAGATGGTGGGGGCAGGATGCCTGGTGAGTGTGAACAGCTCACAAATTTCAGAGGAGAAGGAGTGTAAAGAAGGCCATCTTGGAAGTGTATGTCAGAGTCCCCCATTCCCCCAACTATGACCAGTCACAAAGTGGGGGACAACTATGGTCAGTCTATGTAATCCACTGGTATCTGTGAGGTATTGAGAGACCCTGAGGGAGGGCTCCAGAGTACTGTATGGATGGTGGTGGTGGTGGATTTATGGGAAGATGCGGGTGAGAATCGCACAAGATGGGCTGGCATGGGTGTGTCATCATCTCCATCCTTGTAGAGAATGTCCACATTGATAAGATTGCCAGTTCATCAGTGTTGGAGCACAATTCTGATCACATCACTTCCTTGCTCCAAACCCTTCTGTGGCTTCCCATTCTTTCCTAAGTAACCACCATGGACCTTGCTATGATGGGTCACTCTGTGGTCTGTCATCGGATCTCCTCTCTGTCCTTCTCCCATACCACTGTCCTCACCCTCTATGTTCTAGTCACTTTGGTTTCCCCAGACTCACTTTTCTCCTTCCTCAATTCCTGGAACATACTCTTCTCACTTCTTTACTTCTAAATGCCTTTAAAAATGCATCTCCTCTGGGAGGATTTGATTGTAATGAAAGTTTCCTGGTAGCTAGTCTGACTGACACCAGTGGATGCCCTGATAGGCCCCTCTCAGGTCCCTTCTTGATACCTACTCACTTAACCGCATTGAAGTCTCTGAGAATTCCAGGGTCCCAAATCCGCTTACATTCTGTGCAGCGAGCTGGACTTTCACTTAATTTTGATGATAAATATCTACTAACTTCAAGCAGGAGAGTACAATTAACCTGGGGGCTCAGAAAGCTTCCCCCAGTGCAAGGTCTAACAATGAGGAGGCACAGCATTTGTCGTCATCTCTGAGAATCCCTCACCCCAAGAAAGCCGGTTTCCAAAGCTGCCCGGTCAGTGAGAAACTGCCTGACAGTGAATTTTGGGACAGTGTGCACCATCTTCGTCAAACAGAAAGCATGAAAGGTCAGTGGGTAGAAGGACTTAGCTAAAAGGACAAATGAACATTGCATCCCTCACCTCCTCAATGTGGTCACTCCTTCCACTGACACAGATTGCGACCCATCCCTGACTTCTCCTCTCGTCCAGCCTTTGTCCACTCCCTGACATGAATTTCCACAAGGGGTCCCTTATCCCTGAAGCACTGTGTGGCACCAGTGGGTCACCTCACCCTCAATGCCTGCCTGGCCCATTTCCTAGGTGATAACTTTATGTTCCTTCTCACTTCTCACATCATTAGTAGGATACCGTGGGCCATGCCTGCTTGCTGCCTGCATCTCCATCATCCTTTGGGCCACCTGTAATTTTTACTTTTGGGGATTACACTGTCCCTTCACTGGAATTCATGGAGCCACCAGAAGGGCATCCCCGGTGGAAAGCTGGGTCTCTGTCTCCGGTATACAAAATGACCCCTGTAAGCATAACTAGCATTTATGGCTCATGTGTATGCGATTCTTTAAGGTACTCAAATCATTTATAAACAAGATCTCATTGTATCTGGACAACAACCCTGGGGAGGAGTTGCTATCATCATCCCTGCTTTATGGAACAGAGACAGGTTAAGTGACTTGCCCAGGGTCACACAACCAGTGCGTATCTCACCCAGGGCTTCCTGAGTCTGGGCCGTGGCTCTGTTCACTGTGGCACCTCCTGAAATGCTGCTCTTCTCGAATATCCTCCTGCACGCATGAGACGCGGCTCTTAGGCCGTCCTTCCCATAGAGGAGGCTTGCCAGCTGTTTGCCTCTGTCCTTTCACACCAGTGGGCCCCAGGCTGGGCCAGGTTCTTTCCCTGGTCTGATCTCTGCTTAATTTCTCTTCTGAGTGGCAGGCATGCATCTTGACTTTGCTTGTCCCCCTTTGAGGGGGAAATGCTGTCATCATCCTTGTAATCTTGCCCATCTTTCTGGGATCTGCAGAGCTAGGCTGCTGCTACCATCTATGTGTTCATCCTGTCCCAGATGGGAGCCTCACCACCTCCTGGCCTCCAGGGCTTCCCAAGATGCTCCAAACTCTGAAATTCCTGAGGCTGGTGGGCAGCTGGCGAGTGTGCTCAAACTGTTGGGTCTTTGGGCATTGCTGGCCTACAACCTGCAGTTTGTTTTCACAGGCATTCCAGGTCCTAATATTTTTTAGCTTTTTTTTTGGAGGGGGCAGGGTAGGGCAATTGTGGTAAAGTGACTTGCTCAAGGTTACATGGCTAGTAGGTATTAAGTAAGTAAGGCCCAATTTGAACTCAGATCCTCCTGACTCCACAGCCAGTGCTCTATTCACTGCACCACCTAGCTGGCCCTGGTCCTAATTTTTTTAAAGGCAAGATGGTAGGATACTGCTCATAGACCACTCCTGGAACTTGCCTCCTCACCCTGGCATATCCTTCCAGCTGCCCCCCCCCTTCTTCTATGGGTTGTTCTTCCCAGTGCCTCCAATTTGGGGGGGGGGGCCCAGGCCAGACAACCTTCCTCTCCCTCCCAATTCTGCTGCTGACTTTCTGCCCCCATAGAGGACCTTCATTCTCCTCCCCCCTCCATCTGCACTGGTCAGGAATATAAGCTCATTAAGGGCGGGACAGCCTTGGGAGCTGGGTTGCCTGGGGACTCCCAGCTCCCCAGTAAACCCCACAAGAGCAGCAATAAAAGTGCCCCCCCCCCCACAAATAAGCAGGGAAAAGCCAAAATCCATGGGCTTTAAGATAGGCTGTTCACTCAAACAGGGAAGAGGACAGGACCAAAGCCAGCGTGCACAAAACCCACAATGGCCACATGTCACTGAAATATTTCAGAGATCTCCACAGGAGGAAGGCTAAAACAGTAATGACCAGAACTTGTGGGTGATCTTCGACAGCCCCAGGAAACAAAGCCAGGATAAGCAGCAGAAACGTCAAACCGGGCAAGAAACACTCAAAACGAAATAAGAACAGAGTGCGCGCTGGTGTCTGAGGAGAGAGTTGCAGTCAGTCAGAATGGAGCGAGAGGAAACGAGGCTGAGAAATCGGTGGAAAACGTGAGTAAAAGCTGGGAGCGGGAGAAATCGAGCCTCTCCACTCGAGGCCAGTCACAGACGAGGCCCACAAGCAGCGAAGGCCAGCGGGAAGGGAAGCAGAGAAGGCTT
Source organism: Pseudochirops cupreus (assembly GCA_028627135.1). NCBI lineage: Eukaryota > Metazoa > Chordata > Mammalia > Diprotodontia > Pseudocheiridae > Pseudochirops > Pseudochirops cupreus. The sequence continues at coordinate 584,779,208 of CM053581.1, forward strand.
CCTGGAGGAGGTGCTGTCCCAGTGAGACTCCGAAGGCCAAAAAACAGCGTCAGTATTTTCATAGGAGGGAACGTGGAGCTCCCGCTCCGTGCCTCTGTCGTATTGGGGAAGTGACTGAGATCTGTTGGAGGTCCCAGCTCACAGGGAGTGTGTAAGGGCTCGGGTGAGGGTTGTCTGTGTGTACATGCGTGTGCATGTGGCAATGTCTTCCAGACACACATCTGTGCACACAGAAACACGCGGTTAGTGTCTATATCCATGTCTACATATGTGTGTATACAGATGGGTAGGCACAGGTTTAGGAACTCATGTCTAGATATACATACATTATATATGTGTATACATGTATGTGTAAACATATATATATATATATACATAGACAAACACAGATGTGTGTAAAGGAACAGAATTTCTGGTGACTCTGTGGCTGCTCACAGGGCATCTGGTCTTCCCCCACTCATTCCCGGATGACAATATGACCAGTATTTGCCTGTTGCTGCCTTAGCCAGGATGGCTCCCTGTCCCCACCCCTGCACTGTGTGGTGACTGTCCCAGGCTCTCTGAAGCTCAGCAGGTTTTCCACCGTGCTAGAGTCAGGACTCAAACCCAGGTCTCCCGGCTTGTGAGCAGGGGCTGTGTTCATCAGAATATGCATCCTCCCACTGGAAAAAAAAAGTGAAATTAAGTTGATTCTTTTGAGGTATTTTCATCTGGTTGTTTCAAACCAGCGCAGCCTGGTCTGTCCCCATTCAACCTCTCCCCTAGACAAGCCAAGGGCTAGCCTACATTAAACTGTTTTTTCTTCCTTAAGTATCAGGGTGACTGAACACAAGCTCAGTCCAAAGACCCTCTGGGGGCTGGAGTAGATCCGGGATCCCCCTGGTGCCCTGCCCACCCATGGGCAGACTTTCTCATCCTGCATCCAAATGGAAGGGACCTGTTATGTCTGAGCTGCTCCCAGCACATTGGGGCTGGAGCCCTGAGGGGCGGCTTCTACTTTGCATTTCAGAGGTTTGTGTAGGCATCATCTTATGCTGTACGTAGTTTTAACTCAGTCATTATCTCCTCCAGTGGCTATATTCCCTTTCAAGTGTAACACAAATATCTTGGTGTTGGAATTGGAATCAGGAAAGTTGTTCAGTTGTGTTGGACTCTTGGAGACCCATTTGGGGTTCTCTTGCAAGGAGACTGGAGCAGTTTGCCATTTCCTTCTCCAGCTAAATTTACAGGTGAGGAAACTGAGGCAAACAGGGTTAAGAGACTTGCTCAGGGTCACCGAGCTAGGTGTCTGAGGCCGTATTTGAACCTAGGAAGATGAGCCTTCCCAACGCCAGGCCTGGAGCTCTGTGAACTATGGCACCCCCCTCACTGCCCACCCAGCTGTAGTTTTTATCATCATCACACCTCATTTCATTGATTCAGGGAGCTCCTGGTAGAGAAGGCACATCTAACCATGACTGTCTGTCAGGGCTCTGGAACGCAGAGTCCAGAAGAGCTGCCTAAAACCCGACCGTCAGTATAGGTCAAAGGCAGACCCTGGACCCCGGCTCTGAGGCCAGCTTCCTACTCACCATTGCTGCTTCTCTATTATCTTTATTAATCATGACTGAGCTGAGTAGGCACTTTGTAAATAACTTGGGGAAAGCCTTGAGAAAACCCTGGATTTATTTCCCTCTGGGCTCTAGAAGATGGCTAAAGAATACAAAACAATCAACCTTTTTCCCCCCTTCCCTTCTCTTTTCTTTTCTACATCTCTGTAAAAGCACCCAGTGGAGTTTGGTATTTGAGCAGATCAGCATGGAATGAAGAGCCAGATCTCTTTAGCTTAATGTTAATTAAGTCTTGCAGAGAGTTCAGCGACATCTGAGCAAAGAAATGCACCCACTGAGGAAACCTGGGTATGCACACGGCTGTAGACAGCCACTGAGGAGTGTAGCTGCTGTTGGCAGGAACCAGCTTGGGCCTTGGTTGGGTGTGACTTTGGGTGAGGCAATGGAGACAAAGTTCAATGGAGCCCTTTCCTACAGGGATTGGTTCTGTGGAGACAATGGGGTTTGGTGGGTGAGTTGTGGGAGAAGGCACAGAATTATGATAGAGTATTTCCACCAAGGCTAATTCCCACTGAGGGACTCATGTTGGCATGTCCCAGGTTTGGGTCAGGACAATTCACAATTTCACAGGAAAGGCCCCGTAAAAGTTTGGGTGCTACAGTTTGGTCCAGGGTCCCAAGCGCTCTGGCTGACCCAACATTTCATCGTGGAGCTCAGGGAGCTCCTTCCCTTCCTGGGGATGCTGTCTTTTTGTTAGGGGTGGGGGTGGGCCAGGGGCTGTCAAAGCAGAAGGAACTCCAGGTTTCAGCTGCCAGGTATCCAAGGTTTCCACTTATCCAAGGGTCCAGTTGAGAAGGGGGAAGGTGTAATGGTAATGTAATTTGAATTTGAAGATTCCTTTGTATTGGTAAAGGTAACAGGTACTTAGCACTTAATAATTAATCAAGCCTCTGTTAAAGAAACAGAAGATAGGAATCCCTGTTGCTGATGTAACAGGCAGGGGTTGGCTGAAACAGGAAGCTAATGCTGTCTGTATGTAAGGAAAGGCCGTGGCTGGGGAAAACAGATCTTCTAGGAGCAAACTCCATGGAGGCAGAAGCTGCCGCTGGGGAGGCTGAAGAGGAAAGGCCACCCCCTCCCCCCCCTCTTCCCAGGCTGGAGAGAATGAATTTGATTTTTAAAACCTGGATGGAATGATTTTGATTCTAGGAACCAGCTGAAACTTCTGTGAGGGCCATCTGGAGCTGCTGAAGGCTGAGGAAGCATGACTGGTCCTTTGCATGAACCTGTCTGTGGCTTTGTTAAGCCTTGACTTCCCAGGAACAGAGACTGGGAAGGATTTGAGTTGGACTGGACACTGTGAGCTTCAATGTGGAGTAGGAACTGCACAGAGAGCTGGACAAGGACCTGGGAGCTGTCTGCCTTTGAACCCAGGTGACAGTTTGGTGAATCCAGGTGGGATCTGGGACCATGGAAAGGGATCCAGGGAATCCAAGAAACCACCCCGAGTCAAGCTGAAAGAAGACTTTACTTGGATACTGTGTGCTGACTGAGAAGCTGTAAGTTTACTAGTGACCTAGGGGTGGAGGGTCTGTTTATTTTCTGATGATTGAATAGTGAATGATGAAGGATGACTGAATGATCAAGTAGACTGAATGATTGATTGGCTAAATGATTGTACTTAGTGATTGATGACTGAATAAGTGACTGATTGAGTTAACTTAGTGTGCCCCATGAGTGGAGAACTTTGACCCATTGTACTTTGTGTTCCTTGAGGAGGCAAACCTCCTTAAGGACGATTGAATGATTGAGTGACTAAATGATTGTTCTTTGTTGAAAACTTTGTGACCACTGTGGTGGAAACTATGTGGCCATTTTCTGTGATAAGTTGTTGTGAATGCTGTACTTTGATTTATTGTGAATGTGTTGCTTTGATTTGTTATGGAATCAGAAACTTAAAAGCTGTTCACAGCAGCATTCTTCTGAAAAGCTGCTTGTGCTTGGCATTACAGCAGTATTCAGAAATAGAGGGCCTGGGTTTGAATTCTGGCACCATTACCATCTGCCTCTGTGACCCACAGCAAGGTTCTTCCCCTCTCTGGGCACTCTGCAGGAAGCCTTTCCTGATGGTCTCAGCTGTCAGCATCTGAACTAGCCTGCCTGTTCTTACCTACAGTAATGTCCCTTCCTTGAGAATGGGAGCTCCCTGAGGTTGCCTGTTTTGTTTTGGTCTGCATAACTCCGGCCACAGCACACGGTAGGTGTTTAGTCAACACTTATTGCCTCAGTTTCCTCATCAGGTCAAGGTGTTGCACAGATCTAGGTTAGCTCTATTACCTTCTGGCTTTGATTATCTGCTCATACTGGACAGTTGAGGAAAAAGCTCAATTTAATGAGCTTTTGTTGACATAGCATGCACTCTGGGGCTCGCTTCTTGGCAACCTTGATGTGGGACAATGCCCCTGCCCATTATCAGGTGTTTGGCAGAGACAATATTTTCCACCATGTGGACACAGTTGGCTACCTAGGACCTCTTTCTAGGTGCAAGGACTCCTACCCCTATACCCCGTGCTCCTTCTCTGGGATCCTGGCAACAGCTGGCTGCACCCCTCATCTTAGAGAGGTGGCTGCCTCTTCCCCTAGAGTCTAGATCCTAGCAGGAGGCTTTCCCCAGCACAGCAGGGTCAATCCAGGCATTTCTCATAAACAGTCCAAGGACTTCAGGCACGCTTGTTCTGTGGGAGGTCAGGCAGAATCTCCTCTGGATCCTTGTAAGCCAATAATGCTTCTATGAGATTACACATTGCCCAGATTACAGAATTTCAGAAAGGACCCCAGTGGCCATTGAGTGGCCTGATTGGAAATCATCCACGGTCCAGTCAGGAATTATGCACAACTCCAAGTGGCCATCTGGCCTTTGCTTTAAGACTTCCAGTGAAAATGCCCCCATCACTGCCCGTAGTACTCCATTACTGTGAAACTCTCATTATTAAGGGAGGTTTTCTTTACTTCAGCCCTTACTCTGACCCTTCTTAACTACTCCCTCCTCCCCTCCCCATGGCTCCTGTTCTGCCTCTGGGGCCAGAGTAAACTTAGAGTAAACCTGATCTCTATTCTACACAACAATCTCAGGAGAAGAGAATACGGCTCTCATGACCTTCTTGACACACATAGGCTCCTTTCCTTCCACCAGTTCTCATGTCATGGCCTCAATGTCCTTCCCCATCCTGTCTACCCTCCTCCAGATGCCCTCCTAAGACATAACTCTGGCAAGGGGATCCCAGATCCAGGAGAAGTCCTCACCCAAGTCTACACTCCTAGGAACTTGTGACTATGATTCCCAAATAGCCACAGTTCAGTTTCCCTTCCCCAAACACATATTTATTTCCCCAAATTGATAAAAATGCCAGGACATCAAAATGCAGGGTTGATTCCATCCAAGTCTTTTTCTCTCAGCCATGAACAGTTCAACTTTTATCCTGCATCTCCAGTGTCCAGGGTCTCCTGCTCAGGTCTGAGGGAGACATGACGATGAAAGTTACCAGTGTCTACAGCTGAACAACAACATCCTGAAGCTGTGTCTGAGGCAGGACATGACCTTAGGCCCCCTGACTCCACATTCAGGGGCCTCTATTCAGCAGCAATCGTGACTTTGAGAAATTTTCTGTTAGTTCAGACAGACTCATAATGTTGGGTGTTCTGAGGCAGATAAGCTTTAGATGACCCCAGCTTGTAACTCTCCATTTATGGGGTTGACTGTTCTAGCATTGCATAGCTACAGAGCCAAAGCCTGCCTGAGCTAGAGAAGCTTCTGAGGCCTGTGAGGCCCATGGGCAGCTCACCAAGGAGCCCTTGCTTGAAGCCTTCCCAGGAGAGGGGTCAGTCTCTGTGTTTGGAACATCCTGAATTCCTGTGCAAGGGAAAATCAGAAGTAAAAACCAGGATCCAAACCCACCAGAGCCTTGAGAAAATCTGTGGGCTGTCCTGCCTCCTGAAAATAAGGCAGCACTTTTATTTAGCCCAGTGAATGACCCCAGTGCACTCGTCTGGCAGGGAGAGGCCATCGTGCTTGGTGCCCGTCTTGGTGTTTGAAGTCGTTGGTTGAGAGTGCAGTCGGACCCCTTGCTCTTAGCAGACATTTCTTTCGAGCTGTAACTGTTACCTTCTCAAGGCTGTGATTTCAGACCGATAGCTCAGTGTCTTCAGAGAAGCAAAGGTCCTAATGGATGCTCAGGAGAGGAAGACATAGTCGTCCTTTTCTCATGCTGTGGCTTCATTGCTTAGTTACTGGATTCATGGCTGGCTCAGAACATGCCCATCATCAGGAAAATTGGATATTTGCTGTTTCTTCCTGAGTTAACATTCTGTTGCCTGCCTAGAAGATGGAGACTATGATTGGCTTTATCATATCTGAAAAGTGTGAAAATACTGATGCGTGAGATTTGAAATGTGTGAGCATTGTCAGGAGAAATATTACAGAAACCAACTGAATGATGAACGAAAGCTTAGGACCCAAGTGGCTGGCTTTGTCCTTTCTCCAGACTCAGGAGAGACCTTAGATATCATTGCTCACCTCGAAGCTGGAGAAACTGGGCTTTAGAGTGGTGAATGACTTGTCCAAGGCCACACAGCTAGTTATTAGCAGGATTAGCCGGGACATAATTCAGGTCTCCTGCTCTCCCAGTCCACAGGGCTGCCTTGCCTTCCCTGCCTATTCCTGGAGGAAGGCATGAGCTCCTCCTCATTCAGGCGATGTTGGGAATCCATCTGGGTTGGCTGGGTCTGTCCCCATCCAGCCAAGCCCTCAGGCTGGTTTGTGCACTTCTTGCATGGTGTTCTTTCTCTCATTTTCGGTCCCATGGTAAAGTCGGGGCCTCATCAGTGTTTACTCTCAGCTGGCCTTTTCCTCAAGGTTTGCTTTGCTTCCCTCTGTCATCCTTCTTCTAGTGGAAGGAACATCCTCACTTTTTCATCATTTCAGTATCCATTTACAATAAGCTTTGCTTTTGGTGATGAGGAAAAGACTTTGGAGGGCCTGGAAAGCCTGGAAACAAGGCTCATACTCTGTGTGCAAAGGGTGCCTTTTGGGGTTGGGTGGGCCTGGCCTGTGCCTCAATGGCACCAGCAGCGGAACATTCTCAAACAACGTTTAAGGAGCAGATCTATGAGAAAATGGTGCAACATGGTGAGGTCACGTTTAGAATGAGAGTCAGGGCCTCTGGACCTGAAAACCCCAGAGAGCTAGGGATGAGAACACGTCAGGGCCCAAATCGATTCCCAGGTGCAAGGGAGGGGCCCTGGGATGGTGAGGGTATGCTTTCCAGCTGCTCGCATCCAATGTAATGAGCTATAATTTCAGGTTCTATAATTATGTCCTAGTACCAGAAAGTGTCCTAATTTATAGCTGTCTGATGAGGTGGGCGGTCCTATGGAGTTCTGTTTATGAACCACTCAGCACTGCATCCCAGGCTGAACCTGGGACGTTGAGGACATTTCCATGGCTTCCTGAATTTGGATTTCCCAACCCATGCTGTTCTGAAGATCCATAGAGCATCTAGATGCAGTGATGAAGACCAATCTGTCTCCCATGAGGCACCAACTTCCAGATTTTCAGACTGGCCACTGGGAAACATTGTCAGCAGAGAGGTTGTGTGTGTGTGTGTGTGTGTGTGTGTGTGTGTGTGTGTGTGTGTGTGTGTGTGTGTGTGTGTGAAGGCCCCAGACAATGCTTTGTACACTCTGAGCCTTCAGAGGATAACAATGGATTGATGGCTGGAGAAAGGGAAAAAGGAAATAGAGCCAAAACCACAGGTGGGTTGCTTAGAATCCTGAGAGTCTCTGAAATACTTTATAATGTTTTTTAAGGTGGTGGGCTCTGCGGATAGAAGTAGATGCCTGGGTGGGCAACAATCATAGAGGTTCCTGAGAGATCTAGATGCTGAGCAATGCCCAGTAGACAAAGGCAGGTGCATTTGAATCTCCTTAAAAAAGAAAGAAAGAGATGATCCAGTCAGATAGACAACTGGCCGAGAAATGTTCTTCTGATAGGAACTAAGGCAGTCACAAGATTTCCCTTAGGTCAGTGGCTCCTCACTGTCCTATAACGTACAATTCTTGCTCATTCTGCTTAGAATATAGGCACGGAGTCTAGGAGGAAGAGGAGAAAAGTAGGAAGCACTGGGCTGACCAATGGAGGGATCTTACTCCAATGGACTCTGTGTGTCCCTTCCTGGGGTGCAGATCCCAAATCAGCCTCGCCCACCTTCCCTGGGTAGCTTTGGCCGTGTCCTCCTGGGAGTTTAATGGGGGTCATCCCAATAGTTGAGGAAGGATAATGTTAATAATAGTGACTGACACTTATATAGTGACGCATTATCCATAAGCTGCCTTGTTCACAGCAGCCCTGGGAGGTAGGCTACGTAAAGATCATCCTTCTCATTTCGTGAGGTGAAGCAACGGTGGGTGGGAAATGCTGACTCTGATCATTGGCCGGGGAAGGTGGGAGGGAGGTATGAGGAGGTTCCACTGAGGAGGAAGAGGGCAAGAAGAGAGCCCCCAAACTTGAGAGGTACTTGATGTGTTTCCTGAAGGAAAGGAAACTGGCTGCTCTGAAGGAGCCATGGCAGTAAGTGGTCCTGAGGAGGGAAGATGCTGAGAGATTCTTCGGTGGGACTCAGAGCGAGGAGTGGTGGCTTCTTGCTGATGGTGACTGAGGCAGGGATTGGTCCCACTGACAAGAAGAAGGAGATCTCTCTAGGCATCATGTCCGAGCACTTCCCAAAGCATGTCAAAAATGGATGCCTGCCATCTATGTCTAATTGTCCCCATAGGCACATGGGGCACTGCCAGAAGGAACCTAGAAAGAGCTGCCAACAGTTATATGATGTTGACCAAGAAGTAAAGGCTTTAGAAGCATAGGTGGTGTTTGTACCCCTGAAAAGGATGCTCTTGGCAGACAAGAGAAGTCACTTTGGATGCCAAAACGCCCTTCCCTCCTAGGAGCCAGGACTGCACACAGGTCCTGACACCCACTTGTCTTTGAGGGGCTGAAAGGTGAGCTACAAACTTTTTGTTTTTTAAACCACAGAGGCAACCCCCAACCCCATAACAATATACAAGCTGAAGTCCAAAATTGGGATTTGGCTAAGCTGTACTGGATAACGAAGAACACACCAAATTGTGTCTCTGCACTGATTGTCCTTGTCTTGTGACACAAATGCAAATCTTCTAGTTTAGAACTTTTAATGGTTTTGAATGATTATCTTAATAAAAATTTTGGATCTTAGTTTTCAAGATTGGGTTTCAAAGCGTTCCAGTGTGCTTTCATTTCCAATCCTCCCAAAGATTGAAAGCCTTGAGTCTGTAATCAGGGCGATGCTTGTCCTGAGAACACTCAGCGGAGCGCCTCACACAGAGCAGGCACTTATTGACTCACCTTCTGATTTGGTGCCAGAACTTAGTAGGTGCCTGATAAATGTGTGTTGATTGAATCATTAATCTGGTCACTGACTAATATGGTTACTGGCAAAATATTTATGGGAGAATGTGGCTTTTGGATATGGCTAAGCTTGCAAACTCACACCTATTAAGTTAGAACTCCTCAATGCCAATACTTTACTGTTGTATGTCACACCCCACCCATCCCTTCTCTTCTGGTGCCACTGCTGTCCTTAGCCCTTTATCAAGCCTCCACGTAGAGGCCAGCCAACATACAGAGGCTGGTTCATTTCATGGCTACCAAATGGAGAACATGGGCTCCATGAGAGAGGAGGGAGGGAGGGAGGGGGGGTAAGGAAGAAGGAGAGAGGAGGAGAGGAATGAGAAAACCCTTGGAGACATTGTCATACCAGGACCAGTTGAGGAAACTGGTTGTTTAGTTTGAAGAAGAGATAATTGGGGTAGAGGAAGATGAAAGTCATGACAAGCCTTTGAAGGGTTAAAGAAGGGTTGGACTTGTTCTGTGTGGCTTCAGAAGGAAGAGGTAATTAGGAGAAGATACAAAGAGGAAAAATTAAAATTGGTATAAGGAATAACTTCCTAAACATAAGAGCTCTCTCCAAATGGAATGGGCTACCATGGGCTACCTTAGGAGGTAGCAGATCGCCTCTCACTAGAGGTCTTTGGGCCCTAGATCTGGAGCTGGCAGGAACTTTAGAAGCCATCTATTTTAGCTCCTTCTTTTTACAGATAAAGAGAGTCCTGAGGAGATTTAAGTGATGACTAGATCACACATGTCCTAGGGATAGAGGCAGAGTTCCATCCCAGGTCCTCCTTCAGCCCTTGAACTCTTCCCATCACCCCACTACTTCAAGGCAAGGCTGGATGACCCCTCTCTGAGTGTGGGATCCTGACCATTCCCATTCATGCCTGGTTTGGACCATTGTATATGGAGCCCAAGTACCCTCTTAAGGCCAGAGTTTTAGGATTGTATGTGATCCTTGAGCCTGTGTCTAAAAGATCCACCAGAACTTATGTACAAGTGAACATTTCAGTCCGCTTACAAGCCACAGTTTTCTCCTTCAGCTTGACGTCCCTCCAAATGATTTGCTTGACTGAGTTCTTCCCTGGCTGGATGAGCTGTTTTGGTCCAGGCCCAGCTCAGCTGTGACTGGAGCAGCTGATGCTGGGAAATGAAACCTTCATCCTGAGGTCCCATTTGTTGCGTGCTCTGAGGAGAGAAATGGATATTTTTTTCTCCCTAGATCTATATTTAGATCCTGCTATGTATTTCTAAGATAAGGAATCTATGCTGCTCTCCCGAGCCCAGCCGGCTTGCTTTGTGTTAATGCTCTCATCCTCGCTGGCTTCCCAGCAAAGCTAGTTAAAATAGAATGCTCATTCATGGCTTCTGTCCTGGAGAAGGGGCTTGCTGTGTCACTGATGCAAAGCCCCTTGGTAAGGATGAGTTCATCTCAGTCATCAGGGTGCTCTGGGGGAAGCACCGCGCTCAATGCTGGAAGGCAGTGATTCTTCACACAGGGACTGGTCAGGATTGCAGAGAAGCATCTTATCCAGTTGTGGGATTAGGAAGCACTCAGCTTCCCTAGTCAAAGCTTTCTGTCTTTTGACATTATAGTGGCTAGGAACGGCTCTACTAGAGGGAAGGCAGGGGAAAGAAGAAGAGATAAAAATATGCATCCATTCGGGCTGCTAACCCTGAAGTTGTAGTCACTGAAAACTTCCTATCTTATTTACACCAGCGACTCTACGGTCATGCTTCCCTTGTCCTGCAATGGCGGTTTTTATTTTTCAAGACCATAGTTTAGGAATTGATTGTGTTTATTCTCAATAATAACAACAGTACTTTATGGTTCACAAAATGATTTCCATAGAACAATCTGGTTAGGTAAGCAATATGGCATTAATCCTATTTTGTGGATCATGATACTGAGGCTCAGAATAGTCAGATAGACTGTCACAAGGGCTGAACAGCCAGCCAAGTGTCTGAGCTCAGGTTCAAACACGTCTCTGAGGCCACAGTTCTTTCTGCTATACCAAGCTGCCTCTCATGAAATGCAAACCAGTCACTAATGGACATGCGGAGTGATACAGATGATACCAATCTCTATTAGATTTGACCCAGCCTTCTCGGCTGTCAAGCTTTTGGAATCCATATTAAATTGTCTAGTGTACTTAGCTGTCACTCTGACCTTTACCCTGTCCTTGAACTTGATTAACATGGCACAAATACCTCTGTTCATGCTATCAAAGGGTGTGTTATGGCAAACAAAGTCAAGGGCTAATATCTGAGGTACTAAATAGAAAACTCCTAGGTTGTCACCCTAAGATGCTGATGAATGTGTGATTTCATCAATATGGGTATTCTCTCCTCCAGTACAGATCCCACACATGGTTTGCCTATCCTGTGTAATTCATGCACATCTTCTCATAAATCCACTGCCACCACCACTGGTGTTCCCCTCCTATCTGCTGAAGTCTTCACTCTCAAAGAGGAATCCATGACAGACATCTCCATGATTGTGGCAAGCATCTCCCTTCTTCCTCTTCATAAGCAGAGGGTTGTCAAACATCTCAACTATTTGATATTTTAAGGACTCTGTGATAATTTTACATGAATGGGGACACCTCATCAGAGTAGAGCTTGAGTGTGTCTTGCTTTATTGTATTAAAAGCTTTCTAAAAATAGTGAACAAGTGGTAGGTGAAAGGTAGTCTTGTATGTGGTGCTCCTTTCAGCCAATCAGGTTATCATCAAGATATCTTCTGTAGAATATCTAAGGGGAAAGTCTGCCTCTTCCCCTATACAGTGGTTCTCAACCTTCCTAATGCTGTGACCCTTTAATACTTGTATGTGGGCGTATCTGCATGTGGGTGGACCTGCCTGGAGACGGATAGAGGAGTGGAGTCTTGGTTCCTAAGACCATTGGAAATATGCGTTTTCCGATGGTCTTAGGTGACCCCTGTGAAAGGGTCATTTGACCCCCAAAGGGGTCGTGACCCACAGGTTGAGAACCGCTGCCCTAGCAGAACTTCATCAGGTTTTGACATATGGATAGTTTGCTTCTATAAAGATTTTGTAGACATGGAAAAGTTGCAACATGGTCCGCTAGTTGTCTTGGTTGCTATCAATTTGTTAACTAACCCTCTTTAGGTATGGTTGCTTAGTCTCCTGTGAACCCTCATTTCTATGTCAGAACTTTCCACCCATCTTTTTGTCTTGTCAACTGGAATAGCCCCAGGAGCTTGGTCAATGGACGTAGAGACACATTATGTTTCTGTGTTCTCCAAGCCAGTTGCATCAGTGGATGCTGTGGACCTGACCTTAAGACACTATTTTATGGCCTAATGGATGGCCCCTAATCACCATGATCACTCACCTTCCATTTGCTAACCATGGATTTAAGTCCATTAATAATAAATTCCTATTAACCTTTTCAAAAGGACAAGGGTGAGGATGTCCTGACAGCTGGATTAATTTCCATACTTGAATGTCTTTCCATTGGTTAATGTCAGATGAAGACGTCCTTTAATACAAAGATGGAGAGATTTGTTTCTACTTCTCTTGTGTTCCATGATTTTTCCATTATTAGAACTAATCGAGATTGGGTATTCTGTCCGTGGCTAACAAAGAACATCACAAATTTCATGAAATAGTGTATATTTCAAGATTTGAGAAATCAGAGAGGTACAAGGGCAGGGGCTTAGAGGAAGGAACTAAGTGTATGCCCCCTAAGACTGGGCAACCTGGGGGTATGCCTGTTCCCTAGACTATGATGTACAATTTAATGGACAACTTACGGAGCTGTTCCCCTAGTACACAGACACATCCTGGACAGACACTGCCAAGGAATGGGGACCAGAAGTGAAGAAAAGGAGGGGAGTGAGTTGGAAGGCCTTTTGTAAACTGCATTGTGTTTTGAATGACTCCAACTTCCTCCCTGAAATGAAAGCCATCTTTCTATTATTATCACTTCTCCAGTGATGGTGCACATCCTTGAGAAAGGAAGATGACGGCCAGCTAAAGGGAAGTGGAGAGGTAAACCCCATGAGGTGCCCTCACTTCACAAACGCAGAGGGAAATGGCATAAAAGATACCATAAAATGCATGATGGAAGAAAAACCAGTTCTTGAGGGTATAAGAATGAGGCATTCCTTCCATATTGGGGCTGAACTAGATCCTCCTGAGCTCTATTCTGTCGTTCTCTCAGAAAAAAAAGAACTGTTCACGTAACAAGGGGGAGGGCTAGTGTTTGGACAGCCAACACTGTCCTCTGGGTTTCTTATGAGGTCAGAGGACCTCCAGGAGGGCCTCCAGTCCCTGGGGTGAAGTTGGGGATAGATATGGTGTGGAGCCCCAGAAGAGGCAGACGTGTAGCGTTGTGATCAGCACCATTGGTGGGGGGGGGGGGGATGTCCGCATGGATGAAATGACAAATCCTTTGGAATATCAGAGAATTGGTCAAAATTGGATGGAAAGAAGACTAAGCTCAGAGAGGACGAGTCTGTGAGGAGGCTGGAATTTAATCCATGTGCCCTTCCTCTTTTCACACAAACCCCAGTGTTGTTTCCAGCTTAGCCTGGCTTCCCCAGGCGTCCACCCATTTCTTTTCCCCTCTGTTCTCATCTGTGCCCCAGGACACCTGATCTTGTTCGCTCAGCTGAATTGGTACAAACAGCTGCTTGGCTGACATGGAGCTTGTCACCCTCTCACCGGACAAGTCGCTCCCTGACCATGAAAGGTCTCAGAGTCTCTTGGAGGAGGGAGCCAGATGTGCGGTAAGTTGGCCATAGATGAGCTGGAACATCCAGCTTCAACTGGTGAAGTAGCAAATTGCTTTTTCTGCTTCAGTTCAGCCAAGATTTCCCTGGCTCTGATAACAGGGCTGTAAAGATGCCAGATTTTCTGTGCCACTCTTATCTCCTTCTCTCAGCAAAGGGCACACAGGGGCCTCAGCCTCCCTCTGAAGGGCCCCTCCAGGAGCCCCTGGCCTGGCTGAAGCTGCCCACTTTTTTCCTTTGTGCTTACTCTCAATGCTTGTGTGCTGAAAGAAAGCTGAAGTCCACAAAATTTGGGAAAGAAACAGATTCACTTGGACTCTCTTTTGCAGAGCCATAGGTGAATAGTAAAAGCCTTAAATATTGATCTTTTATCAAGTAAATGCTGGGTTTTATCCACTGGCATTTGGGAACAGCTTGGCTAAGTCTCCCTGAAGGCAGAAGCATTGGGCTCTTGACTCTGGGGAAGTACTGATGGCTTTGGACGTGTCCTTTATAAATAATGAGCAGATTTGCAAGGAGTTGTGTTGTAATGTAAGGATTACACTATTGTCATCCCCAGTGTCTTTGAAATGCTCTACCTCATTTCTGTTAAAAATAGTAATTTGTTTTGGGTTAGTCCAATTTATGGATTCTGGGGTTCCAAGCAGAGAAGGTGATTGCTGACTGACCTACCAAGAGGAGGTAGTGTAGGCCACATCTGGACAGCCGTGACGCCGCCATGCCGTGACTCACAAGCTGGGTGGATGTGCTGAAGGCCTTTGGACTCTCCACTGTGCTGTGGTCAGTCCCTGTGGCCACGCCCCTCAGACACTCACTCCACTCTCTGCTTGTGACGCCTTTGGGCCCATGTGAGTTGGGCCGAGTGAAATCTGAATGTGTTGTGCTCATTAGCCGGCCCCTGTGGGTGTGACTCACTTGGCATCTTTCCATAGAATAGCCCTGGCTATGGAGGTGCTGCCTGACCTTTAGAAAGACCTAGAACCACAGGGGAACACAGGGAACAAACCTCGATTAAGCACCATGTGCCAGGCCCTATGCCAAGTGCTTTACGGTGATCTCCTTTGGTCCTCACATCGGCCTGGGAAGTGGATGCTATTAGTACCCTCATCTCATAGTTGAGGAAATGGAGGCAAATAGAGGTTAAGTGACTTTTCCAGGGTCACATAGCCAGTAAATGTCTGAGGCAAGATCTGAACTTGGGTCTTCTTGACTCCAAGCCTGGCACCCTAGGTACTGAGCCACCACACCTATTTGCAGAGGACAGCATACGTGCCAAGCCTGCTGGGCCAGGGTGCCTTAGACAAGTCCTCAGTTATTGGCGTGGCAGCCCCCAAGGGAGGACTAGGGACCAAGGAATTGGCCCCACAGGGCATCTCCTTGGACAAGGGGCCTGTGAGGCACTTTTTCATGATTAATTGAGATCATCGGGTATTGATCAAGTGACATGGCCCGCCATCCATCAAGAGGCTGAAGGAGTCATGGCCCCATGCGTCAGACCAGCTTAGGGATTCAGATCCACGGAAGCCCAGTGGAGCCCAGCTTCATCTTTGATGGTGACAGGGGACTCTCCAAGTAGAACTGAAGCTGGTGTGTGAAGATCAAGGTGCCTTTATCCCAGGGATGCATGTGAGCTGTGTGACAGAAAGAATCTGAAAATGTCAGTGTCATTTTAGAGTCACCAAGTGATATGAGCTTGAAACTATTCAAAAGCTGTGCAAGGAGAGAACTCTTCCCCCTTCTCCCTGCCCCTCCCCTCCTCTCTGTCCCCTCTCTCTCCTTCCACTTTTCCTCTTCCAGCCCCTTTTCTTTTCCTCCTTTAATGGCAGCTCAAGGCCAACTCGCCACCAATAGACGCCATTGGCTCTGCCTCTCTCCAGATGCCAGTCCAAGGTCTCTCCTCTTGGGGGTCTCCCATCTGCCTCTCCCAGGGAAGCCCCTCCTCCCCATCTCCTGTGGCCTCCTCTTCCTTTCCTGTAACATGATTGATGAGTTTCCGGCCCATGGATTCCCTTGGCACGCCCTCTCTCTCCTTTCTCTTCTGACCTCAATGACTCCAGCACATGTTGGCTCATTGCCGGCCACTGGGTGATCACTGACCTTCCTACCAGGCTCCATCCTTCTTCCCCTTCTCCAGATTTCTCCTCCCCGAGCAGGCTTATCTTCGTTGAATCTGCTGCTCCTGACCCCCTTCTCTTGTGTCACAGAGCAAGAGTCTAACTCCTTGGTCTTGCAGCCAAGGTCCTCCACAAAGCGGCACCAGGCTCCAGCCTCCTGTTCATTTTTAGCACTGCCCTCCAAAGCTCTCTGCCACGGGGGAAGTCAGGATATTTGATGTCACAAACACCTGCCCTGTGGTGGGCTTTTGCCTCTTCTGTCCTTATGTCTTTCTCACCCCCATGCCTTTGTCCATGCTGTGCCTCATGCCTGGAGTGCCTCCCCCTCCCCCCCCAAACCCTTGCCTGTTAGTTTCTTGCTTGTACTTTAAAATCAATCTTGAATGTTCCCTCCTTGGCCAACCTTTCCTGACACCCTCCCCCAACCCTTTTGGTAATGTCTTTTGCTTACCAGAGTTTCATAAGACACTTCACTTGCACATCCTGGTTTCTTCTATTGAACTTGATTTTGAGCTAGAGCAATAATGGAGTGTGTGTTCCCGTCGACTGTGACCGCCATCTTTGTGTCCCCCTAACGCCCAGCCCTCCCTAGGTGAAGGCTTTTGATAAAGATCTATTGATTTGATCAGCTAGTCAAAGCTCTAAGAACCAGACTGAAGCTAGTGACCTCCAGCAGGTGGTGTTCCCTTTGATCTTTGGGGTGGCTTTTTCCTCCAATGCTTTATGATGCACAAACCGATACTGTGAGACCTTTACCTTCTGAGCTGATGCTCCGATGGAGCTCTTCCTGCAGGAGACAGGACAAAGATCCCTGACCTTCTATGGGACAAACCATGGCCCTCTGTAAAGGGCAGGAACAGAGAGGGCCTGCCCCACTGTGGGATGAGCATAAGGCACCAGAGAGTGGCCCTCAGCGATGAGCCATGGAGGAGGCTGGCTGACCGTCACTGAGCCCACCCAGATCAAATTCATTGAGTTATTGAAGGGTACTTGGAAGTGTTTCCTGGGAAGGTGAACTGTGGGGGGAAATGCTGTGGGCCTGGCTAGGAGCCCTGCTTTGTTCTCCAATCAATTTGCATCTAATCTCTGCTGTCTGTCCTACACGCTGGGCCAGGGCCAGCTCTTATCTCTTGATTGATATCTCACAGGGAAAGAGCTAATAAAGTTTTAAACTCACCGCCAAAAACAGGCATCCAGAAAACAGCTTTAGCCATCCCTAGGGAACAATTCCCTAAAGTGGTGAGACAAAGAATATTTCCTTTAATATGGAAAGGCGGACATAACGTCATACGAAGCTCTCTAATTGGAGTTATCTGTGCCGATAACCTCTTATCCAGGTAGAATAAAGGAGCCCTTGCTTTCTGGGCTGGTTTTTAATGGAAGACCCCAATCTGTTTCCTTAAATCTGGGGCCAGATTAGATTTCTGATAGAATGAAGTGACTTTGTCAAGGGTAATGCTTCACCTCCACAGTGATGTTCTCGTCTCTGGAAATGTCCCCTAGAAACATCGCCCCAGCTGATGACCTCATACTGCACTTGACCAAATGGCTTAGATTGTCCCTGTTTTCAACATTCTTTGAGAAATGGGCACTTAGAATACACTCTGTGGCCTTTGTTGTCTTGTGCTGTGATCATGCTCATATTTGGTGAAGAATATTTAAAAATGGAATTTTTCCTTATCGGACAGCAAAGCAAAGGGGCTTGCCTGACTTTGCAGGTAGGAACAGGATTCTTGAATAGATCTTGTTCTGCAGAACTTCCAGAGGTTCCCCTTTAATGAATTTTGAGTCCCCTCTTCCCCAGATGCTGCTCAGCTAACTGCAATGATATTGCCCAATATAGACCCTTTGATAGAGCTGCAAAATGAGTCACAAGAATCCGTGTAATTCTTTAAAAAAAAAGGAATCCTCAGGCTTTTGTTTGAGTCTGTATGGTGCAGGTAGATGGAGGTCTTCGGCCCAGCTGATTTATGGGGCAGCCAGCTCTGGCTCTTTGCACTGCCCATAAGGGATGAGAAATGGCTGACTGACTCTTGAACTCGAGATCCACAGAGGCAGAGGGGAGAAACGGGATTGTGGGGGTTCAGGCGTGGAGGTATTGGCTCAGCGTCTCTGGGTTAACGTTCTGCTTACATATAAAACCTTAGTATGGTTTTGTTCATTAACCTGTTCATTCACTTTCATTTAGCAGAGATGGAAAGCATTTTGGAGGCTGCAGACGGAAAATTCAAACAGGTTCCAACCCTCCCCCCTGGGAGAGAAGTCTCTGCAATTTGTTTTTCTCCATAAGCCAGATACCCAGGGCCTTCTCCATCTGCATATGTCCCCTGGGACCAGTCGACCTTGGAGGGATTCCACAGGCCAGCACTCTGAAGGGGGAGGCAGGCAGAGGCAGTCCCTGATCTAAAAAGCACAGGCATCAGGGAACGATGTCGGGGGCAGCAAATAAAGTCATGCTTCTGGCTCACGAGTGAGGATGCTCAGGCCTCCCTCTTGGATAGATAGCAGAGTCACAACTGACCCGAGAGGGACAGCGGGGAGGGTCCAGAAATGGAGGGGAGTCTGGGCCAAGAAGCAGAGGGGACAGATAGCTGAACTGCAGAAGAGTCTGCTGTTGTCTTCACGGTGGGGTGCGGTAGAGTGGGCTGAGAAGGGCTCGGTCCAGGCAGGCTTCTCTGGCTTCACTGGCGACACCTTTGCCATAATTTCAGCCCATCTGAGACACCGTGGTCACAGGTTCAGTGGCTGGAGGGGGTCTTGGAGCTACCGTGGGCCAATCCCCTCATATTTCAGATGGGGAACCCAAGAATTGAGGAGGGAGGGGCCATGCCCAGGCCAGTCAGGCAGCTGGTAGCCCAGGCCAGACTTAAAGCCAAGGTTTTTCTCTCATATCCTGCCCTTTTCCCACTTTCCCAGTCGGTTTCCCAAGCAATGGTGCTAGAGAGCTGTGCAAGGTTGGTGAGGTTGAACTCTTCTTTCCAGGGAATCCTTTCCTTCTTTGTCTCTGTATTCCCAGAACCCAGAAGGGCGTCTGGCACACAGCAGTTGCCTAGTCAATGCTGCTTGATGGATGGTAAGACTTGTTGGTAGGCCTGGAATCCAGGTCCTCATGACTCTCTGTCTCCATGGCATGCTGGTTCTTATAGGCCTCCTGCCCCAATAGCAACAGAATCATTACCAGCCCAATAGCTCATCAGTGTGCCAAGTAGCCCTACTAGGATGGCAGTGCCAGTTCTACTGTCTCAGAGACATTGGCAGTCATTATCTTCCCTGGCACTCGACACATAGTAGGTCCTTCATCAGGGCCCAGTAATGGTCAAATTTGGGAGGGCCAGCTTTTCATGCCACAGTGATGCTGGGAGTCTTCCCAATAGTGCCTGAAATGTGATGAGTCTTTCATTACATTGCCTGAAACAATGCTAATTAGAGACTAGTTTGGGCTAGAAAACTTCTTAAAAATTTAAAAGGTCTATCACATCTTCACAACTTTGTATGAATTAGCTTCATCTTCTTGTTTTCATCCTGATATCCAGGTGAATTCAGTTCTACCAAGGAAATAAAGGGGAGTTTTGGTTGAAGGAATTTCAGGATGTGGAATCCTCAGGAAGACAGAATTAATAGTAATATGATTATGACTTCAGCCGGTGTGTCTGCACAAAACACAACTGGGATGTGTTGTGGTTTCATGTGGTGGCCTCAAAGAATTCACTCAGAGCACCCCTAAGCCAAGGCTAGGCCTTTACTGAGGATGGACTCCCCTCAGAAGCAGGCTAGGTTCCAAGAGGAACTAGCAGTTTAGTAACCAACACAAGCCAATTGATGGTGTGATGATGCTGATTACACCTCAGAAAGTAGGAGCATCAAAAAGGCGGGAGGGGTTTGTTAAGGGGTTAGGCAATGGGGAGGGGTCCCTCCTGTGGTTTGGTGGTCAAACACTGCTTTCTGATTGGCTACCTATTGTGGTCCTGCTGGTCAAGATGGAAAGTTAGGTGTTAGAGAGTCCTGTCTTGGGTCAAATGGATGATGTGATTGTGATTGAGTACAAGAACCCATCTGTTCAAATGTGGGAACTGGATCTGGGGGCAGTGGCTGCATTGAGTCTGGGGGCCTGGTTAAAGCCAGATTGTGTGGTTAGATCAGAACATGTCTGCTGTTCAGTGCGGCCCACGAGGAAGTTAGAATGGTGGGGCTGGGGGCAGCTTTATCAGGATTCCATCAGAAGGGAATGAGGGGTAGAAGCCATCTGATATCTGATCGGAGTCCTCCAGGGGCTGCTTCAGTAAGTGTAGGCCTGTCCTCTCCTTGTTCAACCAAGGCAGGACAAGTGTAAGAAGAGTGGAGGGCAGAGAAGAGTGTGCCAGGGACATCAGTCAGTCTGTCAGTCAGTCAAGGAGCATTTAATTAAGCTCTTCCAGGGCCTGGGATAAGCACCAGGAGACAAGGAAAGACAAGGCCAGTCCCTGGTTTCAAGAAGCTCACATTCTAGTTGGGAGAAGGAGAAGGAAGGATGTCTTAAAAATCCGTCAGCATCCATTTATTGTAGAAAAAATGGAAAGAGACATCTGAAGGGAAAGCACTAACAGTGTGTGTGTGTGTGTGTGTGTGTGTGTGTGCGTGTGTAAGTGTGTATATGTGTATATAAGAGTCTGTGTGTGTAAGTGTGTACATGTGTATATAAGTGTCTGTGTGAGTGTGTTTGTGTGTGTAAGTGTATATATGTGTATATAAGTGTGTATGAGTGTGTGTGCGTGTGTTTGTATGTATAAGTGTGTATCTGTGTATCTGTGTATGAGTGTGTGAGTGTGTTTGTGTGTAAGTGTGTGTATGTGCATATAAGTGTGTGTGTGATTGTGTAAGTGTGTATATAAGTGTTTATGAGTGTGTGAGTGAGTGTGTTTGTATGTAGAAGTGTGTATATGTGTATCTGTGTATGAGTGTGTGAGTGTGTTTGTGTGTGTAAGTGTGTGTATGTGCATATAAGTATGTGTGTGATTGGGTGAGGATGTATATGTGTATATAAGTGTCTGTGTGTATGTTTGTGTGTGTTTATAAGTGTCTGTGTGAGTGAGTGTGTGTGAGTGTATATAAGTGTGTATATGTGTATATGTGTCTGTGTGTGTGAGTGAGTGTGTTTGTGTGTGTTAAAGTGTGTATATAAGTGTCTGTATGAGTGTGTGTGAGTGTGTTTGTGTGTGTGTCTGTGTATGAGTGGGTATGTGAGTGTGTGCACATTGTGCATATGTGTATATAAGTGTGTGTGAGTGTGTTTGTGTGTGTGTGTGTGTGTGTGTGTGTGTGTGTGGCAGTAGGGTCGTGAAAGGCCTGTTGCAGAAGATGGGAGCTGAGGCTTTATGGAAGGTGATGGGGAGGAGGAACATAATTCTTAGCACTGGCTCAGACGACGCAAATCTATGGAGTCAGAGAGTGAGTGGTATGTGTGGGCACAGTAAGCTGGTCCTGGACTGTGGAAGGTACACGAGGGCAAAGTGTAAGGAGACTGAACATGTAGGAAGGGACCAAGGTGTGAAGGGCTTTAAATTTCACAGGACTTTGTATTGGACCCTCAAGGTAATAGGGAGTTGTTGGTGTCATTGAGTGGATTTGTGGGATAGTGTGGACAGGTCAGTGCTTTAGGGCAATCACTTTGGTGGGGTGCACACTTGTGAGGGCGTGTCTGAAATGACCCTGATGACTGAGGCAGGCCATCCCTGCAGGACTGAAAGGGGATGGGAAGGGCCAGCTCTTGTGCAGCAAGAGGAAGAGGGGGCATGTGGCCACGCAGCTGGGAGCTCGGAATCCCCGGGCCAGGAGATCAAAGCAGTCTAGGGCTTGAGGGGGGAGCCAGGAGAGGAAGCACAGGGAGGAGAGTGGGTCTTGATGGGAAGGGGGTGACATTGAGATGAAGCCTTTGAATGCCACTACACTCTCCAGCTTTTTCATCAGTTGGACGTTCACCTGGCAGCTCGCTGAGTTTTGCAGAGTTGTGTAACCCGTGACTGGTGTGAGCTGGGGATGGGGCTGTTCAGAGAAGGAAGGCCGTGACACACATTGGCTGCCTGGGCTCCAAAGCAAGGGACCTTTCTGTCCTTTCGGTGCCTTTATTTTATTTTATATTATTTTTGCTTTTTAGAAGGTAATTGAGGTTAAGTGACTTGCCCAAAGTCACATGGCTAGTAAGTGTGTCAAATGTCTGAGGCTGGATTTGAACTCAGGTCCTCCTGACTCTAGGGCCAGTGCTCTATTTACTGCACCACCTAGCCGCCCCCTTTCTGTGCCTTTAAATAAGAGTGTGTGTGTGTGTGTGTGTGTGTGTGTGTGTGTGTGTGTGTGTGTGTGTGTGTTTAATGTAAATGACCATTAGCCCAGGGCTTCCAGGGGAAATGAAGAGTCCAAGTGGAGTCCTGGCCATGAGTCAACTTTGAGTGTTTCCAGAGCCCAAGTCTTGGGTGGGGGCAGAGTTAGTACTGAGAAGTCCTCAAGGTTAAACTCCATTCACATTGTCCCAGAATCATGTATTACATTAGTATGGTAACTTGGCTGAGGAACCTGACTCCCTTTACAATAACACTGTTCCTTCTGAGAACACTCACTCTTAATTCCTTAAATATAACCAACCGACAAATGAACTTTTAGTGCTCGACACATCCGTGTGTTATAGAAAGACACAGATGGGTTATAGCATTTACCTAGTGGAGAGAGGACATTACTGTAAGCCTGGCACGGTATGGGCAGTTTCTGATCTGACTTCCAAATCATGCCACCTGAATACTGCAGGCCAAGGGGCAGAGAACTGATACAGAGCTTCAGTTTCTATATGTCTCAGGTTAAAAAGCCTCCTCTGCTCCCATGTTCGTGAGCCCAAGAGATGCTGTCCCATCAGGAACAGGAGATGATTTTTGTTCTTCCTTTGTTCTGATAAGGATCTCCATGCAAAAAAAGATGGCACTGTGTGAATCCATTTTAATTAAAATCATAAAAAATAGCAGTTTCAGCCTCATTTTATTTAGACAACTGCACATTTCTGGAGCAAAAAGTCTACAAACAGAAGTTGCTTGCTCCTCCACAAACCCCTGGAGAAGCCATTTGGTTTACCTCCATGCAAGGGATGATAGTGGATATAAAGAGACTGGGCTTCTGCCCTTAGGATGGCTGCATTTTAACTGGGGAGCTAAGTAATACTGAGAGGAAACAATGAGAAATATGAGGAAGGGGGAGAAGTGGTGCATTGGTTGTGTGGGATGAGAAGTATGGCGCTGCCACCAAGAATGCTTCTCAGCTTCTGTTCAGAAAAGGTTCCAAAAGTTCAGCAAAGAACCACCCTTCCTGTAGGTGCAGGGCTTGCTGACTGATGCAGCCCCAGGGGATCCTCTCCATCCACTCCCTCAAACGGTCCAGTGGACAAATCTGTGTCCTTCACATGGAGAGGCCACACAAAGTCCTCAACCAACTCCCTTCCTTTGAGTTTTTCACTTGAGCATGGCTTTCTCTTGATGGAACACATCCTGTTTATGAGAGCTGGCCCAAAGGGAATGGACTGCTTCAGAAGGTCCTGGCTTTGGAATGTCTCAAACTGAGGTTGGTTATCCAATGGTCTAGCTGAGATTCCTGTTCAAGCATAGACCACTGGATGAGGTAAGAGACATTCTGAGTGCTACTGTCCTCAAGGAGCTTACGTACATTCTAGTGGGGGAAATAACCAGCATGTAAATTGGCCCATGTAAGCCACCTTTAAGAGTAGAGGGGAGGTAAGCTTAGAGGCATGCAGAGGAACTAGGAAAAGCCCTCTACAGAAGGTAAGAGTTGAGCTGTTATGAAGGAAATCAAGCATTCCAAGAGATGGAGAAAAGGCATGAGAGCATTACAAGTGTGGGGGATGGCCACTGTGATGCTGGAGAGTTGGTGGCTAGAGTGTCCTATGAGAGGAACAGCAAGGAGTTTGGGTGTATGAGGGGGTAGGCACACAAGGTGGACAATGAACAAAGAAGCTGATGTGTAAGGGGGCCAAGATACAAGGGGGCTGGTGTACAAAGCAGCTGATGTACAAGGGGGCCCACTTGCAAGGGGGTAGGCTTAGGACTGGCACAGAATAAGTTCTCAGATCTTTGGAAACTATGGAGTTTCCCAGTTGTGCTGTATCTGCTGTGGCCCCTTTAATTCCTCCACTTCTGTCCTCCTCCTGGGGTGTGAATATGACCCCACACTCTCAGTAGAAGGCTGTGCCCAGAGAGGCTTTAAGAATGGGATCAGTGAAGGACTGTGTTCTTCCTTTCTCTCCATGGGCTCCTCTAAGGCCCAGAGGCTTCTCACCACATTGGTCTGTGAGAGGTGTCTTTCCTGACCCCAGAAACTCACAAACATCATTTCTTTAAGGAGTAGAAAGTTTGTGATTTGCCTCAAAGGAAGAAGGACCCACAAGAATGAAATTACAGAACAGGGAGGACAGGAAAATGTCAACATCCGTACCACAAGAAGCATTGATTTTTTTAAAGATGAAAATCCTTTCAATGTGAATAACTGGGCTTTAAAGACAACATTCGGTTGTTGGTTGTCATTCAGTTTATGTCTAATTCTTTGTGACCCCATTTGGGTTTTTTTTTTGGAAGATATTGGAGTGGTTTGCTACTTCCTTCTCTGGCTCATTTTACAGGTGAGAAGATTGAGGCAAACAGGGTTAAGTGACTTGCCCAGGGTCACATGGCTAGTAAGTGTCTGAGGTCAGATTTGAACTCAGGGAGATGAGTCTTCCTGACTGCAAGCCTAGCACTCTGTCCACTGTGCTACCTACTTGCCCTCAATGTTCTATTATTTAGCAATATTCTAAAAACATTTATTCTCAAGGAATTCTTAAGAGAGCTTGATGATAAAAGCTAGTCCCATTTTGCAGATGGGAAAATAGAGGAGAAAGAAGCTAAAACCCATAGCAGGTCACGGGAAAATCATGACAGTATTATTAAAATTCAGTGATTCTGGCTCTCTACCAACAAGACCTCTCTGTGATCTTGGTCATTCCATCTGTTTCCAACATGATGAGTGAAGTTCACAATGGCCCTCCACTCCAGGCATTTGTTGTCTGACTCTGTTCCACCTGGTTTGTGTGCTGTCATTTGTTATTGGACAGTCTCAGAAAGGCAGTTACCCTCCCATGGCAGCCGCAAGAGCACTCCATTATTATTCAGCCATTCTGGGTAACAAAGTGACTTTCTGATCTGAACATTTTCATGGGGCTTGTCAATATTTTTTTCCAGTATTTCCCCTCAACAAGCCTATTGACCTTCCCAATATACTTGTCATCTAACCAATGCTGCTGTCATTCCTGTCTTGCAGATGGGGAAACTGAGGGACAAGTGCTTCGAGCATTAGAATATAGTTTTCCTCCATTTTCCCCAAGCAAGGCATCCCTTCTTTAGAGAAGCAGGACAAAAGAAGACATGTAATAATTCAATGCATTCTTAAAGTAAAGATGTTCCAGAATATTAAAAAAACCAAAAATCTAGAATAAAATCAACTGAAGAATGACTTAAAGGAGACAAGTCTTTTCCTCCCAAAGTTTTCCAGGGAAAGTTGAACCACATTTTGCCAAACCTTTAACAATCAAAGAGCAGTGAAATTTCCTGGGATGATCTGCTGGAGCCTCCTCCAGGCCTCCTCTTGTCTTCCCATTCCTTAGATTTAATCCTCTTTGGAGGGCTGAGGAGCTCCAGAATATGGCAGAGATATTCAATAAAACACCCCCTGCAGTAGCAGGACGCAACCTTGTAGCTGGATGCAATCTTCTGAATGAATCACCCTTCCATATTCATATAATGAACAACATTTATATTAACATTCATGCATATTGCAAAGTAGCGAATATATTTTCTTTGTCACTGAGCTAGTGGTGGGGGTGTTCAATAGTTCTAAGAAAAAAAATACGATGCCTATTTCTCCAATTTCCTTTGCATCTATAAGACCCACTTAGTGGGAATAGATGAAAAGCTTCCTCCAAGAAGAATGTTCTAATTTCCTCAAAATGAGTTCGCTTAGGATGAGAAGGATTTAAAAAAAATCCTTACAATGTGAATTTGATAGTCTAAAAACTTCTTTTAAGGAAGGACCTGGCACCATACGTGATTCTGCTTATGGTGCCCCCATGACCTACACTCACAAATATCAGATTCTCATAACTGTCGTAAGAACCCAAGGTCCCTTTGGGCACCGAGCCATCCTTTTGGATCTGTTTTCCTGCTACCGCAAAATGTAAAGCATGGGCTATATAAGAGGGGATGGTGGAAATGTCCTCCACGATCTGAATGTCAAAGATTAAAAAGATTCAATTCTCAACATATCCACGTGACACCATAGAAATGTTTTCTGAGGTTCAGTGTGGTACCATGCTGTAAGAAGTAATGAAGAGGACCAGGAGCCAGGAAGACCTGGGACTGTTGCCAACTCTTTACATTTGTTCGCTGGGTGACCCTGGGCAAGTCCATTAACCTCTCTGAGACTCTTTTCTTGTATAAAATAGACAAAGAAATATCCATAGGTGGTACTTCACAGAGGTGTATGTCCCACAGAAGGTAAGGAGTGAAAATAATTTTTTAAACCTTAAAGTAGTCTGCAAAAGGCACCAGCTATTATTAAATGATTTTTGGTTTACACTGGCACCTATTAAAAGAAGAGCTTCATGGAATGCTGAATCATTTTTTCAAGGAGCCACAATATAGGAGACAGAGTCTCCTCCCACTGACAAAGATTTCAACTTCCTTTGCATTAGTAGATAAAAGAGAGGCTTTGCCAAGGCCTCTCTCTCCACGTTGGTAAGCCTTCTGGTAGATAGTCTTTAAAACTCAGCCAGTATGACCCATGGACCACAGACTCACAAACTAGCCCCCCCATCCATTCTGGAAGTCTTTCTAGATTGGTAGGACAGGCTTAAGCTTGGACTCTGCTGCGGAGCCCGGCCAGGTACTAAGGTCACCCCATGAACTCACAAGGAGACAAGGCAAATTATGTTGAAATTAAATTAAGTAATTAGCATTGCTTCTACGTTGCAATGGAACTCACATTCTAATATAACCTTGTTATTTGGAGGTTAGGAACAAAATGACTATAGATTATTAGATACAAATCTATATATTAGGAAGCATAACAGAGTCAAAGCAGTGAATAGGTATGGGGAGAAAAGAGATGGGAATGTCCTTTGGTTTACAGTGGAAATTTGTCCAAGCATTCTTCTTTGCAGTTTGCTATCTTGTATTTTGTCCAGATAGGAAAAGTAGGAAGTATTTCAAATTTAGTCAGATCTCTTAGCATTGAAAACTTCACCAAGTCTACCACTTGTATGGCATAGTATAAGGTATTTTTAGGACATGATGTTTTCCTTCCTTCCTTCCTTCCTTCCTTCCTTCCTTCCTTCCTTCCTTCCTTCTTTCCTTTCTTTCTTTTGTCACAATTTTACAAATTGTGTTCCAAGCCCTGCCACTAATTTACTATATGATGCCTTTTATTTTTAGATTATATTAATTTTGATTATTTTTCCCTCTTTCCTCATCTAGTTAGCCATCCCTTCTAACAAATCCTAACAAAGAGGAAAACAGTTTAGCAAATTCAATCAACATGTTGAACAATACTTTATGCCTATTGTCCTCCATCTTTTTCAATGGAGGGAGGCAGGTATATTGTCTCATCTTTTCCCTGGAGCCATGCTTGGTAATCATAGTTACATAGCACTCAGTTTCATTTTTGAGTTCTTTCAATTTATATTATTATATCCACTGTATATGTGATTTTTCCCGAGTCTGCTCACTTCATTCTGTGTCAGTTCATTTAAATCTTTCTATGTTTCGGGGGCGGAGCCAAGATGGCGGCGTAGAAGCAGCAACATAGCGCAGCTCTCACATAGCCACCCCAAAATACCCATAAAATAGGACTCTAAACCAATCCTGGAACTCCAAAACGCACACAAAGATACTTCCCACTAAAGTCA
>CM053581.1:584814472-584832663 GCA_028627135.1 Pseudochirops cupreus
TGGTTTTCATTATGTCTAATTTAGTATTCAATTGAGGATTTTCAATTTGTTCTTTTTTTAGCTTTTTCAATTGTGTGCCCAATTCATTGACCTCCATTTTCTCTAATTTTTTCATGTATGCATTCAGGGATATAAAACTTCCCTTAAGAACTGTCTTTTCTGCATCCCACAAGTTTTGGTATAATGTCTCATTATTATCATTCTCTTGAATGAAGTTATTAATTGTTTCTATAATTTCTTGTTTGACCCACTCATTCTTTAGGATTAAATTATTTAGTTTCTAATTAGTTTTTTGCCTCTTTCCATGACCCTTTATTGCATATAATTTTTATTGCATCATGATCTGAGAATGATGCATTTAATATTTCTGCCTTTCTGCACTGATTTGTGAGATTTTTATGCCCTAGCACATGGTTGATTTTTGTGTATGTGCCATATACTGTTGAGAAGAAGATATATTCCCTTTTATCCCCATTCAGTTTTCTGCAGAGACCTATCATGTCTAGCCTCTCTAAAATTCTATTTGCCTCCTTAACTTTTTTCTTGTTTATTTTGAGGTTAGATTTATCAAGTTCAGAGAGGGGGAGATTGAGGTCCCCCACCAGTATTGTTTTGCTATCTGTTTCTTCCTCTAATTCCCTTGACTTTTCCTCTAGGAATCTGGATGCTGTACCTCTTGGTGCATATATGTTAAGTAATGATATTGCTTCATTCTCAATGGTGCCTTTTAGCAGGATGTAGTTTCCTTCCTTATCTCTTTTAATTAGATCTACTTTTGCTTTTGTTTTACCTGAGATAAGGATTGCTACCCTTGATTTTTTTTTTTTTTGCTTTCACTGAAGCATAATATATTCTACTCCATCCTTTTACCTTTACCCTGTGTGTAACCCCTTGTTTCAAATGTGTTTCTTGTAGACAGCATATTGTAGGATTGGGGATTTTAATCCATTTTGCTATCCACCTCTGTTTTGTGGGAGAGTTCATCCCATTCACATTCACAGTTATGATTGCTATCTGTGACTTTTCCTCCATCTTATTCCCTCTCCTGTTTATATCTTTGTGTCTTCTTTTTCCCCTCTCCTCCTTAAGAGTTTTCCTTCTGACCACTGCCTCCCTCAGTATTCCCTCCCTGTGTCCTCTCTCTTTACCTACCCTTTCCCATTGCTGCTCTTTCCCTCCCTTCTGGTTACCCTTTCCCTTTTTACACCCTCCTACTACCTGCAGGGCACAATAGATGTTTATTCTTAACAGAGTGTGTTTTTCCCTCCTTGAACCTAAACCAGTGCTAGTAAATTTCACACATTGCTCCTCTCCCTCCTTCTTTTCCTTCTATTGTTATGAGTTTTTGTGTCTTTTCGTGTTAGAATCTAAACTTAGCCATTTGTATTGATCCCTCTTTAAATCAGAATCAATGAGAGTAATGATCATATGATGCTCATCTCCTTCCTTCCCTCCCCTCCACCTTAGTATGTTTTTATGCCTCTTCTTGTGGCATAATTTACCCTTTTCTGTCTCAACCTTTCCTTTTCTCCCATTACAATCCCTTTCTTCCCCTTAATAGGGTTTAAAAAAAAATCTTCAGATTAGTTCACTTATACCCACACCCTCTATCTATGTACATCCCTTTTAAATGTTGCAATACTTATACAAATTTCAATATTGACAGGTATCCATTTCTCATATAGGGATGTAAACAGTTTGGTCTTATCATGTGTATTTGTGAGCATCTGTGTGTGTGTATGTGTGTATGTGTATGTGTGAGTGTGTGTTTTCCTTGTTTACCTTTTTATGTCTTGGGTCTTGTAAGTGGAGATTGAATTTTCCATTGATCTCTGGATTTTTCATAAGGAAAGTCTGGAAGTCCTTTATTTCATTCAATGACCATCTCCTTGCCTGAAAGATTATGCTCAGTCTTGATGGGTAGGTGATCCTTGGTTGCAGTCCTAGCTCTTTTGCTTTACGAAATCAAATTCCAATCCCTGTGATCTTTAAATGAAGCAGCTGCTAAGACCTGTGTAATCCTGACTGTAGTTCCACAATATTTGAATTGTTTCTTTTTGGCTGCATTCAGTATTTTCTCCTTGACCTTGTAGCTCTGGAATTTGGCTACTATATTTCTTGGAGTTTTCAATTTGGGATCTCTTTTAAGAGGAGAGTGGTGAATTCTTTCAGTAACTATTTTACCTTCTGATTCCAGGACCTCAGGGCAGTTTTCTTTGACAATCTCTTGGAGGATGCTGTCCAGGCTGCTTTTTTCATCATGGCTTTTTGGTAGGCTGATAATTCTTAGGTTATCTCTCCTGGATCTGTTTTCCAGGTCAGTTGTTTTTCCAGTGAGATATTTTGCACTTTCTTCTAATTTTTCAATCTTTATGTTTTGTTTGACTGACTGTTGCTGCATCATAGAGTCCTTAGCTTCAATTTGACTGATTCTAATTTTTAGTGAATTATTTTCCTCAATTAGTTTTTGAAGCTCCTTTTCCATATGTTCAGTTTTCATTTTTAGGGAGGTATTTTCTCCAGTTAGATTTTGGACCTCCTCTCCTACTTCTCCAATTTTACTTTTTAAAGATTTGTTTTCTTCAGTGAAATTTTTTTTTCTAATTTGGTCACTGTAGGTTTAAATTTATCTCCTACCTCTCTAATTACATTTTAAAAGTCCTTCTTGAGGTCCTCCAAGAATGCTTTTTGGGCTTGAGACCAATTCGCATTTCCTTCTGTCGTGTCCAATGTGAGTAAAGAGTCCATGTTGCCTTCTGAATTTGGTTGTTCTTGCTCACTATAAAAAGATTTGCTCATCTTAGCATTTGTAGTTTCCTTCTTGCCCATTGTGATTGCCTATGTCCTGGACTTTTAAAGTGGCTATCTGCTTCTAAGATGCAGAGGTATTGAGCTTCTCAGACTGGGAGGAAGGGGTTTGCTTGTTTATTTCCTGAGCTGTAGCATCTGAGTGACTAGACTGAGGCCAAGGCCAGGACTCTCAGTGTTTCCCCTGAGTTCTCCTGAGGCTTCCAGAATAACCTGTAGGGGCGGGGTGGTCTGGCTCCTTCAGGCTTCCACCTCTGTGTCTGGGCTACAGTTCAGGAGGCTAGCAGCAGGGCAGGGCTGGGCTGCAGTCTGCTGATTGGCCAGGTAGTGCTAAAGCTCACCTGGGCTTTTGTTAGTTCTTGCTGGCTCCACCATCCTGAGCTTAGACTCCATACAGTCTCACTTCCCCCTTCCTCAATGACTCCCAAGCCTGAGACTGTTTCCACTAATTCAGGATTTTACTCTGGGTGGGGCATTTAACTCCAGACTTTTCTGGGTCAGGGAGGGAGGATCAGAGCTAAGTTTTATTCCTCCATCTTGACTTCTGGAAATTTGCGTATTTAATTTTTAAATATCCAGGCTGTGGGCTGGTAGCCCCAGGAGAACCTGCTGTCTCTGCTGTGGGCCCTGCATTTTCTCTTTCCCAGCTCCAACGATCCCCTGTCCTGTGGTGAGACAGCTGCAAATCACCCTTGGAGTGAGTGAGTCTGCTGTCTGGATGGTGCTTCTTCTCAATCTGCCATACTCTGCTCTCAGATTCATGCTAGTGCAGCCCCTGTGTGCTCCGCCTTCTCCCTGCCCAGACCTGAGTAGGCACTTTCCTGGGCTGGGAATCTGCCACACTCTGTCTCCCAATGGGTTCTGTCACTCTTAAATCCATTCAAATTCACTTTTTAGCTTTTAGCAACAGAATTATTGGAGTAGCTTGGAAAAGCTACTGCTTCCTTTCCGCCATCTTAGCTTGGCCCCCCCTACAATCCTCATTCTACAGATGAGAACACTGAGGTGGACAGAGGCTAAGCAACTGGAATGATAGTGATTAGGTGTCTGTTTGAGGCAGTCTTTCCAGTTCCCAATGCCCTTACTGTCCATCCTCTCCCAAGATCCAACTCTGTGGGGTAGGCACCACAGTCCTTAATCTTGCTTGACTGCTGAGAAGGCCAAGCCTGAGCCCTGGGGTGAGGCAGCGTTGGACGGGTTCTCTCAGGTGAATGCCAAGTGTGGGAGTCTGATTGGTCTTCCGGCCTCCATCCAAGCTCCTGCGGACAAAGACACCTGTCCCTTGTGGCCGCATCTGTGGTGATGGGCTTCCTCTGGAGTGACAGATACACTGTGGGGAAAAGGGACCTTGGTTCGACCTGCCTTAGCCCAGGAGACACTGGCTTTGTCTCTGATGTGCTTGGGGTCATCCTGGCGTGAAATAAGACCTGGGGTTCAGAAGGACATCATTCCTTGGGCCTTTCATACCTCACAGTATAAAATCTGGAGAAGACACGGAGGGGTTGCAATCTGTCCTGGTGGAGAGAACCCCCATATTAGTGAGGTCCTAGACTCAGAGTCATAGCCAAGTGAGCACAAGCCTGTGTAAACTGCATTCTATGGAAATAATGAAATCAGCAGCTCCATGAGAGGGACTGATCTGTGCAGCACTTTGCTCAGAATTCCCCACCTTCACTTGATGGCCCTGCATTCACTGCTCCTGAATGGAGTTGCCCCTTCTCTGACACAGATCAGCCTTTCTTGGGACCACTACCTCACAGGGAGGCTTTGATGAGTAAGGCTGTGCTCTCCCCTCCAGGCTGGTCCCTGGAGACCTACAAGCTGGGAAGAGCTCTGGGAGCCAGGGCATGGGATGGAAATGAATTTGGTTCATGTAATCCGTACTTTCTGTTCCTTCCAGATAGGATGTTCTCTCCTTTCCAAATTATTTACTTGTGTATTATAACCCCCTGTAAAATATAAGCTCTTTGAAGGTAGAGACTGAGCAGTGTCTATTGGTGAGGCCTCAAGGCCCACAGCAAGGTCCTGCATGTAACAGAAGCTAAGAGAGTGGCTTGATTGGTTTGGATTTAGAAGGGGCTTTAGCTGGGATTGGGCATCTCCACTGACCATCCCCACTGTCCCAGTGCTCTCCTTCCTCTTCCCTGCCTCTCCTCTCTCTAGCCCCCCTCCCTAGGTTCCTGGGCCTCTTTCAAGGCTTCTACAAGAGGCCTTTCCCAAGCCTCTGGATCTTAGAGTTTGCCCTCTGGTGATTATCTACTATTTGGCCCAGTGCTGTTGGCACGAGGGTGTTTGCAGAGCCTCTGCCATTAAAGGGTGAGTCCCTTGAGGCCAGGGACTGTCTCATGCCTTTCGTTGTACTTAGCGCAGTGGTCAACACACAGTAAGTGCTTCCTAAATGTTGTGCTTATATTGACTTATTATTACATAGTTATTCTATTTTTAACATTCCTCAGCAGAGGAGTGAGTTAAAATTAACTGCTTTTTATAGCTGAACAAAAGTCAACCAGAGCAGAAGCTCCTGCTCAGTGCCCCCCAGTGGCAGCCTCCAGGCAGTCCCAGGAGCAGCCAGACAACAGGATGCGCCTCCCCTGTTCCCATGCTGACCTTGTCTCCTTGGCCAAGTCCTTGTGTTTGGAAGGTTTTCTGTTTCTGCATCTTAGAGATGAGTATAAGTATTTGCTTTGACCACACCTGTTAAAACGTGCTTTGGTTCCTATGGTACCTGCTCCATCTGAGAGACAGGAGGCAGCCTGCTCTGGGCTCGGCATCTGGTGGCAGGGCAGCTTATGGCTTGAGATCTTCAGGATGCTGGGCGGCTTGGATTTGTGGCATGGGGATTTTGCCCATCTGTCAATCTGGGAAGGAACATGACCTCCTAGGAACTAGGGAATATCTAGTCATGGTTTGGAATGTGTAGCCTTTTTGTTGCCCAGTTGACACTGTGTCCTTACACAGTCTATCTTCATCACTAAGCTTGGGCTGTTCAAGGACGACACTTTGGCCATTTCTGGTGGTGATGACTGGGTCTTGGTGGTCCAGCTCAGACCTCTCCATTTCCTCCAACAAAGCCACATGCCACAGCTCTTCTTATTTTTGTTGACATATGGTGGACATAGCTTATGTGGATGTTGCCCAGGGAGAGCATTTATTCCCATCCTTGGGCCTTATCTGCTTCAGTAATGACACTATCCCTCACCTTCAACAAATCCAGTGGCCTAGGATTGGGTTAGGAGGCCTCACAATCATTTCTGCTTGCTCCAAAAGAATTCTTATGAGTTTTTTGATGGATTCATAATGTGCTCTAAGCATGTCTGTCTGGTTTCTTCTCCCTTTTGGTGAAGGAATACTCACTCCTCTCTAGCTTTTACCACGAGGGGTGCCATGGCTCATTACTTTTGTATGGATTTTTAAAGAAGCTTTCTAAATCTGCTGTGGCACATTTTATTGTTCTAAAATGTATGTTATAACTGACATTGCCTAGATATCAATTGCTTTACATATGTTTTTTTTTTCCATTAAGCTTCAATTTTAGGATCCAGTAACTCTCCAGATAAAACTCTAGCTGGAGTTTTCTCTTTGATATTGATGTGGTCAGTGCATCTTGTTTAGAGGAAACCATGCTATTTGTAGGCATTACTTTCATTCATTGGTGAAATGTGACCTCCAGATTTAATGCCAAAGTCTTCAGTCTCTCACCTTTGTGGTATACATAAAGAATGTTACGGTTGTTGAGAACTTCTGAGATCATTGGAGAAAGAGTTCATAAGATGAGGAAGCCACTCAAGGTATTTCTTTGGGGGAGATAGATGGATTGGGATCAGCAGCGGATGTCCCCATTGCACCACTCTAATCAATTGGCCATCCTGAAGTCTTCTCTCAAAGACCTCTAGTGAGGGGGAAGTCCCTCCATCCTAAAGCAGCCCACTCCACTCAGGCCATTAGCCCTTCCCTGATGCCAAGGATAGCCATCTTTCTTGAAAACAAACAAAACACCAAATTGGAGTAACATGGTTGGCTTTTCTAGAAAGTCATTGTCGTTAGCTCTTAGATATTAGTTTCTTTAGGAAGATCTATGAGTGAGAATGCTGTTTAGAGGCACTCAGTCTGCCCATGACTAAGATGAACACAGGCCAATACACGGAAGCCCAGTGAGTCCCTAGGGCAGGTTTAGAGAATGACCCTGATGGGACAGTGCTAAGAACAGGACAATGTGAATACCTGAGTTTTTCTCCTAGACCAGATTCTTGGAAAGATTTATTAAAGAATCCTGTCTGAGAAATGTGGTTTCACCTGTTTAGAAAACAGCACCCTGGTAACAAGGCCCACTCCCACCTCATCTCTCTGAGTGCAGGAGTGAGGAGGGAGGCCTCGTTGGTAACAGGAAAATTGGAGCAGTTATTTGATCAAAGCAGCTCTTTGGGGCACACAGCCAGGGGAGCTGGGCATGTGATAAACCAATCTGTTGTGAGCTTCAGCAAGGACTCCCTCCGGGGCCTGGGAAGTTGCTAGGATACTTCGCTGAAGAAAGCTTCCTTGACTGCCTCTAAAGGCAGATGGCTTCCTTAAGAAAGTTGACCATTTCTGGCAGCTGCATCAGGCCTGTGTCTATGCAAGTTTGTTGGTAAATGTTTCATCTACCAGTCTCTCCTGGCTATTATCTTAGAAGAAAATCCTGATTTTTATTCATAAAGCTGGGTTGGTTTTCCAGGGTGTGACAATGATGGAACACTCTGCTGTTTGGGGCCAGGCTTGGTCTCTTCCACTGACTTTATCCCTGTCTAATTACATAGCTTTTCTTCATATTTTTCTGTTCACATGGGCTTTCTCTGAAAAATGGATGTTTTCTAGAGGCAGAGCCTGTTTCATTTTTGGGTCTCCCCCCACCCCAGCACCCAGAATAGTACCTGGAACATAATAGGTGCTTGATAAATTCTTGTGGATTGAATGAATAAGGAAGCATTTACTAAGCATGACCTTGTGCCATGGTCTGTACTAGGTGCTGGGGACACAAAAGGAAGTGAGAAAGTCCCTCGCCTCAAAGAGTTACAGTCTAACTGTTGTCTTTGTTATTCAGATGTCTGTTTGATGTTGTCCTTTATGGCTCTTGTAACATGGGAGACATGGAAACTGGAAACCGAAAGGGGCTTCAGTTCTCTCTAGTTAAACCCATTCCTGAAAAAGAAACCCCAGCAATGGGTTATTGGACTTTGCAGTTAGAAATATGGCCCCAATGCCCTGCCGCTGACCTCCATCAGGCTTCCATTCTCCATTAATTCTTTGACAATCCCAATGTTCCATGATTTGTGACCATACACCACCACCAGAAAGATTGATGGTGAAAAGATCAGGTTTTTATTTGGAGGAAGGGAATGGAACCAGGAAAGGAGCCATTCATCCCAGCACAGAACAACATCCGTAGTGAAGTGACAGTGGTCTGGCCAGGGGAGGTGACTCCCAAAGCAGGGAAGGTTGGGGATTGCCTTTGGAGAGTTAACAGGGACTCAGGGCCGTGGACAATCGGGCAGAAGATATTTGGGTGAAATCCAAGTAATAAGTAGACTTGAGGGAGCAGTCTATCAGGAGAGACCAGAAATGGATGCGGGCCAGGGACATCCAAGCCTTGGGAGGATTGGGGTACTAGAGTCCCAGGGAACACAGCAGCAAGTGGTTCCCAAGGCACTGGTGCACTAAGGTGTCAGTGTAGGACCAGTACCAAGGTTACCTCATTGATGACCCAGTGAGGGACTGACTCAAGGCTCCTTTTCATCTTCTTTGCCCAAGGCCAAGAATGATCTCAGTATTGCAGATTCTCTGAGATGGCACGAACCTTAGAGACACATTGTCTAGCCCTTACCAGAATCTCCAAGGACATCTTCTGTGGTGTTCATAGCCAGTTTTCCTCTTGCTTTGGTGTGAATACCTCCAATGAGAGGGGATCCATGACCTCCTGAGGGAATTCATTCAACTTAAAAGAAAAACAAAACCTTAATTTATTCCCTTGTTGTTACAACAGTCATTTCTGCTCAATGTCTCTTTCACAGACATTTTGAACACTCCCAGGTAAGCAAAATCAATGAGCCCAGTGACCTCATCTGGCAGTGTATGCTGCATTCCATCCTGGTAGTCCTCCACTTCCCTCCTGCCTTGAGTCAGGGGCAAAGATGGGCTATTTAGATTAATTCAAATTTGGCTATCTTAGAGCTATGATTTTGTTAGCCTTGGTGTAGTCATCGTATGGAATGTTGGCCTGCCTTGGCTTCCTTTTCTCCCTGGCTCTTTCTACACATTTACACGTGTTTTTCTGAATTCTTTAGTCTTCTTTCTTCCAGCCTAATAGCATTCCATTACATTAATGCCCCACAGTTTGTTCAGCTATTCCCTAATCAGTGGCCACTTTGTTTTCACATTTTTGTTTCCATAAAAATATCCCTCTCAGATTATCTTGGTTTATATAGGACCTATTCCTCTTTAGGATAACTCCAATTGTTAGGACATTAAGCCTAAATCTGCCTCCCTGTAGCTCCCTCCTCCCTTCCAGGTCTTCCCTCTGGGGCCAAGCAGAGCAAGATAGCTGCTTTCCCAATGACATCCCTCCAGATTCTGGGTGATGACTATCAGGTTTCCACCCCTTTCTAAGTCTTCTCTTCTCCATGTACAACATCCCCACTTTCTTCCTTCTTGGAGGCTTGGCTGACATGACCTATATATGGAACAGGCTCTGAAGGTTAGAGCCCAGGGGAATGGGAAATAGGGAAAGAAGACAGAGACATCAGAATTCCAAGCAGGCAATTACAATGCTTCTTGACAGAAAACCATCTGAATATCATTAGGGAATAATGTCTAGAAAGGCAGAAATTTTATATACTATACCCGAATATTTTGGTAAAATAAAAAAAAATTTGGATTCTGTCGAACACATTGCATTGCTTCGAAACTGAATAAATTTATTTTGAGGCATCCTATGCCTCAAGGGAGAGATGTTTTCCATTAGTTGCCTGTGCAGAGAACTCTGAGTTGTTCAAATTCACTAAAAAGTGGAGCTGTATTTCTCCAGAAAAAAAAGTCCTTAATAAGGAATAGTTGTATCTTTTGATAGAGAAGATGTTGAGCTGATAGCCAGTCCCCTGGCATGTGGAGTGCAGAGAACAGCTGGGCTTTCAACCATCATAGCTCCCTCTCAGGAATACATCTGACCTCCATACCAACAGATCCCTTTTCTTGTCCTAAGATTTCTCTTCTCTGTTCTATTTACTATTGCCATCAATGTTTCTCTTATACCTGGAAACCTCCTAATTCACATCTGTAGGTTCTAGAAATTTCCTTTCTTCCTTCTGAAAGAAAAAAATCCTAATGCTTGCTAATGCCATTGAATCTTCCATATTTGCCAAGTGGTGATAACCATCTAATGTTCTGAATGTCAATCTAAACATTCTTCCTAGACCCACTTACTGAGGAGCACTGCTCTCAGAGTCAGGTTGCTTCAGGTCCCAGAATTCAATTTTATAACCTTGTGATCCTAGAAAGTCTCAGGTCTTTTATTTTCTTCCCAAGTTTTTTTTTTTTTTTTTTTTGCAGGGGGAGAAGGAGACCCAAATTCTGGTCCCAGCTCTATTAAAAACATTTATTTATTTATTTTTAGTTTTCAACATTCACTTTTATAAGATTTTGAGTTTTAAATTTTCTCCCTCTTCCCCAAGATGACATTCCAAAGGTCTTTATGAGGATATTTGATAAATGGAATAGTGACAATAACTGTCACTAATATTTATATAATGCTTTAAGGTTTGCAAAGCATTTTCTATCGTTGTTTTCATTTGCTTCAGCCAACAACTATATGAGGGAGGTGCTATTATTATACCCATTTTTAGATGAAGAAACTGAGGTTGAAAGGGGTTAAGTGAATTGCTTAAGAGAGCCCAGTTAGTAAGTGTTGGAGATAGGAATTGAACCCAGGTGTTTCTAGAAGCTGAGATATGCAGGCAAAGTCCAGAGAATGGAGACCAATGTGGATGCA
Organism: Pseudochirops cupreus; assembly: GCA_028627135.1. NCBI lineage: Eukaryota > Metazoa > Chordata > Mammalia > Diprotodontia > Pseudocheiridae > Pseudochirops > Pseudochirops cupreus. The sequence continues at coordinate 584,825,298 of CM053581.1, forward strand.
CAGGGAGCTCAGGGATTTGATTTTTAAAAGACACATAGAGAACATGGAAATGAGGCAGGAACTAGAGAACAAAGATACAGTTGTGACTTGGCTCAGTTAGAACAGTTCCAGTAAGTACCAAGCTCAGAATGAGCTGAGACTCTCTGGAAAGGGAAGAATACCAAGCTAGCTCTACTGATGAAAAGAAGAGAATCCAAGGAGGGGTGAATGGGATGATGGAGAAAGGGGCACAGAATTTGAACTCAGCTTTCAATGATCCTAAATCCTTTTCTTCCAAATAAAACCCCAATATTTTCACCATCAATCTTCCCCGTGATGTCCTGTGACTCCAAATTGTGGAACACTATGCTTACCAAAGAATCAGAGTCCCCAGTGGAGAATGGAAGAATGATGGAGGTCAGGTATAGGGTGCCAGTAGCAGATTTCTTACTGCAAAGTTGAACGATCCATTGTTGGTATTCTTTTTTCAGGTATGGATTTGACTAGCGATAACTGAAGTCCCTTTCAGGTCCCAATTTCCAAGCTCCGTGTCTTCCATGGTATGAGAGGCATAAAAAATGACATCAAAGAAATATCTGAACAACAGAAAAGATGGTGCTTGCCCTGCAGTAGGAGTCAAGAAGGAGGAATGGATGGGTAGATGGATGGGTGGATGGGGGGGTTATTGTGTTTTGAAAAATCTTCTAAGGAGCAAAAATGGAAGACCAGGGATGAGAATTGCGCAGAAGGCATGTTGATCTTAGCAGAGCAGGTATTACCACATATACATACTCAGCAACAATGACATTTCAGAAATGGGCTGGATAATTTGGAAGACAATAGAAACTTTCATCACCTGGTGCACATTCTGGCTGTATCCACATGCTAAATCATTCCAATATTTAAATTTACTTTTTGATTTGAATTGGCAGACTTTTGGATTGGGATGGTGGGCAAGCAGATTTTGATAAAGAATCATCCAAAAGGAAAAACAGTTTGGGGAAATGTCTCCAAATCCTTTTACAAAGGGGAAACCGCAGTATCAGTTCCATCCCAAAGTGAGTAAGTGCCACTCCAGCAGATACCTGTCTTTGTGGAGGGCCCTGCAGTCTATGAAATCATCCTTGGTGCCTTTCCTGAAGTCTAGTCATAAGGCTTTACATAAATTTGAAACTGGAAGAAATCGTATTATCAAATACCTTAGGTGCGACATTCAGAGCATTGTTCTCATTTCCAAAAGGACTCTACCCCACTTTTCTCTAAAGACATTGTGGCCCAATGGTTAGAGTGTTGACTTTAAGATTAGGAAGTCTAGGGCTCACATCTCCCCTTTAATACTTAGCACTTGTGTCTCCTTTCTCTGTGCCTCGGTTAGACTAGAAGACCTCTGCTGTCGTCTCCAGCCTGAGACCTCTGCTCTTGGGAATCCTGTGGTCTCCATGGTAACTGAGGACATGAGAAGGCTCTAGAAGTGGGGATTCATGACCTTCTGTCAATGAGTATCACAAATCAAGGATGCTTGATTGTGGTATGGAGACTGGGCACCTTTTGTTTGTTCTTTCAAATTTGGGAGCTCCTTGGTATTCATGGGATATCTTTGTCCTACTTTCTTGTGAGCAGTTCATTTAATGAAAGGTAAATTCTCCAGGGTCATGAATTCTTCTGTCTTACCTTTTAAATATTAATCCATTTAATATTGTTGCTGGTGCTGGGCCTCATCTTCCCAGTTCCCACTGGTGGTCTTGCTCTTTCCAAAGTAGTATCCTTAATGAGGAGTGACAACAGCACAATTACTGGGGTTATTTGGTGTTTTTCTTTTGGGGAGCTCAAGGCATCACAGGGTTTTCCCTACCACAAAAATCTCATAATATCCTTGTGACAAGGTGAGAGGAAAGACATTAAGGATGGAAAAACTGAGTCTTGAGCCCCAAGCACCAGGATCCCCCTGTGAAACCAGTCGTAGGGCAGCAGAGGCAAACTGCAAATGCCCCTCCTTAGGAATCAAAGATGTTGTGCTAAACCAACCAACTTTGTTTTCTTCTATGCCTCAATTTCCCCCATTGTACAGTTGGAATAAATAGCCCATGACTTGCCATTTTTCTCTGGCTTGAAGGAGGTGCTGCTGTTACTTGGGCAGCTGGTGGTACAGTGTTTAGAGTTCTTGTCTTGGAGTCAGGAGGAACCAAGTTCAAACGTGTCCTCAGACACTTGTGTGCTGTGGGACCCTGGGCAAGTCATTGAATCCTGTTTGCCTCAGTTTCCCCATCTGTAAAATGAGATGGAGAAGGAAATGACAAACCTCTCAACTATCTGTGCTAAGAAAACCCTGAATGGGGTCACCAAGAGTCAGACTCAACTGAACCGAGTGCTCATTTACTGCTGCTTCTGCTCCTACTGCTGTTAATGATGCAATAACTAGCATTTATATACCGCTTTAAATTTTACAGAGCAGGTTACACATATTATCTCATTTTATCCTTACAACAACTCTGCCAGGGATGCTGTTAGCACCCCACCATTTCATAGGCAGGAAAATCAAATCAGACAGAAGTTAGGTGACTTTCCCAGGCTTGTATAGCCAGTAACTGAGAGAGCTAGGGGCCACAGTGGACTGAGCGCTGGACCTGGAGTCACAAAGACCTGAATTCAAATCCAGCAGCAGACACCCTCTGGCTCTGGGACCCTGGCTGAATGGCCTAACTGCTGTCTGCCTCAACTCTTTTCATTTGTAAAAATGGGGACATTAATAGTACTTCTCTCCCAGGAATATTGTGAGGATTAAATGAAATAATGTTTGTGACATTCTTTGCCTCCCTTCAAGCATCATATAAATGCTCGTTCTAATATAACGAGCACCATGACAACAGCAATGATGATGATGATGAAGATGATGAAGATGATGATGATGTTGATGATGATGATGAATCTTAGGTCTTCCCGATTCAAGGTCCTGCACTTTATCCACTGTGCTGTCTCTGCCTGCAGACTGTTTTTTTTTTTTCCTAATCTCCCCATCATGCATGTGCCTGAATATTCAAGCTTTATCTTGTGGTAACTCCAAGGATCTGATCAAAATCTCTTGTGCTTTGGGCCTTCCTTTGTGGATAAGGTAAACAATAATACTTGTTGGACTGGTTCCATATGAAGCAGGGGCTTCAAATAGTAGGTGTGCAGTAGGTGTGCTACCTTTTGATGTATGTATTCTGTCTTTGTATCACTTTTTTGGATAGACGCATGAAGCCCCAGGAAGGGTGCTCAGACATGCCTTTGTGGGAGGAACATGTGGCTTCTCTTGACTTTGGCCAGGCCATTGCTCAGGAAGTAGGGGGAGCAACAAGGTGATCTCATTGATGAGAAAGAATTGTTTGATGCTGTAATTGTAGCAGGGACTTTTGCCAGGAATGGAGGCCATCTTGACATTCCTACTAACAAAAGAAGATAAAGTTGGGCATAGTTAAGTGCATCATATTTTGAAAAGGCTGTTATGACATGACTTGGGCCTCTAAAGGGGAATATGCCTCTGAAGTGGTGGGAACCTTTAAAGGATTTTAGTGAGAAGTAAATGGCAACAAACAGGTGTGCAGTCAGGTGTTGAGATAGGGAGGGAGAAAGCATCTTAACACCCTGTGGACCATGGTGCCTGAATCAGGTCTGGCAGAGTCAAGCTCATGTTCCACATCTGAGCTATGTTCTTGGTGTGACTCATCCCTGCCTTCTTGAGACCTAACTGTTGGGCTATTACTATATGCAAGTGAAGTTCAGTCCTTTTTGATGCAGAACCCTGGCCTGGGTTCCTTGCCACTTCTCCCAGATTTCCAGTGGTTATAGAGAAAATCCTTGCCCCAAACACTGGTCTCCATCATTCGAGCAACCTGGCAGGTCCAGATCCCAACCAGGTGCCATTTCCCCAGCCCTAAGGTTATCTGTGATGACTTGTCCGCCTGCAGCCTCAAAGTTACCCTTCACTCCTTTATTGCCATGTCCTGTCCTTCACCTCCACAGACTCTTTAGCATCCACCCCTCACAAATCTCTTCGCAAACTTCAGGTCTGGATTACACTCAGCCTTGGTCTTCCCTATTCCTACTCACCAACTGCTGGACCCAGTCAGAAGAAGTCTTAACAACTTGTTGCCTGAAAACAGTAGAGAATCATATTATCCAGCCTCAGCTAGGTCCTTACTCCAGCAATGCAGTGCTTTTGTTCCTCTTTAATCAATTCTCTTTCTCTCCCATTCCAAACCTTCTCTTTTCTCCTGAAGTGTCCTATATATGCCTCCTCGGCCCCACACTCTCCCAACTGAGGACCTTGCCTTTACTTTGAAACCTGAGCTCACTATCCAGTTTTCTTCAACTTAAACCCCTTATCATCATCTGCCAGTCTCCCCTTCTTTCACCAGTCTCTGGCAGAGAGAGCTCTTCTCTCTGTCAAAGCAAAGTCCTCTGAGGGTGGCTTCTAGCAACTTGTTCCTTCTCTACTGTTTTCAATCCAACCCAAGTATCTTTCATCTTAAAAAAAATCCATCTCATTCCATTTTCCAGCCAAAGTCCTTTAAAAAGTTGTCTCCATCACTCATCCTTTATAATTTGGTGTCTGACCTCTTTACTTCATTGAAATGGCTTTTTCTACAATGACCAAGGATCTCTTTCTGGAGGTGATTGGTCATCTTTTCCAATTGGCCCTTTGTCTTCTGTGTTCAGAAATCCTGGCAGGTTTGGGGAGTTATTTCTTGTATGATGTAGGTTCCAGGTTTACTGATTTGTCATCCTCCTTCTAGGAGGTCTCTAATCCTTAAATCTCTCTTTAAGAACAAAGTATTTGACTACAGAGCAATCACATTTTCTTTAAACATTATTGCTTACTTGCTATTGCTTTACCCTATATTGGAACACCCTCTACCACCTCTGTGCCTTGGGGCTGGTCACCCCTCCATGTTTGGAATACTCTCCTTCTGCATCCTGGACTCCTTGGCTCTCTTTGAGGTCGAGCTCAGGTGCCCAGAGGGCTGTCCTCATTCTCAGGCTTCTTAGTGTTCCCACCCCATGAAATAACTTCAGATTCATCATGAATCAATTTTGGCCATATTTCTCTGTGTTTATAATTCTCTTTGCTTCCCTGCTTCCCTCTGACCTTGCTTCACAGGAATTGTGGACAGGAGTCGGCTCTGTTTTTGGAAGCTTGTTTTCTTTTTAGGTCCTTGTATACCTCATAGCTAGCCCAGTGCCTGGCACATAGTAGGTACTAAATAAATTGCCGAATTGAATCTAAACCCTCAGTAGACTGGAATGACGGGCTGAAACTAACAAGATGAAATTGAACAGGAATAAATTAAATTACTGAACACCACTTTAAAAATCGATTGCATTAGTATAGAAGAGGAATGACCCAGCTTGACAGCAGGTCAAATAAAATCCAAAGGTTTTGATTGACCACAAGCTTACAAAATGCCAGTAGCATGTTGGAGCTACTTAAACAGCTAATTCAGCCTTAGCCACTTAAATAGAAGTTGAATGCCCATATCAAGGTGGGTAAGAGTCCCACTATACTTCGTGTGAACCAGGATGAAACAAATCTAGAATATCATGGCTAGCTCTGTGCATGCTTTTGGAGGGATATTAAGGGACTCTGGCCAGAGAGGAAGATCAGGAGCACCATACTTAAGCCTTCCAGAAGATTCCATTGTATACTTTGATGGATTCAAGAACTCCTATTTGTATGTAATTCTTACCCTTGCCCTTCATAAGTTATCCACAGATAATCTATCAGTTCTCCTACTGGGCTTTCTATGTATCTTTTAATATTCATGGCTGCCAAATCCAGACTTCTGATTTTTGATAGGTTTTTATTGATATTTTCTGATTCTTACATCATCACAGTTTTCTCCCATGTCTCCTTCTCCCAGAAAGCTTTCCCATATAACAGAGTATTTTTTAATTTTTTAAAATTTCTCCAATTAATTTGTTTTTACTTTCCAACATTCATTTCCACAAGATTTTGAGTTACAATTTTTTCTTCTCATCTCTTTCCTACCCCCACCTCAAAATAGTGAGCCTACTGAATGCCCCTTCCCCCAATCCGCTCTCTCTTATATCCTCCCCCATTACCCCTCTAACTTTCTAGTAGGGCAAGATGGATTTCTATACTCCAGTGCCTCTATTTCTTATTTCCCATTTGCATGTAACATGCATTAACATTTGTTTTTTGAAACTTTGAGTTCCAGAGTCTTTCCCTTCTTCCCTCTTCTCCCACTCCGACTGGGAAGACAAGTAACTCAACATAGGTTGTACACGTGTAGTTATGCAAAACATTTCCATAGTAGTTATATTGTGAAAGACTAACTATATTTCCTTCCATATGATCCTGCCCCCCACATGACCCTATCCCTTTTCAAAAGTGTTTGCTTCTAACTACTCTCTCCCTTAATATGGCCTCCCTTCTATCACCCCCCCTTTTATCCCTTTCCCCCTTGCTTTCCTGTAGGGTAAGATACCCATTTGAGTGTGTATGTTATTCTCTCCTTAAGCCAAATTCAATGAGAGTAAGGTTGACCTATTCCCTTTCACCTTCTTGCTCTTTCCCTCCATTGTAATAGTGTTCTCTTGCCTCTTTTGTATAAGATAATTTACCCTAATCTATCTCTCCTTTTCTCCTTTTCCCGATATATTCCTCTCTCACCTGTTAATTTTATTTTTTAGATATCATCCCTTCACATTCAACCCATCCTGTGCCCTTTGTCTATGTATGCATGTACACACATATGCACACATTCACATATATATTTATACACACATGCACCCTCCTATATATACATATATGTATTCCCTTTAACTGTCCTCATACTGAGAAAAATCTCATGAGTTACAATAATCATTTTTCCACATAGGGATGTAAATAGTACACTTTAGTAAGTTTCTTATGATTTCTTTTTCTTGTTTACCTTCTCATGCTTCTCTTGCTTCTTGTATTTGAAAGTCAAATTTTCTCTTCAACTCTGGTTTTTTCATCAAGAATGACTGAAAGTCAGGGGGCGGAGCCAAGATGGTGGTGTAGCAGCAGCAACACATCGCAGCTTTCACATAGCCACCCCCAAATACCCATAAAATAGGACTCTAAACCAATCCTAGAACTCCAAAACGCACACAAAGATACTTCCCACTAAAGTCAGCTCAGCTACGAGGAACCATATCAGCACTGCGAACCGAAACCAGCCTGGCCTGAAGCCGTGGCTGTGCCTCGGGGGCAGCTGGACGGGAGGAGCTGAGGAGCTGAGGAGCTTCAGGTGAGCGGATTAGCAGCAGCTGTGAATGGGAATTGTGAAAGGGGGAGACAAGCAGTCTGGCCAGAAGGCCTCCAGAGCGGAAAAGCTAAAGGCAGAGGTTTTGCACCTGC
>CM053581.1:584833163-584878519 GCA_028627135.1 Pseudochirops cupreus
CTTATTTGGTTTTGAAAATCCTTTTTCAGCTCATCTCTAGCTTTAAGGCATTCTTCATGTTTATTGGAGGCCCCTGGTGGAGGAGCTCTGGCTGCGCTCTCCTCCTCCCTCTCTCTCCCATGATCTTTCTTTTCCCCAAAGAAGGAACCTAGGGTTTGGGAGCTGTTCTTACTTTGCTTTTTATGCTTATTCTTACTCATGGTCGTTCAGTCTGTGATTTTTTAAAAAATCTCTGTGGGGCTCTGCTTCCAGAAGGGAAAGCTCTGTTCCAAATTGCTGAGGTCCTCCCGGCTGCTGTAGCTCTCAGAAAGGTGCTGGGACCCTTCCTACTTACTTCCGGCTGACTGGATAGTGAAGACTCCAGGACCGAGGCCCAGGACGGTGATCCGGATCCAGGCCGCTCAACGCGAGAGCACTGGCTTCAGAACAATCGCTTAGTCCCCCTGCTGTCTACAGGCCATGGGCGGGAAGCTGCAACGTGGAGGCAGGTGGAAAACCTCTGCCTTTTGCTTTTCCACTCTGGAGGCCTTTCGGCCGGACTGCTCCCCTCCCAACTTCGCAAGTCCCACTGACCTGGTTCTCAGCGCTGCTCCCAGCTGCCGCTAATCCGCTCACCGCTCCTCTCGTCTGGCCGGCCCCGGGGCTCAGCAGCGGCTTCAGGCCAGGCTGGTTTCGTAGTACTGATATGGTTCCTTGTAGCCAAGCTGACTTTAGTGGGAAGTATCTTTGTGTGCGTTTTGGAGTTCTAGGATTGGTTTAGAGTCCTATTTTATGGGTATTTTGGGGTGGCTATGTGAGAGCTGTGATGTGTTGCTGCTGCTACGCCGCCATCTTGGCTCCGCCCCAACAAGCATTTATTAAGAGCTACTCTGTTCTAGGCACCATGTCAGATGATGGAGGGAGACAATGCGCACAAACGAAGAAGAAGCCCAAATGAAGAAGCATGGCCATTGCTTTTGCTGCTCTACCTGGAGGACCATGGGTCTTCTCCATCTGATTGGAAGGTGAAACCTCTGTCTATGCTGTCTCCCCCCATTAAAATGGGAGCTCCTGGAGAGCTGGGATTGTCTGACATTTTTATTCACATTCCCAGGGCCTTGGACAGTCATTTGCACGTTGTCAGCACTTGGTAAATACTTCATTTCATTAATTAATTAATTGATCCGTCCATCCATTCATTCATCCAAACCATCCACCTCTACAAAATACACATAGAGCAGAGGAAAGGTCATTTGAGAGGTGGGCTCCCATCTCTTTGGAAGGCTTTGTTGTTCATCCGTCATTCAAGAAGAGGAACAATGACATCAGGAGGATGATGTCTAAACTTGCAAGTGAATTTCATTTAAGTGAGGCAGGGCTGTGTAAAGTCATCAACCTCACTTTCTCCTCCAGAGTTGTCAGAGCCCAGTGGCAAGACGAAGGTCAGGACAACTGGCAATGACCCCAGATGTAATGGGAGGCCTTGGCCTTTTTAAGCTAAGGTCTTTTCCAGGTCTCAGTTTCATTGAGTGGCACCCATTCAATAGTTAAAGGCTAGGTAAGAATTGAGGCAAAAGATGGCCTAGTTTGCCTTCACAAAGAATCAGTCTGGGTTGGGGAGACTCTCACAGTTTTTGGACAAAACAGAAGCAATTGCTATTTGCACTCACTCTGAGCCATCAAAATCCAAACAGTGAGCAAATGAGGCTTGGGCTGGGACCTATTTTTGGCCAGTCAGTGAGAGCAGAGTGATTTGGGTTGGAAGGCTTTAAGCAAAGACTCAATATCCTCTTTGTTAGTTATGCTAGAGAGGGGATTCCATTCAAGTGCAACTTGGACTAGGGGCATTCTGAAGTCTCTTGTGACTCTGAAAAACTCATAATTCTTGGAAAATGTGATGGGTAAATAGGTACTGGGGAGAAAAAGATTTTCCTCATTAAATCTCTAGGAGTAAGGGCAGCTTCACAAGCAAGGTATATTGTGTTTAAGGTCAAACATGAGCTATGAAATAAAATATATGGATAGGAATCTACTAGTCCTCCAAATCTATGACAGCAGGAGAGATTGTTTCTTCCCCACCCCAGCAATGAGCTAAACTCAGTACTCTGTCCATGGCAGGTACTTACCGAGTCTTTTCTGAATTGCCTTGGGCAATGATTTGTGGTTATGCTCCACTGATTTTGGTCCTCCCACATGGGACTTATTGGAGCCAGCACAACAGGGACATACATAGAGCAAATACTGAACCTTTCTGTAACTTTGCTACTGAGATGACTCTGTGACCTCATTGATGTGGGGATTCCCTGTAACAGGACAGACCATGAGCCCACTACTCCTACCTACCCTGTGTTTTAGGTCATTTGGAAAATGAACAGACCTATAAAGAGATAAGAAGTACAACAGATTCCTCAGGCCTCCACAGGGGGCCTTTGCCACTCCCATGCTTCATAATGATCACCTCTGAGCTTAATCAGCTGATGAACAGACAGAAACATAGGATCATAGATTTCAATCAGGAAGAGATTGTAGGTCATTGAACTCAACCCCCTCATTTAACAGATGAGGATATGGAGGCACAGAGTTAAAATAACTTACTCAGGGTCACAGAGATCTAAGCATCTAAAACAGGTTCTGAACACAGATGTTCCTAATTCCAAACCCAGAACTTTCCCCACTGGGCCAACTCACTTCTCCAACAGGGCGAGTTACTTTTGACAGTCACGATATGTCACACTTACTAGTCATAGCACTAACTTCTATATTTCCTTTTAGAGGATTTCATGGGCTCTCTGACTCTAAGCCCAATGCTAATTCCAGGGTACTCCAATGCACAGACGGAGCCACGTGTCCAGTAGCTAAAACCACCAGGACACCTTCGGAGTTCCAAGTGCTATTGATTCTGGAAGTCAGTGACAGGGTGCTCATGGTGCTATCGACCTAGGCCTCAGGCAAAGACCAACTTCAGTTAGCTGGTTAAATTACCATCTCAAGTCAAAACCAGGGCTACAATTAGTGAATCGTCTCCTCTGTGTTTAAAGACAATGTGAAAAATAAGCCAAAGCCTATATGAGAAAGGAAGGCAGCTCTTCATGTCAGCAAATCTCAAAGGACTTGATAACTAAGCAATTTCCACTTTTGTTTTCTTCTGTGTAGGTTCTATTCTGTCATCCAGCACTTACTAAGTGCCTAGTCTTGTGTTAATGACAAAAATGAAACTGTTCTTGTCCTCAAAGAAGTCAGTATTCTGTAGTAGGCTGGGGGAGGGGGTAGTGGCAAGGACACCTATCTAGATGTCTAAGACAATATAGAGTATGTGTGTATACACACACTATATGTGCATACACACACATATATAATATTAAGGTGATAGAGGATGCTAAAATGGGGTCTATCTAGGAAGTCACCATGTATAAGGTTATACTGTCGCTGACCCTTGAAGAAAGCTAGGGAGTTAAAAAAATGGCAGTGAGGTGGGCTGAAGGGTGGGTTCCAAGAGTGTAGGGCAGCCAGTATAAAGGCACAGTGATAAAAGATGAAATATTTTATGTAAAGAAAAGCTAATGGGCCTTTTTGGCTGGAGCTTAAAATGACTGAGGCAGACAAAGGTGAAATAATACTAGAAAAGTAGGAATGAATCTTGTCCTAAGGTTTCTTCTAGTTCTTTGTGTCTCAGCACCCAGCACAGTGCCTAAAGCTGATCTCTTGGAGTTGGGTGAATGGTGAAGGAGAGGACCTATAATTTAGGCATATTAATCTGGCAGCTGAATGAGGATGGATTGTAGAGGAGAGAGTCTTAAGGCATAGAGATCAATTAGGAGGTGACTTCAATAATCTAAGCAAGGAGTAATGAATGAGCAAATGGACTAGGTTGGTGTCTAGATGTATGCATGATAAGACAGAGATAGACAGCATATTGTAAAGCCTGGCTCACTCAGACTTGAACATTAATTGCATGTGGAGGAGTGAGGGAGAAAGGGAAGAGAGTTCCCAGGACGAAAACCTGGGTGACTGGAAAGATGATGGTGCCTTTGACAAAAGTAGGAAAGTTTAGAAGAGACATAGATTGGAAGGGAAAGAGAACAAGTTTTCTGTTGAATAAGCTGAATTTGGGATGCCCATGGAGCATTTAGTTGGAATGCTTACTGATGGATTGATGATTCCCCAACATCTCCCAGGAGGTATCATGACTTTTAGACAGCCAATGATACCACTGGGCCATGGCTTGGGGCTGGGGGAAGCTTCCTCTTCATGCCCAGTCTAGAAAAATAATAGGTTCTGTCAGATCAAAACAGGGAAGTACATTATAGCTGTCTGCAAGGTTTTGGAGGAAGAACTAGTAGATGTGGGTCATTGATTGGCTCAGTGTCATTAAATAATCCTGATGATAATGATTGAGAATGCCTCACACTCACAGAGCACTTTAAATTTGCTTCACACTTTGCCTATATTATCACATTTGATTCTCACAATAGCCTTTGGGTTGGAGGTGCTATTATGTCTAATAGCTAAGGAAAATGAAGCTCTGAAAGGTTAAGGGACTTGCCCTGGGTCACTCACTAGGAATTATCCGAGGTGGCATTCTTTTCCACCCTGTGCTCTGTCCACTACACGAGGCTGCCTCTGGGATCAGCTTGGGTTAAAATGCATCAGTGCACTTTGGGAAGGTCAAATCTGTGATTACACCCAAGAAGGGATTTCCTCCCACCAATGGAGATTGGCACCTACTGTCCAACTTCCTGTCTTCAGGAATTGCTGGGTGTGATTCCCCAAAACCAGGCAGCCAGGACGATTCAGATCAGATCCTCTGAGGGCAGCTCTCCATCCTCAGCCACAGCTGACTCTTTTGCTCAAAATCCTCAGAATTCAATGCCTGTGGCATTGTTAAAGTCTGCTTGTTGTTTGCTGCCAAATGTATTTCTCTCCATTCATCTATTGCTTTGTGTTTTAAAGAGGTCTTTATTCAGAACATCTCTGTGAAATAAGTGGTGCAAGTATTATCATTATTAGAATAATAATAATTATTGCTCTTATTAGTAACTACTATGAATATAGTACCTACTATGTGCTAAGCCCTTTACAAATATATCATCTGATCTTCACAATTGTTTCAATTTTACAGCTGAGAAAACTGAGGCAAACAGTGGTTAAGTGATGTGCCCAGCCAGTAGGTGTCTGAAGTTGGATTTGAACTCAGGTCTTTCTGACTCCATCCCCCTCACCACCTAGCTGCTTCACTTTAAGTCCCATCTTGCAGATAAGGACACAGAGACTCAGAGAGAGTGTCAGAGCTGGGACTCAAGTCTAGTTGAGCTGATGCCAAAGTCCAGATTTCTCCTCACCATTGTGTCCCTTCTTCATACAAGGTTCTCACATGGTTCATATTCCTCTGTTATGGGATCATCGGGCTGGAGGCATTGATGGAAACTGTGGAGTTCAATCTCTTTGGTGGGGGAGAGAGTTTGCTTACCACCCCACACCCCAAAGGATGAGCCAAGTAAACATGCAGAAACCATTTCAAATAGAAAGGGAACCTTTCTGATCTTTAACCAGGGGCCCTTGGTTTCATAGTGACTCCTGCACAGAGGAATTGTCTTATTGAGATCCTTCTTCCTCTTCCTTGTCTGATTTCTATGGGAAAAAGAATTCAGCCATATCAAGAAAAACATTTTGTGTTTCTCTTTGTTGTAGATATCAGGCTGTGGAGGGAGTGAGAATAAAGGAGTAAGAGAAGATGATGAAGAGGAGAAGTGAAACATTTTATTTTCACCGACATAAACAGTCTCCAGGAATTGTCCAGTGTTTTCAGTCAGCAGGTAGGAGGCATTTGAGCTAGACTGATTTGGGGCAGAAAAAAGATTGCTACCTTAAATGATGACCCTGGAAGGCTTCATAAAGCAATACTTTCTGGTTTAAACTTCAGATTTAACTGCATTCTCTTTCTCATTCCCCAACATTTCCCGGGAAGGACAGCAAAGTCTTTAGGGGAGAGACATGTAGTGTTTTCCATCATGTATTTGGAAATTGCTCTTTTAGTACCTTGAGATCCTTAGAGAATACACCATGTAGGGAAAAGAAGAAAAAAAATCCCCAGTATTCTTAAAAGTCTGGGATTTAGGAATTAAGAGAGAGGGCTATGGTTTTCCTGCATACAAATGGCAGCCTTTATGTTGAGTATCTTAAGTAAATAGACTTCAGCTGAACACAGCTGTACCAAGGAGGCCAAAAGACTTTTTATAGCTGCCATGCTGACAAACATATCAAACTGGATTTGAATGAAACCCACATATCATTTCCACTATTTTAAGTAAAATTAATTGAGCTTTCAATGGCTTTATGATGTTTCAGACAGGTTTCTGACAGGGATTTAGCAACAGATAATGCCCTTAGAGAGGATTTGAGGAGCCAACTGTCACTTGGGAAGAATGATGAGACCATCCCACTGTACATAATACCACACAAAGGGAAAAATCTTCACTTTCTACTTTTCTTCCAGTCTACCTTTCTAGCCCTTAGCTTTCATCACCCCATTTCATATATTCAAAGTCCCAGTTAAAGTAGACTCCTATTTCCTTCTGCTAGATATTTCCGCAGACTGACCTCCATACCGAGAATGCAATACTTCCTCACTTTTGTCTTTAGAATTTGTCAAAAGTTTGAGATTTCAAGGAATAGAGGCATCACCTCTACATAACATAGTTATGTTAAGACAACTGTACTCTAAGTCATACAAAGTATATAAGGGGACATAGAGTCTTTGTTAAACAGTTGACTGGTGGTTTTGAAAGTCATTCACCTGATTTTATATTCAGCTTTGAGGATCTGGGTCCTGGGAAGACTCAAACTCTACTCGGCAGCTTATGTATGCCTGCCCACTGGGCAGAGGGGTTAGATCAGAGCTGGACTCTCTATAGTGCTCAAAGAATTGCCTACCTTGTATCCCTTGGCTCCTTCTCTCTCCATGGCATAGAGTTGACTCACTGCTAATGAGTGTGTGAATCTGTGAAATTTCCCAAGTAGAATTTGGCTCTGAGCCCCTAGCACTGGCCAAGACTATCTCCTTCTTGAGCTGCTATAACTCATTAAGCCATCATCACTTCATCTTGGCATAAGAGAGTCAAATCTTCACAGAAACTCACATAAATGCATACAGTTAAAAAAAATTTACTCTATGTGGGGTTGATAAAGAAACCAAGCTCATAAGATTACTAGCAAGCAATGCACAAGAAAACATCAAAGCATATAGCTAGAGCTTATGAGACTCTTTCTCTCTTATATTCCAAAAGTTCCCATAGGACAGGACAGGGATTTTGGTTCAGCATTTATAGCAAATCAAGTTTTAATATGATTTCTTATCACTGTTCCCAATAGAGTGACTCAAAAGGTGACAAATGGATGCTCAACTTACTAGACCAAGAGACTAAAAGCTAGAAAGCCTCCCTCTCTTTCCTTGTCTATCTCTCCTTTCCTCCTTCCTTCCTCCTCTCTCTTCATTTCCCATCATGAAACAACACTCAAATCACCATCCATCATGTTATAGCCTGGTGATGGACAGAATTTCTGCTGTCCAGTGACAAGATTAGCTTATTTGACAAAGTCCTAGCCACCATAGTTCAACTATCACCTTTATCTGATGACTTCCAAATCTCTACCTGGAATTTTTGTCTCTCTCCTGAGCTCTGGTGCCTATGCACGTTCTGAAGTGGATGTCCCACAGGCATCTTAAACTCGATATGTCCAAAATTGAACTCATTATTTCCATACCAGCCCATCTTATGACTTCTCTATTACTGTTGAGGATGCTACTATCTTTTCAATAACTCATGTTCTTAAACTTGGGGTCATCATTGTCTCCCCACTTCCACATGCCTCATTTATCCACTGTCAATTGATAAGCATTTATTAAGTACTTACTTTATATGGCCAAATCTTGCCAATTCTCCATCCCCATCCTCTTTTATCCATTTCCCCTTCTTTCAATGAATTTTTCAGACCCACATCTTCCATATCTTGGACTTTTACAGTAGCTGATCATTGTTCTCCCTGGCTCCAATCTCTCTTCACTTCACAACAGCCTCCATTCAGCTCCTAAAATAAATTTTCTAAAGAATTCATTGGCCATCATTGCCTACTTAATAACCTTCATTATCTCACTATGGTCTTTAGGGAAAAAACCCAAATGCCTTTGTTTGGGTCTAATGCCCTTCACAGCCCTTCCCTTTCCCACCTTTCAAGTATTCTGCTTTACTCCCCTCCATGCATTCTATGGTCTAGTCATAGGGGCTCCCTTCTTTCTCATGGGCATTGCTACACCAATGAGCTCTGTGTTTGTGAATGCTATTACCCATCCCTCGAATGCTCTTCCTCTTCTTTGAATACCTTGCCTCTTTTAAGACTCAATACTTTCTGCAGGAGGCCCTTAATGTTTCTGCTATATGCCAACAGCTTCTTTTTTTTTTTCAGATTACCTTCCATTGACTATGCACGTATCTCATATATGCCTTATTGTAAACATTTTGTTTTTCTCATTAAATGTGTATTCCTTGAGGACAGGGGTTGTCATTTTTTAAAATTTGTTCTATCTCCAGGGCTTAACACAATGCCTGGCACATACAACATACTTAATAAATGTTTGATGATTTTGACTGCCAGTTTCTTAAGACTTCCAGGCTTTTGGCTCTGGAAATTTGAAGTTGGAATGGACTTCACATGGAATAGCTGTTTTTAATTTGAAGCATACTTCAAAGAGAGGGCAAGTGTGTATGTGGTGCCCAGGACTTTCTGTTAGAGCACTTACTATTTCCCTCAGTTCTTTAGGGACCAGCTCTCCAAGGTTCCAGAAAATGCCAGCTTCCATATAAGCTCTAGACATAGATCTCTACAAAGTCTCAAGGTGAGACAAACCAGGAAGTTGTAGGAACTTGTTAGACTTCATTTCCCTATTTCAATAGACAATTCCTCCAGAAATTTTCCAGAGATCCACTAACTCCAGGGATTAGCAGTGCAGGGTGATTTGACTGAGGGTGTATGGGATATAATATTATGTTATTGTTTGGTTGTATCTGATTGTTTGTGACCCCATGGACCATAGTATACCAATACTGTCTGTAGAATTTTCTTAGCAAGGACACTGGAGTGGTTTGCCATTTCCTACTGTAGTGGATTAAGGCAAACAGAGGTTAAGTGATTCACCCAGGGTCTCATAGTTAGTGAGTGTCTGAGGTGAGGTTTGACCTCAGGTCTTCCTGACTTCAGACCCAGTGCTCTATCCACAGAGTCACCCATCTGCTTCTGGGATCTGTATGTACAAACACACACACACACACACACACACACACACACACACACACACACACACACTACTATCCCCATTGCTTTATTTTCTCCATGGGGATAGGATGATAGTTACTACCATATCTCCAGAATCAATGATTTAATTAGTGTGTGGACACAGCTGTTACTTTGTTCATGGCTCAATCAAAGAGCCCACTTGATCATGACAACTGAGACAATTCTGTTGATTGGTCTTCTGGTTTTCAAGTTTTAAACTTGGTCATTCTTTAGACATTCAGGATCCAGTTCATCATGGACTTATACTGAAAGCCTTCTAGCATTATTAGCTGTTCTAGAGCTTATGTGCCCCTGGCCTCCAGAATGGAATATAACCCGAAAGCCATGATGAAGTCAGCTTTTATCAGAAGATATTGATTCAAACCAAAAGCCAATCAACCAATTAGACTATACGTAGAAACAACAACTTCCCACCAGAGTGTTTTGAAGAAGGAGTAGGACCTGCTTGACCCCACAAGGGCTGTCAAATTTAGCAAATGCTTGTTTGTGGGTTATCAGACCCGATGTCTGAAAATTCAGGCCTGTGAATCAACAGTCTCAGCTTTCATGGCTCAGTTTCTCACATGCTCAATGGCTGCATGGGCCTCAAATGCCCTCCAGAAGCACAGGAAGCCAATAGAACATTCAGTTATGTCTTACAGTACACATTAGAAAAGCTAGGCATGACATTTGAACCTCTCCCTGCTCTTTTTTGCCAGTGTTTTATGATGACATTTCAGCCTCAAGCCAAATACAATTTCTCAAAGTTTTTTTTTCAGCAGAAGACAACAACAAAATCTCCCAAGCCCTAACAACTTTTACCTCCAACATTTTGGATACTGGTAAACCACATTTATTGTCAGGTATGGGAAAAGCAGTGGGTACTACCAGGTCTGTGTGAAAGGAGTATGCCAACAGCCCATGGAGATGAGAATGGGTCACCTATTTGGCAACATCCCTCTAGCATCATCTCAATGATCTCAGAATGTCTCCTGGCACTTGAAATACTTTGCCTTACTCCACACTGGATCCAGGAGCAAATATAGTCATAGTTCTCATTTCTTCCTCAATAATGAAAAAATGGGATGTCTGAGAGAGGGAATCTCATTACAATTGGAAATGAAATACCAACTAAAAAGCTCCTTCCTTCTTTCTGGAGTGAATTCCCCTGGTGAGGGAGAAGTGTTGACTTGCTTAGAATGTGACAGGAGCTGTGCTCTTCTTGCTCTCTTGTCTTCTGTCAACCTTGGAGTGCCAGGCTCTCACATTAACAAGAGGCAGACACAGGGAGAAACGTGGGGCCATGGCTTAGGCAGGACTTGGTGCTTAGAAAATGAATGAATGTGGGTCATAAAGTAAGGGTCTCTCCCTAGTCTGAATGGGAAAAGGTCTCATTACTGATAGATTTTGCAGTTCAGGCCATATTTCTTAATGCTTATTGCTGTCAGGCATGTGCTATAAGGGCATGGAAGAAAGTGACTTTTTGTGTGGGAGCAATAGAGACCAGAGACAAGGTAGTGTAGTGGTTGGAGTGTCAGACTTAGAGTCTGAAAACCCTAAATTCAAATTCAATTCAATTGAAGTCAATCAGAATTTGGCGGGTCTCCAATGTGCCAGGCACCATAGCAGGCAGTGGGGTTGCAGAGACAATGATGGAGCAATCCCTGCCCTCCTAGTAGTGTCATTCTACTAGGGGAAATCAGTCATCCAAAACAACAAAACAAGATTTGGTGGGGGTGAGGCCATTAACCACTGACTGAAGACTCAGTCTAGCCCTATGTGAGAAGCTACAAGGGAAGATCAAAACTTTGGGGTGGGACAAGGGGGTGGGAACAATGGGAACTCCGTCTAGAAAGATGGGTTGAAGCCAGATTATAAACAACTTTAAGTGAGAGAGTCAGGTGTTTATTTGTTTTTTTCCCTAGAATTACAAAATTCCTTGAGTAGCCATATATCATGGCCCCACTTGTGTCTTAAAATAATTCCTTAGGCAGCTCCTTGGAGGAAAGTTGGACAGGGAGGTCCCCAGGGGTAGGGAAGGCAATAAGAGCTGTTGTAACATTCTAAGAGAGGTGATGGTGGTGGTAGCTATATGAGGGGAGAGTATGAAGAGTACATAGGGGAAGCAAATATAGCAGATGAAGAGTCACCAAGACATGGCAGCTGCTTGTTTGTGGGAGTGGTGAGGAAGAACAATGACTGGGATGCTGTAAATCAAGCTAACCAGAATGATGGAAGTGTGGAAGCTGGGGTCAGGGATGGTTATCAAAGGAACATTACTGAGCTCCATTTTGGACAGGTTAATGTTTAGAGACCAAAGAAGCATCCAGGCAAATATGTGCAACAAGTATTTGGTTGGCCAAGACCAGAGCTCCTAAGAGAAATGAGGGCCTTAAACACTTAGGAGCTGTGTAACCACAGACAAAACAGTGGAGCTCTGTGGGGCTCTTCTCCTGTTCTTATCCAATAACAACATCCAGATTGGCTGACACCTCAGAGTGGGGACAATCAAAGGAGTGAGCCAGAGCATCAAGCGTGGCACACACATCAATCATGATTGTCTTTGTCCTATCCACACCCCTACCCCCACCCCAAAAGAGCACTTTCTTCTTAGTGGATCCATTGAGCTTTGGGTGCTCACTCTTCTACGTTCTTTCTTTCTCTTCTCTTTCTTATCTTAATCAGTAAACATTTATTAAACTTTCATTTCTCGATTCTGATATGGGAACTTTGGATAAAAGAGCCTAGCCTAGAGTCTGGAAGACTCATCTTCTTGAGCTCAAATCTGGCCTCAGACACTTGCTGTGTGACCCTGGGCAAGTCGCTTAGTCTCTTTTGCTTCAGTTTCCTCATCTGTAAACTGAGTGGGAGAAGGAAACGGTAAAGCACCCCAAAATCTTTGCCAAGAAAACCCCAAAAGCAGTCATAGAGAGTTGGAAAGGAGTGAAAAATGACTGAACAACAATACAACTACTCTATCACAGGAGCTATACTAAATGCTAGCCATACAAAGAAAAACAAAAAACGGTCCCTGCCCTCAAGGAGATCCCAGTCTGATGGGGGACACAACATGTAAACAACCAGATACAAACAAGCTGGAGAGGATAAAGAGGAAATGATCAGAAGAGTGAAGATACTATAATTAGGAAGGCTTGGGAAAGGCTTCCTGGGAAAAGTAGGGCTTCTTCTGGCATATGTGGGGAAGTGAGGTAAGGAAGGAGATGGAGATATTTTTACAAGTTACAGCATCTGATAAGTGTGCGTCTCTGCTCATCCTGACCCCTTTAGGAAAGTAAAATTAAGTTCCAAGTGATAAAAGTTCTATTCATAAATATTGATATATGTACATTTCTTTCCTACCAATTCCAACTGTTACAAGCTGCCATTTTCTGAAGCGAGAAGATAGCCAATAGATGGCAGCCATCCATGGATAGGGGCCTTGGGGAAGGTCAAGGTTAGGGTCACATGCAGCCTCTACCATCCGGATATTGGGGTAAGTGACATGGCTCACCTACTTCAGATGGGCTTCTCTATGGGTGAAGAGTAATGGTAGGAAGAAGACTGTGCATGTGCAGAATGCCTCAGTTCAACTTTAAAGTACCGTCACTCACATTGTTTGGACCTCATGGCAATTCTCTTTCATTGTGTCTCACTGGAAGTGAGTGTATTTGGAGTATGTATGGATTCCGAGGCTCCCAGGGGTGTAGATTTAAATCTGGAAAGAACCTCAGAGGACATCCATTCCAACTGCCTTATTTTATAGATGAAGTCTTGGGAATTTCAGGGACCTGCCCAAGGTTAGAACCTCAAGGGCACATTTGTTAGTTTCGGTCATTCCCCCTATAGACAGAGACCATGCCTCCCTTACAAGTTGGCTGCTAGTCTCTGGGACTTGTGGTGGCTCCAGATTCCATCCCCTGTACTTAGGTTGGTGATGAGTCTCTTGGTATTTAGCCAGGCTGGCTGATAGACAACAGATGCATGGTCTAGTCCAGTCTGTGACTGATTCCTTTCTAGCTTTTAGGGCAACTGGGACAATTTACTTTTTGTCCTGGGAAGTTTTCATTTTTGATTTCTTGAAATATAACTCTGAAAAGAGAGGATTTTAAAAGCCCATTGTGTTTTCAATGGATCAACTTGAAAATTTGAAACTCGAGGGATTGTGGCACTGAATATTGTAAACTAAAAGTAAATAAACAAATCAATTAATAAAAACTCCCTCAAATTATGCTGGCTTTCATTGAATGGCCAATAAAAGGCCCAGCCCAAGCCTCTGTGGCTCCTGGTTTAGATTTGTGTAATTAGCAATTGTTTTCTGTTCTGGCCAGAAGCTCCAAGTGTCTACACCTCCCAGATTGATATATTTGGGATGGTAAATTCAGCTATCTTTTATCTCAACTCTTACCTAGCTCTTAGTCTTTGAGTGGACTTGGCCTCAGACAAACCGAGACCTGGGATAGACCTTAATTTAGAAAGGCCAAAGTTGCCCACTGAATCCTGGGCCACTGACAGTCATTTGACATTCCTCTTGTCACTGGACATTGATGACTGTGGAGGAGTGAGTGATAGATGATGCCTTTGTACAGCTCTGCCTCCCTGAAACCCAAGCTGATATCCAATTCACGCGCCAGTCAAGACATCACCCTTGTAATGTCATTGGTCCTCTTCAAAAATGAAGGGTGAACAACAAGGTTCCACAAAGCATTGTCTCTTCTCTCCTTTCCTTCACCAAGTGAACTTGTGAATGTGGCATTGCCAAGAGATGGAGTTGATCTCTTGCTTGTAGGGCATGGCTTCTGGGCTAGTCAGACAAAACAGGTTATTCCTTTGGGGTACACTGGCTCATCAGTGTTGGCTGCCACCAAACTGAATGGATGCTTCCAAAGGTCCTGAGATCATAGAGTAGTCTATTCTATCTCATGCTCAATCATTTAAGAAAAGGTAGCAATGACACACAGCAGAAACAAAAAATCATGAACAGCATCTATTCAAGGCCCCATACCAGCCTATGTGGGCACAGCAGCTTTGCAGATTTTTCTCTGCCCCTCCAGAACCTTCCAACATGCCATCCCTCGGTCATCATGGGCACAGAGGGCCTCTTCTAGTATTCTCAGTTCTGCCCCCAGTCAATTAAAAGTCTTTCATCCATTACTGCACTAAGTGGGCAGAAAACAGTCACAGGGGCCCTGGGAACACTCTGAAGCAGAATTAAGTCCTTCTGTGGCATGTCTGTCAGCTCACTTCACAGGACTGGAGCCCTGGTGGTCAGTTCTTTCATTACAAAACATTTATATAATGGCTACTAATGCATAATGACAATAACTTCCCCACCCCACATTCCCATTTGCAGGGTATCTGGGGAATGAGGATGCTCCATATTCCTTAATCCTCTATTTCCCATGACCTCCCTTTGAAAGGATGAAATTAGAAATTCCTCAGTTTCTTTTGGCTTTACCACAGAGTACATTTAGGGAAGAGCTATTCATAGGACTTGATGACTGGAGTTATACCCCAGGGCACCAGAATTTAGAAGGTGCTGACAGCATTTTAATCTTTTAACCGAATAAAGTGAGTATAGCAATGCCCTCTGGTGCTAGGGGGCACCATAGTGAACAGAGCAGCAGGCCTGGAGTCAGGAATATTCATCTTCCTGAGTTCAAATCCAGCCTCAGATACTTCCTAGCTGTGTGACCCTGGGCAAGTCACTTCACCCTGCTTGCCTCAGTTTCCTCCTCTGTAAAATCACCTGAAGAAGGAAAGGCACCCACTCCAGTATCTTTGCCAAGAAACCCCCCCCCAATGGTCACAGAATTGGACACAACTGAAATGGCTGAACAACAACGTAGCAGTTTGTTAGCAAGAAAAATCAATTAAACCGTAGTGTCTGCAGAAGGGTTATGTTATTCCTAGCCAGCTGCCAACCCAACCCAATGTCCTGTGTGAACTCCACCTCTGAGGGCCAGGTACCTGGGTTCTTTCTCCCACCCTCCAGTAGAATTTGCTCCAAAAAGCTGAATTGAAGGTGCGTGTTACGTGTTCCTTGCCCCCAGATACCCGGTGAAGCTTGCCTAGGTGATATAAATATCCTTGTTCCAATTTGTATCAAAGCTAGACCTGCTATCAGGAGGGTGGCTTGTGAATTTGGAAATGAGAAGCATCTTTCAGGCTCTTCCTTTTCCCTGATAACTCAATTTCTGCATTGGTCCAATGAGGGAGTTGGACCAAGAATCCTCTTAGACTCTCCCCTGCCATGCTAACACATCTCCCTGATGCTCCTGATTGATGTAGGGCATTCCCAGGTTTTCATGGAGCCAAACACAATACTTTCAAGTTCTTTGTTCTGCCCTGAAAAGGGCAGGCCCCCAGAGGAATTGATGTATTGATTGCACTGCACACGGCACCCTTCAGCACAAGGACACATAGACATGATGGTTAAACAAACAAATCAATGTTGAAAAGGAGTCTAAACCATCAGGGTCATTGGGAGGTCCGGCCCAGGGAATTAGCCAGCATGGGCCCAATGTCACAACCAATCAGCCAGAGGAGAAGGGGTCGCCTTCCAGCACGTGCTGTGGGCCAGGATCACGGGAACCTGAAACCATTCTGGCTTCAAGCTCTTGGCCCTGCTTGAGCTGTGGTCACCAAAGCCCATGGTCACTAAGATTTAGACACACACACACATACACACACACACACACACATACACACACACACACACACACACACACACACACACAGAAGTGTGTGGAATCTAGAGACTTGAGGGAAGTCTTCCCTGTGGCTTCCCCAACAACCACAGCAAAAGAGTTTAGGAAGCGCCATCTATGTACCACGCATCGCGCTAAATCCTGAGGTGCAAATGCCAGTGAAAAGAAAGACAATTCTTACCCTCAGGGAGCTCACATTCTAAAAGGAGTCAACAGCACATAAAGGGGAGGAGGGGAAGGGGAAGAGACAGTAGCTAGGCCAGGGTTATGGGGCAGAATCGAGAGTCAGAAGCCCATGGGGGTGGGGTGTGAAGAATGATCTCACCCAGGAATCCAGTTTGAAAGTCTTCATCTTCCTTAAAGTGGTCAAGCTGAGGTATCTTGGGGGTCAGTGCTGTATTTTTTAGCCCTTGTTTAAAGAAGTTTGATGGGCTTCTTATTGCATTAACAGCACAAGTGAAAGGCTCAGCTGACCAACCTTCTCTTCACCAATGGAGTGTGCTCATGCTCTTTCCCACTCTCTTGGTCCCACTAGATCTCAGACCCCTTTTTTGTTGGTCTGGGGGGAGGCCCTTGGGATGTTCCCAGAAGCCTAGTTTCTCTTTGGCTCAGGCCCCTGCCAGCCACCTCTGGGGATCTGTTGTATAGCAATGTGTGAGCCCAGCACATGCGTGTAGCTCCAGGACTGGGGTCAGGAGAATGGCTGCCATGTTTTCTCAGATGAAAATACGGCCTTATTCCCAAAGAAAGGACATTGACTTTTCAGTGCTTCACTAAGGGCACAATTTCTTGTCCTAAAGTTGGAACTTTCCCAGAATATCTGGACTCTCTGCTCTCAGTCAGTGTAGGCCTCGAAAGAACCATTGCCTGTCCTTGTCCCTTTTCATGTACTTGGGCCTTAGAAAGAGGCCCATGCCTTGTACACTGGGCAAAGACCCAACAGGCAGCACCCAAGACCTCTGACTTGGCTTCTCTCATTTCAAGAAGCAGCCTTATGTTTCAAAGCTCATTCCTGCCTTGAATGAAAACATGGGAGTATGTTATGTCTTATTTATATTTTCTTGTAAAATGTTCACCAGACTTACAAAATCCCAGTACTCTAAGGGCTCTTACATACAAAAATAGTTTTCCTTTTGAGAGAAATCAAAGGGCACCTAATGTCATTTCTGAAGAAGAAGACGCAAATGAAGCTTGGCCCTAAATCTGCAGATCCCCTGAACCAGCCTGCGTCAAGGCGGCACAACAGGGCTCTCTCCTTTGGAACTGGTTTCCTTTGATTCCCTAGAATTTTAAAATCCAGCTGACACCTGGCAAATACATTTCTGATGTGTCATTCGAATCTCTGTTGGAAAGGAAGGAAGGGGACAAAAGCGTATTTGAACAGGAAATTGTGAAAAGATGCTGATACAATGAGCACGTTTAGTGTAATGACCCAAAGCTCCGGCTAGCTGAGACAGAGGAGTTCAGCCTGTGGCCTGGGATGGCCCCAGTGGATGCTCAGCAAACCCTCACCATCCCTCTGTTTCTCATAAACAGGAGCGTGTTGCTGCCTCCAGGAAAAGCCAGGCCTGCGCTCTGGCTAATCTTAGAAGCATTTCCTCATTTAGTGAGTGACGCTGTTTTGATTCATGTGGGACACTTCTTATAAGAAACAAGGGAGGAATTAAAACACATCAGTTTCTCTGAGTGGCATTTTCCTATCACATAGTAAGAGGGATGATGATAATAGCTGATGTTTCCTTGGCCCTTTGGTTTTGCAGAGGGCTTTTATGGATGGCATCTCATTTGGCATAAAGTGGGTGATTGAAATTGCCAGCAGTAGCTAGCAATGTGTCTTTGTGAGAGACATTATGAGGCAGCATCCTCATCCAGGAGACCTGGCTGACCCAGAAAGTCTTTGTAAACAGCCTGTCTCCTTGCTGATGTCATGGCTTAGAAATGACACCCAAGTTCCATCTAATGGTGTGGCACGGGGGCACAGAAAAGCCCTTGCCTGGCCCACTGCCCTCCAGCCAGGAGACCTGGGGACTGGACCAAGGTAACTTTCCATTCCTTAATAGAGCAGGGCCCCTTCAATTTAAGATTTACCCATCATTTACAAGAACTGCATGGAGGATTCCACTGACACTCAGATCTAGCCAGTCTTGGCTGTGGAAGAAGGGAGGTGACTTCCAGTTTCCAAGAAGGAGGACCTCAGCATGTCTGACCTCACAGACATGCCCCTTATCTGCACTCATGCCTTACCACCTCTCATGTATCTAGAGCAGTGGTTCTCAACCTGTGGGTCGCGACCCCTTTGGGGGTTGAATGGGAAAGCACATATTTCCGATGGTCTTAGGAGCCGGGACACCACTCCTCTTTCTGTCTCCAGGTGGGTCCGCCCACATACAAGTATTAAAGGGTTGCGGCCTTAGGAAGGTTGAGAACCACTGGCCTAGAGCCTCCTTATCCACTTCCCCCTTTCCGGGTCAGCTGCCACTTGGCTCTCCCAAATTGTGATTCTGATCACACAGTCCCTCTATTTAATAAACTCTAATGACTCCCCATTAGACCTAGGCTTTGGTAAGAAAAGTTCTTCACACTCTAGTTCCAGCTTGCTTTTCCACACTGTACTTTGTTCCCCTCCACACACACTGAGGTCTGGCCAAATGGGCCTCCTTGCTATTCCTTAGGGCAGCTAGGTGTCACAGTGGGTAGAGTGCCAAGGGCCTGGAGTCAGGAGGACCCGAGTTCAAGTCCCACCGTGTACAGTGACTATCTATGTTATCATGGACAGGTCACTTAACCTCTCAGGCTCCATTTCCTCCTTTGAAAATGCAGATAATGATGGCACCCATTTTATGGGGTTGTCATGAGGATTAAATGAATGAATATATGGAAAATGCTTTGGAAAGCTGGAAGTACCATAGAAGTGCTCACTCTCATTGTTGCTGCTACTGCTGCTGCTGCTGTTAGACAACCTATGGGATAGAGGGGCTAAGGAGAGGGAAGAGTTGAGGATGGCTGTGAAGGCTAAGCTGGGGGATGAGAAGGATGTTTGCATCCGTGACAAAAACAGGGAATTAGGAGGAAGAACAGATTTAGAGGCAGAAAATAAGCAGCTTGGGTTGTGTCGAATTTCCTGTGCCTTCAAGACACCCAGGAAATGATAGATCTCTCAGGCACTTGGTGATGAGTGATGTCTGGGTGTGTATCAGTCTGTCAGTCAAGTAACACTGATTAACACTTGCCTTGCTATATGCTCCAGGCTATTCTCTGGGAACACGAAGAAGGGCAAAGACAGTCCCTGCTCTCAAGGGGCTCGCAGGCTAATGGGGGACACAACATCCAAATGAGATGTATAGACAAACTAGAGAAAGGCGAAACTAGAGGCAAGGAGGGAAGGTGGGAGAATTAAGGACAGGTGTTTTGTAGAAGGTGAGATTTTAGTTGGAGCTTTAAAAGAAGTTAGGGACAGCTGGAGGTGGAGATGAGTGGGGGAGGATTTCAGACATGGGGCAGGCAGCCAGTGAACATGTCCTGGAGAAAGAGGATCTTGTGGGAAAAACTGCAAAGAAGCTGGTGTTAATGGAATGCAGAATACAGGCTGGGGGAGGGGAGGAAAGTAAAAGAGCTTCTGAAGGGCTTTGCCAAAGTGGGGATTTCATGTTTGATCCCAGAGGTCATAGGGAGCCATTGATGTTTATTGGCTGTGACCTGTGACTGAGGAGGGTCAATCTGACCTCTAAGTAAAGGACAGACTGTTGTGGGGAGAGATTTGAGACAGGGAGAGCAACCAGTAGGGAGTGCAATAGTGCAGGTGTGAGGTGACTGGCCCATGGTGGTGACAGCATAAGAAGAGAAATTTCCCAAAGGTAGAATGAACAGAATTGGGCAATAGATTGACAAGGGACTGTGTGTGTGTGTGTGTGTGTGTGTGTGTGTGTGTGTGTGTGTGTAAGAGAGCTAAGAGCTGATCCACAGTATTACCTTAGCTTATGTTTTCACACACATACTTTCAGCTTTTATTTGAGTGCCCAGGACCAAGGAGAGGGGCTGGATATGGGTTTTTACTGGAGTTAATAGCTACCAGAGAACTCTTTCTACCAATGCAAGTTGGCACTTTCTTTGCCAATTCTAATCCTCAAGGGATGCCCAGAGCACTGAGAGCTGATGGGAAGTGTCAGTATGCATCAGAGTTGGGCTGTGGACCCGGAAGGCCAGCTCCCTGGCGTGCCATTATCACATGTGTTCTATATACAGATATATGATGGAAATGTCCTGGACTTCCATAGATTCCTGTCCATTGGATAGATGAGGCAGAACATGCAAATTTGTTCATTTTTAAAAGCAAAGTTGAATTAATAACAGAATTAATAAATCTCTGATGAACTATTAGAGAAAGAGGTGACTATAAGAAATTTGATGGAAAATTGCAAGCAGAAATTCAAGAAGAAGTACTATGCTACAAAATGGTAATTTGCATAGTCACTAGAAATCGAATTCTAGAAAAAAGTCCTTCAGGTAGTTTGGGGAAAGCTACGAGAGTGGGCCCCTCTGTCTCTCCTTTGACCTCAACAGGGGATTCATGACCCCCTCTTCAGAGAGCAGCTGAATGAAAAGAAGCTGACATCAGATCTAGAGGTTTCCAGCCCATGTATCCTTAGTACAAACTGGTGATCAGTCCATCACCTCAGTCTATTCAAAGTCCTTTCAAGGCAAGGAGAGCAGCAGAGGAAAAGGTATAAACTGCCTGCTCTCAGGGAGAGGATCTGGGAGGTTGGTTGTGTTTCTACATCATGCAGTCAAGCCTTCAGACCTGTGAGGCACTGGAAAACGCGCTGGCCTGTGATGCAGTGGCAATCCTCTTTGTCCCCAGGTTTGGAGGACGAGAAGGAGCAGGAAGGATGTGCTGTCATGCTGCACACAGGGTCAAACGGCCCATCTTTGGAGGAGAGGAGAGCTGAAATATTCCTAAAGGTCACATGCCATCTCTTCAGACCATTTAAGGCTGCTGAAATGCCACTCTGAAGGAAAATAGCTAGCTCTCCAGAAGAGCCGTTCCATTAGAGAGCTGGCTCACATCAGGCCGGAGACAAATGGGAGCACAGAAAATTGATTTTACCCTCGTGCAGTAAGTGTGGTCAAATGTGAGAGGCCAGCACATCAAACAAGCTTCGAAGGGATGGCCAGAGCGAGAAATAACAATGCAGCTATGGTTGAAAACAGCTTAATCCTAGGGCTGATGGGCCCAGCTGGGGGAAGGCACTTAAGATGTGGCACCAAAGCCTCCCCCATTCAGAGCTTATGTTTTTCTTTCTAGGTAACTTTAATACTGACATGTCTCTGCAGCTAAAGTTCCCATTGCCATCACCATTATACACGGATTCTGACAAACTGTCCTTCCAAGTCTGTACTTCCACACAGATACCTGTGGATCATGTCCCCTAGTCTGTGCCTTGGCTCAGACATTTGCAAACGATAGTCCTAAATCACAGATGGACTCCTCTGAATTGTCCGCACACATCAGTACTTGTCCATGGATTCTGGTAGGTCACCTCCCTCAGTCAGGCCTCCTTCAGAATGCTGGAAGATCCCCTGCCATGGGGCCTGGGGAAAACCTTTGGAGAGTATTTCCAGTTAATTCCACACAACACGATCAGTCCTGGCTAAGGGAAACACCATATCTGAATGGATAGGTCTGGAGCCCACCTGAGGGCCAGCCACTGGGGCCTCTCCACTTTTCCTTTGACTTCTTTGCCTTGTCTTTTCCTGGTGAGTCTCTCTAATCCTGCTTGCCTGGGCCCAGCTACTTCCTTCCCAGTGTTTCAGACCTTGTTGTTCTTGAATAGCATAAGGCATGATTAATGAAGCCCAGCTTACTCCTTGGCCATCCCCTCCTTCTAGCACTAAAGAGTCTCAGGGGAAGTGGAAACCAGGACGATGACATTTGGAGAAGCCCTGGGGTGCTCTTGGCTGCCTAACTAGAGAGGCACTGCCAATATTTTTTCCTCTTATAGAAATGTAGTTGGTGACCAAGATAGCAGCCTCCCTGCACAAGTCATGAGAACAGGGGAATTCTTCGGGGCCAAGGGAGGCCAGGTCATATGGAAGGCACTGGGGTACTCTGTTCTTATAAAGTGGGAATGGCCATCCTCCTTCCCCTCCACCTCCCCCAGGAATTCCCCTTTCTTCTCCCTGCCCCACCCCAACCCTGGTTCTGTGTTTCAGGTGTTGCCTGTATACACACGTGTTTGGTACTCAAATGCCTCACAAACACACACACACTGGCAGTTGTAATTGGTGTGATTGACATGTAGAGAGACAGGATAGGTTGAAAGAGAGTTGGGGAGGTTATTTTCTGGGCACCCTCCATTCCTAAAAACCTGTTGGAATGCCTTGTGTTTCATTTTGGTTCCAAGAGTAGGGTGAGGCAGAGGACATTTCTCTATGTGTCAGGAAACCTGGTTTTGGAGTTTGCATCTGGGATGTATGCAGCTGCCCTTAAGGCCTCAGGAACCACTTTATCTCTCCCAGTCTCTGTTTCCTCACCTGCCTCATTTTTGAGTAATTGGGACTGATGAGTCCTGAGTTGTCTCTAATTCGGTATTTATTCTTCCTATTTATGAATTAAAGTGTGCCTTCATAGTCTTCAATGAGCAAGGGTTAGTAGGGGCTCACCACCTTTTGGAAAAGAATCTGTCCTTAGTGGCATTTCTCTCTTGGTATCTTTTTAATTTACTCTGTCAACAGAAGTGTCAGAGACCCTTGTTTATTCTGATGACAGAGGTCTCCTACTCTATGTCTTTTGACCCCATCCATGTACAGCCCATTGAATTCCCCATTACAACCATTTCTGGCACAAAAGCAGGGCTGGGCTCTTTTACCAACGCCAAAGGCCTCATCTGCCCCACTTTGGAGGCCACCTCTCTGCTGCTCATTAAAGGCAGGGAGATTTTCTGATGAAAACAAGTGCTCCTTTTTGGAGCTCTCATGCTTCCCTTTCCTTTTTGACTGATCCTATGATTTCACTGATATAGGGAACTTCTCAGTGTGGAAACTCCCTCTGACAATGAAAGCTGGCACCTTCTCTGAAATGTGTGGCTTTAAAGAGAGTTGTGGTGCTGAGAGGTCAAGGAACATGGCAAGAGCTACCTAGCAAATATATGTCAGAGGAGAGATTGGAACCCACATCTTCCTGGCACTGTGCCCACTCTGGACAAGGCTTTGGAAGACTGAGGGAGGGGAAAATCATTTCTATAGCACCTACTATGTGCCAGGCATCATGCTAAGCTCATTACAAATATCTCATTTAATCCTCACAATAACTGGGTGAGGTAAGTATGGGTATTGTCCCCATTGTGCAGTTGAGGAAACTGAGGCAAACAAAGGTTAATTGACTTATGCAGAGTCACACAGTTAGTAAGCATTTAAGGCTAGATTTCAACTCTGGTCTTCTGACTCCATGCACAGTGCTCTATCCACTGAGCTACCCAGTTGCAGGTTATTTTTTCTTAGAATGAGAAACACAATTTGGAGGAAAAGAGTTTTCATCTTCTCCTCAAACTTGGTGGTAGTTGTGAAGATGAGAAGAAATGGTAGTGAGAAATCAATAGAGGGGCTGGTAAACATGGTACAATGACATACCATCTCTTGGGCTTGGCCATGGAAGGGTTATGCCCATGATACAAATTATCTGTCAATGAAGAACCAGTCCTTTAGTGGCATTTAGCTTTTCTACATCTGTCTTTGATGAAAAAATGGAAACTGTGTTATCTCTGTGCCTGACTTGTTAAGTGGGAGCTTGTGAACTCCAATGGAGATGTCATGACTAGGGCTGTCTCTGGAAGGAGTGGAACCCTCCCTCCCTTATATCAGAGGGCTTCAGGTAAGATCCCAATGGTCATTTATAGAGTAGGTTAGAGTGGAGGATTTCTTTTGGGTGCTGTTGGGCTATGGGATGTTGATATGGTTTCCAGCTTAGAAACTGTGTGATCTTCAGACACTTCAGTCATCAGAGTGATGTCCTCAGAGGCTGAGATGGTTAGAGCCATTTAATTCCATATGTACTTGCCCCATATTGGTGTACTTTTAGTTCTCATGTCTACTTTTAAGAATTTTTCTGTCTGTACCTTTTTTGTGCTATGTGTAGATAGAAATGAGAGAGAGAGAGAGAGAGAGAGAGAGAGAGAGAGAGAGAGAGAGAGAGAGAGAAAGAGAGAAAGAGAGAAGGAGGGAGGAAAGGAGAAAGGAAGGAAGGAAAGGAGGACAATAGGGTGAAAAGAGACATACTTCAAAGGGCTTCTGCCTTTGGGAGGAGCTAGGTGTCTGAGAATCAAATGGAATGTCCACATGTCCAATCTATGGTACCTAGGAGTCATATTTTGACTTTGACCACTCTTTATTTCTTCTAATCTGATGTTCTATATGGTTTATTATGTGAATCTGGGATGGGGGTGTTTGACAATTTGAAGGGGAGTGAGGGAGTGGGTAGGGACATAAGTGATTTTATTGTGGGAACATATATTACCTTAAGGTGCTGCCAGAACCTAGCAGCATGTCTGTAGAGTAACTCAATGGATCAGTGGCAAAGAGGTGCCTTCAGGTCATTGAATGAGGCATAGTCAGCTTGGTGTAGTGATTCCTCATGGTGATATTGTATGTGTCCTCTCCTTATCTTCACTCTAATTGCTGTCAGTGTTGCCTCATATTTAATTCTTTCCCAGTGCCCCTATTGTGGGCAATAAATGTTTCTGGAACTAAATGGAAGTTAGTTCTAAGTTTCCCATAGCAGGTGACCCATTCTCAAGGTCACGTATGAATGCTAAGAGGGTAGGCTAATTTCCAGGAAAGATGCCAAACCTGTAATTTCACCCCATGTAATGCCCGCCTTCTGAGCTTCTCCACTGATGCAGGCAGCAGCTGGCACATGTTCTGATAGTCAGAATTGGTAGGGCATTTCTTCCCTTGCATGGCATATCAGATGCCCATGGTGGCTTCACTGGGGAGTGGCACCTTGGGAATGAGTAGGGCAGCATCTGTTAAATAGTTCAGCATTAAAAAAGTGAAATAGTTAAACATCAATCTGCTCATTAATTCAGCTGAATAGAGCCTATCTCTGGCTCTGCCTTTGAATGGAGATAAATCCATGTCTTATAATTGCTTGAAATCCATTCTCAGTTTAATGGATACTTAGAGCGACATAGGACAAGAATATCATTTCCGTTATGCGTCTTTCCATTTACTAAGGATTAGGAAATCAAGATCTGCAATGAAGACAGCTGAAAGCTATTTTTTGGGTGTTTTTTAAAAAGTGTGTGTGTGTGTGTGTGTGTGTGTGTGTGTGTGTGTGTGTGTGTGTGTGTGGTGTGTACACCAGAAACATCTTGCAATTGG
Source organism: Pseudochirops cupreus (assembly GCA_028627135.1). Lineage (NCBI taxonomy): Eukaryota > Metazoa > Chordata > Mammalia > Diprotodontia > Pseudocheiridae > Pseudochirops > Pseudochirops cupreus. Next base: position 584,858,552 of record CM053581.1, read on the forward strand.
TGATGGACATCTCTCCCAGGTTTAGCTTTGGTTGGGATGAACCTTAGTGAGTTCAGATGCTGATTCAGAGCTTTTTCCCCAAAGCTATTCATCATGGAAATTGGACTAAACATCGCACAAGCTCAGCTCTTATTCTTTTTTTCTTCAATAATTTCTTGGTTTTAGGTAGTTCTAAAATAATGATTCTTTTCCATGGCACAAACAGCTTTAAAAGGGAAAAACACTCACAAATTAAAATATTATTATTCCTAATGTGGCCAAACTGATATTGTTTCCTTTAACCATTTGTGTCATGAACTTCATGTGGATGGGCCAAGATTTAAGAACCTGAGCCACTGAGTGGGAAAATACTCCTGGTGCAATCAATCAATCATTCAATCAATCGATCAATCAGTCATTCAACATTTATCAAGCACCTACTATGTGCCAGGCACTGTACTAAGTGATGGTTTAAGCAGTGGGGCCATCATCATAAGAGGATCCCATTAGGGATGAAATAGGATACCCAGTGATCCAAATATATGTTGAGAGTGGCCTTGTTGGTTCACAGGTTCATAGGTCCCCTCTGAAGAGTTTGCAGAGATGAGGGGGTAACAAAAGAAGGGAAATGGGAAGCTTGGATGTGGGAAGGTCCATCCAGATGTAAAAAAGGGTTACTTTTGTCAGCAACTCTTAGTGGCCCCATTTGGGGTTTTCTTGGTAAAGATACTGGAGTGGTTTGCCATTTCCTTTTCCAGCTCATTTTACAGACGAGGAAACTGAGGCAAACAGGGTGAAGTGACTTTCTGAGGATCAAACAGCTAGTAAGTGTCTGAGGCAGGAATTGAACTCAGGTCTTTTCGACTCCAGGTTCAGTGCTCTACCCATTGACCCATCTAATTGTCAAATAAAATGGATAATCTGGGTAAAATAGAAAGTTAAATCTAATCCTAGTTCTATCTGCCCCAAAGCTATGTTGTGACTATCCCAATGTCCACTATGCTAAACCTTATTTAGCAACTGGCAGGTGGTGGGGCATGGGCTATGGATTGGGGTGTTTGCAGAAAAGGAATGGCTGTGAGTTAGGAACTCTATTTAATGATATGAGTCTGACAGAGGGGGTGTGTCAAAGAAGAAGTTCATTTTTTCCTTTTGAAACATTCAAAATTTTGTGTTTCAAGACTTTCAAAGGTTTCTCACTCTTGATCATACATTGATTTTTCTTGTCTTCCTCAGTTTCCCTTTGTACATGCTCTCTATTGCCTGTTACTCAAAGGATCTGAATAGTCACCGAACACCCACTCAGTTGCAACCCTTGCCACAACGTCCCTGAGAATAAGCTCTGCCTGAACACTCCTAGTGAGAAGAGTCTGCTCTAAGGAATAATTCCAGTACTGAGCAATGCTAATGTTCTGAAAGTTCCTCCTTGTGTTGCGTCAAACTCTACCTTTTGGAATCAGTTTTCCTGTGAGAGCTGTGGAGCACTTGTGCATGGATGGACAAGACTAATGAAACGGGTTCAGAAATAACAGCAAAGATGAGCTGGAGCCTCTTGGGGATATTTGACACTTAGATTGGTCAGGGAATCTTTTGTCTTGTACAGTCTGTAGGTGTAATTGGACCTTAGACCATATTAATGAGATTTGGGTGGGAAACAAAGATAGCTAGTTAGATCTGAAAGATAAGGGCCATTAGACCAGTCTGGTAGAGTCAGAGTTATCTGTCACTGCCTTCAAATCCTGGCTTTGCGATTTATGACTTAGGTGACCTTGGATAGTTGTGGGGAACTCGGTGGCCCACTGGGTAGAGCACTGGGCTTGGAGTCAGGAAAACCTGAGTTCAAATCTGGCCTCAGACGCTTATTATCTGTGTGACCCTGAGCAAATCACTTAACCCTATTTGCCTCAGTTTCCTCATCTATAAAATGAGCTAGAGAAGAAAATGGCAAACCACTCCAGTATCTCTGCTTAGAAAACCTCAAATGGGGACATGAAGAGTGGGGGATGACTGAGAAATGACTGACTGATCTTGGGCAGATCACTTCATCTGATTAAATCTTTTTACTTATCTGCTGAAAGATGGTATTAAGCTAGATATTCTGTAAGATTTCAATAATGCTAAATCCTATGAGTCAGAGGAATGGGAGGTGAGGGCAGGTTTGTTTTGTCCTTGACCCATTGGCCTTGGATGCCTTTGGAGGGTGGATCTTGCCTTATTTGGAAATCACCAAATTGGTGAGTAGATTATAGGTGGGAAGTGAGCATAATTTTATCTTTACAATAATTTAAGGAGACAGAGAAGGCAAATAGATTCAAAGGAGATAGAGGAACAAGTAGAAAAATGGGGAGGTATATTATATTGCTGAGGGGGAAAAAGTCTCCTGAAATTATAGGTCCATTTTGCATTGATATTTTCAAGGCTCCAGGTTGATTTGGGTAACTGAGGACCAGCATACATGCAAAAAAAAATCTAACAGTCCCAGAGAAGCATTGACTTTTTATTTCTTATGTCATTTGGACTATCCACTTTCTTTATTCCCCTATTTTTATTTTGCTTAATATTAGAATTCAATAGCTAGAGGAGAATGGGTTCTTATGCATCTTATAAATGTGATGATATCATTGAGAGTTGTATTGATTAGACCACACAAAGGACATTTAGTATCAAGGTCAACTAATAACTACCAATTATTGGGCATTCGAAGTAAATCATGAGCTGCCATCATCATTCCCATAAATGGAAGTTGTATTGGGATTTTATTTAAGACTTCCCTGGGCATGTGTCTGTGACATTGCTATTGTAGCCACAATAATTTTGGAAGAATGAGAGACAGTGGTGTTGGCCCCACACTCTTTGAAATATCTCTCAACAGTCATAAAAAGTGAATCCTGTGCAGAGATCACCACTCTCTTATCTGCCCTCTAAAATTCATGAGAAAATGACATGTTAATTTATGTTGAGCACAAATGAAGAAAAACATTTCAAATAGCTCAGAGAGGGCAATAATCTATTAAAATCCTGTTGTGGAAAAAAATTAAAAAGGTGTCATCAACTCAGCAATTTATTTATTCAAAGACAGTGTCTAAATGAGCGCTAGCTGACACCGGAGGCATTCCACTACATATTTTAATGTCATATCATATTTACTGGCATTCTTCTCCTATGAACAGTATACTTGCATCACATTAGTGACAAATATTCTGTTAATACCCCAGGAAAATTGCTACGAGATGCTTTCACAGCTTATTGATGGTTTGTGTATCTGGGTTAGGCAGAGGTTCTTGGAGCAGTGCTCATCAGGCAGAGGATGCCCCAGCCTTTGCCCCTAAATGGGAGAGCATTGACTTCCCAGGAGGTAGGCCCTCTGTTCTATGCTACAAAGGCATCTTGCCAGCTGCTGGGCATCTTGTTGAGCTGACCATATTCATTAATCTCTAGTCTCTTTCCAGGCATGACCCAAAGAAAGGTTTTCTCTCTCTCTCTCTCTCTGTCTCTCTCTGTCTCTGTCTCTGTCTCTGTCTCTCTCTCTGTTTACTTTGCCTAAACTTCCCCTATATCCCTCCTCTTGCCTCTCTCAGAGAACCACACCATAAAGCAAAGAGTTTTTTTCTTAAAAGAGGGAGAAAAAAATGACTAAAGCTGATTCCAATACATTGAAAAAAATCTGACAACTCAATAGTCAGTGTTCCACGCTTGTGGTCTTCCATCCCCCACCTCTCTGAAGTAGTGGTAGGAAGTGCCTTCTCATATCTCTTCCTTGGGTGAAGGTTTGGTCTTTGTAATGTTGCAGCACTCATTTTTCAATTCTGTTTCATGGTGGTTATTCTCTGCATTTTGCTTGTTGTAGATATGGCATCTCTTGTTTCCTATCTCTGCTTACCTCATTCCGCATCAGTTCAACCAAGACCTCTCATACTTCTCTGTATTCATCAAAATCAGTTCATACAGCTCAGTAATATTTCATTTCATTCATTTATCACAATTCCTTTAGCCATTCCCCAACCCATAGGCATACTTTTCCAGCTAACATTTCCTTCTCTAACCAATGCTTCAAATCTGCTTACAGAAGGCAAGGGTTTCTACTCCTTTGAAAGGATAAAATGATGAAGTGAGATTCCCTCATCCAGTGTGGCCCTCTCTGTTGCCATGTTCACATTATGCTTATAACAGACTTTGGAGAAGGGTATTGTCTCCTTGAAGCAGCTAGATGGCTCAGGGGATACAGTATTTAGCCTGAAGTTAGGAAGATCTGAGTTTAAATTTAGCTTTAGGGTGTGGAGCCAAGATGGTGGAGTAGAAACAGGACTTCTGTGTGCCTCCATTTCTCACTACCTCCAATACATCTAAAAAATGACTCTGAACAAATTTTAGAGCTACAGAACCCACAAAGTGACAGAGAGAAACAAATTTCATGCTGAAGGCAGCCTGGCAGGCTGACAGGAAAGGTCTATTGCAGGACACTGAAAGCCAAGTGCAGTCCCTTGTGAGCCACGGTTCTGGCCCCAGGGCAGCCCTGACCAGCACCACAGACTGGCCAGAGCAGACTTCAGGAGAGTTAATCACCAGCAGCTGTGGTGGTTTCCACACTTCTCAACCCATAAATGCCAAAGAGAAGCTAACAGGAACTCTGTTGGTGCTGGGTGGAGAAGAGCCCAATCTGGCCCCTGCCCCTGGGGTGAGAAGTGATGGAGGCATAGCAGCTGCAGCTGTTGCCAAAGCTGCCTCAGAAGCTCCTGGCTTACAGAACATAGGAGGACCAAGTGACTGTTCAGATAGTAAGCCCTCTTGCTTTAACCTACTTGGATCTGGATCCCGGCCTTGGGTGGTGGTCCTGGGATGTGGGGCCAGTGTGCCAGAGATTGTGGGGGCTGCATAGAGGGCATTCCCCTAATAGCTCTGGCAGCTGAAAAACCCCAGTGATTTGGGACAAAGCTCACTATAATTTGGAAGCTGAGTTCTATGCTGGCAAAGAGCTCAAAAGCCAAGTAATAGGCTGGCAATATGAGCAAGCAGAGGAAGCACAAACAGAACATAGAATCCTTTTTTGGGGACAAAAATGATCAAAGCATGGAATAGGAGGAAGACAATGAAGTCAGAAGTCCTGCATCAAAAGCTTCCAAGGAAAATGTGAACTGGTTATAGGCCATGTAGGAGCTCAAGAAAGATTTTGAAAATCAAGTAAGAGAAGTGGAGGAAAAATTGAGAAGAGAAATGAGAATGATGCAAGAAAATCATGAAAAGTGAGTCAACAGCCTACTAAAGGAGACCCAAGAAAAATAATGAAGAAAACAACACCTTAAACAATAGACTAACCCGAATGGCAAAAGAGGCCCAAAAAGCCAGTGAGGAGAAAAATGCCTTAAAAAGCCAAATTTGCCAGATGGAAAAAGAATTTCAAAAAATCACTGAAGAGAATAATTCCTTAAAAATTAGATTGGAGTAAATGGAAGCTAATGACTTTATGAGAAATAAAGACACTATAAAACAGATCCAAAAAAAATGAAAAAAATAGAAGGCGATGTGAAATATCTCACTGGAAAAACCACTGACCTGGAAAATTGATCCAGGAGAGATAATTTAAAAATTATTGGACTACCTGAAAGCCATGACCAAAAAAAGAGCTTAGAAATCATCCTTCAAAAAATTCTCAAGGAAAATTGCCCTGGTATTCTAGAACCAGAGGGCAAAAGAGAAATTGAAAGAATTCACCAATTGCCTCTTCAAAAAGATCCCAAAAAGAAAACTCCTAGGAATATTATAGCCAAGTTCCAGAGTTCCCAGGTCAAGGAGAAAATACTGCAAGCAGTCAGGAAGAAACAATTCGAATATTGTGGAAACACAATCAGGATAGCACAAGACCTAGCATCTTCTACATTAAGGGATCAAAGGGCTTGGAATATGATATTCCAGAGGTCAAAGCAGGTAGGTTTAAAACCAAGAATCACCTGCTCAGCAAAGCTGAGTATAATGCTTCAGAGAAAAATATGGTCATTCAATGAAATAGAGGATTTTCAAGTATTCTTGATGAAAAAAACAGAGTTGAATAGAAAATTTGACATTCAAATACAAGAAGCAAGAGAAGTATGAGAAGGTAAACAGGGAAAAGAAATCATAAGGAAATCATCAAAGTTGAACTACTTACATTCCTCATGGAAAAACTATAATTGTAACTCATAAGACTTTTCTCAGTATGAGGATAGTTGAAGGGAATATATATGTAGGATGGTGTATGTGTATATAAATATATATGTGACTGTGCGCATATGTATGTGCATGTATACATAGAGGGCACAGGATGAGTTGAATATGAGGGTATGATATATAAATAAAATTATGAGGTGAGAGAGGAATATGTTGGGAGAAAGAGAAAGGGAGAGATAGATTAGGGCAAATTATCTCATATAAAAGAGGCAGGAGAAAACTATTACAATGGAGGGGAAGAGCAGGAAGGTGAAAGGGAATGGGTCAACCTTACTCTCATTGAATTTGGCTTAAGGAGGGAATATCATACACACTCAATTGGTGTCTTACCCTACAGGGAAGCAGGGGGGAAGGGGATAAGAGGGGGAATAATAGAAAGGAGGGCAGATTAGGGGAGAGGGTGGTTAGAAGTAAATACTTTTGAAAAAAGGATAAAGTCAAAGTAGAAAATGGAATAATTGGGGGAGGGATAGGATGGAGGGAATTATAGTTAGTCTTTCACAGTACAACTACCATGGAAATATTTTGCGTAACTACACATGTACAACCTATATTGAATTGCTTATCTTCCCAGTGGTGGTGGGTGAGGAGGGAAGAAGAGAAAGACTCTGGAACTCAAAGTTTTAAAAACAAATGTTTAAAAAAATTTGTTTTTACATGCAACTGGGAAATAAGAAATAGAGGCACTGGAGTATAGAAATCCACCTTGCCCTACTAGAAAGTTGGGGAGGAGATGAGGGAGGATATAAGAGAGAACAGATTGGGGGAAGGGGTATTCAGTAGGCTCACTATTTCAGGGTGGTGGGTAGGTGAAAGATGGGGAGAAAAATTTGTAACTCAAAATCTTGTGTAAATGAATCTTGAAAACTAGATATGAATAAATAAATTGGGGGAAAAACTGGTTTCAAATGCATACTAGCTGTGTGACCCTGGGCAAGTCATTTAGCCTCTATTTGCCTTAAGCCACTGAAGAAGAAAATGGTAAACCACTTGAGTATCTTTGCCAAGAAAACTTGATTGGCAGCATGGTTCCCAGGGTCACATCTGAACCACCAACACTACCACCCCCACAGTCCCCTTATAATCAGTCCCTGTTCAATTTACCTGCCTCTTGCTTGAATGATTTCCACCTCAAAACTTCAGACAGTGGACTCTGACTCCTGGTTCAAAGACTTTGTTCCTAAAGACTTCTAGACCCATGTGGTTGCTTGCTTTTTATGTAAAAAGAATGATCAAAGGAACTTCTAATGAACCATAGGAGTAGCCCTGTAGTTCCATGAGATTGGAAGGTGTGAATCTATGTTTTCAGGCATCTCAGGTACCCCTCCGTAAAGACTAGCTGGTATTTGCTGAGAGGACACAGAGCCTCTCTGGCTTGGCTGCCTAAAGCTCAAAAGGATGGTGTTTGTCAGAGAAGCTGACCCTCACACCTTCTTTAAAAGCAAGCTGAAAGAGCAGCCAACTGTCTTGGACTTCCTTTTCATCTTCTTCCATTCAGAAGGTGTAGAAACTCACAGCATAGTCAGACTGGTCCTGCGTGTAGGGGGTGGATCTAAAGCTTTCTCATTTTCATAGGAAGTATTAGTAGCTGTCTCAGGGTAGAAACATGTAGGAGTAGCATCGGCTTACATGACCCATGATGAGAGATCCTGAGAGTGAACTTTCCCAGTTCAAGAAATGGGAAAGCAGTTAGAGCCTGGTGAGATTTCCTGTAGAAGCAAATGGAGGAAGGAACCATGTGTATACTCATTTGGCCTGAGAAGGGAGTTTTAATCTTGGTGTCTGTCTCATAGGTAACCCCAAGTTTGGTGGTTCTGAAGTTATAGAGAAGGAGATTCCCAGAGGCTTCTTAGAAAAAAGATGATGGGGATTTGAACAAAGTATTCCTTGGAGTGGAAAGCCAGGAATGTATTCAGATACTACAGGTCCAATGGGAAGGGCACTGCTTGTTCATTAGCCAAACATGAAAGTATGCTTTCCTTCTGGCAACAGTCTGTTCTATAGGGTAGAATCCAGAGTCTTAGATGAACAGCAGGAGGTTTTGTGGGAAAGAGGAACTTAGTGGATTATACAAAGGTATCCAGATAACAAACCCAACTCAGTTCCCTTCTTGGGAAAATTGATGAGCTGTGTCTATGCCATGTGTAGGCCTGCCATAAAGTGAGTGCTTAGTAATTGTTGATTGACACATAGTGGAGTGGGTGGCACAGCTAAGATGATAGAGAAAAAGCAGGGACTCTTCTGAGTTCTACCAAATTCCCCTCCAAACAACTTTAAGTAATGCCTCAAAGCATATTCTGAAGCAGTAGAACTCCAAAAAGAATGGACTGAAAAATTTTTCAGTCCAAGACAACTTAGAAAGTCAGCAGACAAGGCCTGCTGCACCAGGGTGAGAGAGGAGCACACTCCATAATGGGTGAGGTCAGTGTAGGCCACACTAGCAAACCAGCAGCAGGCCTTGGGGACAACTGAATCAGTGGTGACTGCTTCCGGAGTTTTCACCTCAAAGATGGTAAGGGAGTCAGACAACTAATTATTAAGAAATTATAAGGGTCTCTTTGTTGGCCCCATGTGCAGGACTCTATTGCACTGATCATATGTGGATCTGGGTCGCAGTCTAGGGTCTCAGTTTCAGGGCAAGGAGGAGCACTAGCACACCAGAGCTTACAAGAAAAGGAGAGTGGGGACCATGGTCACAGTTCCAGGGCAAAAAAAAGTGCTTGTGGTCACTCACAGACCAGAGCACAGGCCAGGAGAGCAATGACCATATCTCTTTTTAGATCATGCCATTTTTGGAAGAACTGAAAACTTACAAGTCCCTACATGTATCTCTGAAAACAGCTGCACAAAAAACCTGACATTTAAGACAGTGCCCTTTCTATGCTGAGAGTAGAGCCCAACTTTAATATGAAGTTAAAAGCTAAGAAATAGGGTAAAAAAATGAGCAAACTACAAAAAAATGATCCTGACCGTAGAAAGTTGTTATGGTGACAGGGAAGATCAAAATACAAATTCAAAAGAAGACAACAAAGCCAAAACTGTTACACCCAAAGTCTCAAAGAAAAATGTTAATTGATCTCTGACCCAGAAAGAATTCTTTGAAAAGCTCAAACAGGATTTGAAATATCAAATACGAAAGGTAAAGGAAAAATTGGGAAAATAAATGAGTGAGTTGTAAAAAATAAAATAATTAAAAAAGAGTCAACAGCTTGGAAAAGAAGGTACAGAAAATGCTGAAGATAATAACACCTTAAAAATCAGAATAGGCCAAATGGTAAAAGAGGCATAAAATTCCATGGAACAAAAGAACTTCTTAAAAAACAGAATTTACCAGAAGGAAGATGTACAAAAATTCAGTGGAAAAAAAAAATCCTTAAAAAGTAGCCTAGACCAAATAGAAAAGGAGGTACAAAAGTTCAATGAAGAAAATAGTTATTTAAAAATTAGAATTGGACAAGTAGAAACTAATGACTCCATGAGATATCAGTAAGCAATCAAATAATTTTTTTTAAATGGAAAAATAGAAGAAAATGTGAAATATCTCTTTGGAAAATAACTGACCTGGAAAATAGATTGAGGAAAGATAATTCAAGAATTATTGGGCTACCTGAAAGCCATGATCAAAAAAAGAGCCTAGATATCACCTTTCAAGAAAATATATGTATATATATGTATATATATGTATAAAAGAAATACAAAACTGCCCTGATATCCTAGAACAAGAGGGTAAAATAGAAATTCAAAGAATACATTGATCACCTCCTGAAAGAAATCTGAAAATGAAAACCCCCAGGAATATTATAGTCAAATTCCAGAGCTATCAGGTCAGGGAAAGTATATTGCAAGCAGCCAGAAAGAAACAATTAAAGTATGAAGGGAGGGAGGCAGAGAATTTGGAACTCAAAATTAAAAAAAAAGAATGTTAAAAAAATTTTCCATATGTAATTGGGGAAAAATAAAATATAAAAAGATAAAAAAATAAAAAAAATAACCATTTAAAAAATCAGTAGTGATTTAGAATTTTTTTTCAAAATCAAAGAAAGCTTTGATTACTTCATCTGAAAACTGCCTATTCATATCTTTTGATCACTTATCAATTGGGGAATGGCTCCTATTTTTATAAATTTGACTCAGTTCTCTATATATTTGAGAAATGAGGCCTTTATCAGAGAAACTTGCTTCAAATTTTTTTCAGTTATGACTGTTAACTGTATTTCCCTCCATCCTATTCCCCCCATTTATTCTATTCTATCTCTCCTTTTACTCTGTCCCTCCTTAAAAGTGTTTTGCTTCTGACTACCTTCTCTCCTGATCTGCCTACTTTTTGTTACAACCCCCCTCTTTTCTTATCCCCTTCCCCTCTTACTTTCCTATAGAGTAGGATAGATTTCTGTACCCAATTGTGTGTGTATGTTGTTCCACCTTTAAACCAATTCCAATGAAAGATTCACATGCTCCCCACAACCCTCCATCTTCTCCTCCATTGTAAAAGATTTTTCTTGCCTCTTTTATGTGAGACAATTTACCCCATCATTCTTCTTTCTAATAACAACAAAGCAAAAAAGATTTTCATATGTGTGTGATTTTCATATGTGTGTTTGGTCTTCTAATAAATTATTCAAAAAGTATTTATGAAGAACTCACTATGTGGCAGATACTGTGCTAAGGACTGGGAAAACAAAGAACGGCAAAAACACAGTCCCTGATCTCAGGAAGCTCACATTATAAGGAAAGAGACAAGATGTAAACTTGTATGTAATTATAAGTTATAGGAAAGGTATATTTCACATTACGTATGAAATTACATATGAAATGCCAGTGAGAAGCAATCTCCCATGGGAGGCACCAGCAGTGAGGAAAGGAAGGAAGGACTGGTAAAAGCTTTTTGAAGAAGGTGGGATTTGAGCAGAGCCACAGTAGAAGTCAGAAAAGTCAGGAAGTAGCAGTGAGGAGGGGGAACCTTTCAGGAATGAGGGATAGTGAGTAAAAAGGCAACTAGTTGGGAGTTAGGGTGTTTTGCAAGGAATAGCAAGGTGGTCAGTGCCAGTAGCTTGTAGAGTACATGGAGAGTGGGGAGAAGGAATGAAAGTTAAGATGGGAAAAGTAGGAAGGGAGCAGGTTATGAGGGGCTTTGAATGCTTAAACAGAGAATTCTATATTGTCTTCTGAGGTTATAGGGAGACACTGGAGTTTCTAGATTATGGTGGTGACATGGTCATACTTGCACTTTAGGAAGGTCACTTTGGAAGCTGAGTTGAAGCAGCCAGGAATGGAGAGAGACTCAAGACAGGGAGCCTATCTGGTAAGCTACTGAGATAGTGCAGGTGTGAGATGATGGGGGCCCAAGTCAGGGTCGTGGTTGTGTCAGAGAAGAGAAGGGGTTGTACATGGGACCAAGATGGTTTGAAGGAGTCAAATAGCTCTGTATTGAAAGTATCTTTTTAGTATGATTTTCCTCAAAGTTTTTCAGTCATTTTATGCTTTAAATTACTTATATTCCTAATAGAAACATTAGCAGATCTAGAATGAGTGTGGGTTTAGTTATTTCTTTAGCATCAATCTGGATGTGGATCACAATGTCCCAATAGAAAATGTCCAGTGCATATTTGAACATCATGTGTTAGCCAGCCCAGCCACGTTTGGAGAGTCTTGTCACCAAGCTGGCTTTAGAGAGAAGGCATCTTCAGCTCCTCATGTATCAGAAATTTGGGATTTGTGCTGGGGTGAGCAGTGTGTGCACTGGCGAACTGACAGTGCTTTGGAGCTTTGAATCAAGGAGACATTGTTCCATTGAGACCTCCCTGCAAGGGGTTGTGCCAGCAACCCTTTGTCCTCCCTCTTAGGGGCCAGGTATTTTCTTCATTTGTCAATATGCTACAATCCAGCCATGAAGTGGTATGTCAGGTGAGAAATTAAATTATCATGCAATTATGGTAACAGAATTTGCATTAAAAGCTAGGAAATTATGTTTTTATTCAGTTTCCAGACATTTTCATATTTCTGTTGGCCCAGAAATGGGACAGCTCCTTCCTTGATGATGTGCCTAGAGAGGACTTTTTCATAGCCTTAAGGGGAAGGGCATTCGAATTCTGACAATTGGCTACAATTCAGATAAAACTCCAAATCTTAGAACAGAGGAATTCTCCCAAGGCCCAGCCCAGTACCAAGAAGGAGAAAGCTCTTCCTTGGCCTCATATCAGTTTATCATGAGACTCTTACTGGATCAGTTCCTTTCATTCACTCTTATACATTTTTTTCTCGTTTACTTGCAGATTAGTTTAATTTTCTTTATCTGCTGCTTAAAGACAGTTCACCTCCAAATCCTTCAAAATTCAACAGCTTGACCTCCTGTGATGGAAAAAGAAATGCTTCTGCCGCTCTGGTTGATAAGGGCAATGGCACTCTCTTCTCCCGGACAGCTCTTCTATTTCCCTAGCGTGGGAGAAATTGGTATCAGGAAGTAATAGATTCCATGAGTATCTTGTTCAAGCCTCTTGTAATCCAGAGGTAAAATGCTCAGGCTCCCATTCATAGGTTTTTTTTTTTTATTATGATGAGCTCAACAGCAGACTGGAGATGGCTTTACATCAGAGCAAATGATTTTGCAAATGGCTTTCAGACATTATGTCGCAAACTCTGCTTTTCTCTAATTCAACATATGTGGGTGAAGTCATGAAATGCCATGAAATGCTGAAGGAACCCTGACCTATAGTGGTAACCAAAGTAGCACAGGCAGTGTGTGCTTTGCCATTCTAGATGCCTTCTACCCATGGATTTAAATGCTAGGTTTCTGATATGAGTGAACAGAATGTTGTGTCCCCAGACAGGATGGGGCAAAGAGTACCAAGGAGGAGTGGAGAAAGTGCCTTATTTACAGTAGATGCTTAAAACTTGTTGGCTTGCCCAAGTGGGGATTGTATTGAGTGGATACTGCCTCATTCAAATACTGATGGAACAGTAGAAATGGTGAACTCTGTCTTGGCTGGTTTGTAAGGGTTGTTTCTCCACACTGGAAACCAGTCTGTTGTGCCTTTGCTGCCATATCTCCAAAGGCTTCCTGTGTTTGGAAACCTCTAACACTGGGGCATTTCAGAAGACTGGAGCCTCTGAGAATCTTGTGGATTGTAAAAACCATACCTGTTGGGCCCAATTTTGTAGTTTCTTCCAGTGTCTTTGTGAACAGAGACTCTTGTCATCACTTTCATTTTATAATGTTGACTTTGGGTTACTTTTCCCTGGGGGATGACATTAAATTATTTCCTTAGAGGAAACATATGTAGGTTGTCAAAAATCATGGGCCTGTAAAACACAAAATGTGTCAACAGTATGCAGCTTTTTTTGGTTGTCATCCTGTTGGGTTCCTGAGTTGAATCAGTGGGTTCTTCTCTCACTGTCACTGCCTAAGATCAATGTCATTTGTTGTCACAGGCTTGATGTGTTACCATGGATGAAAAGCGTGTGATGGAAGCTCTGGATGCACTAAGCTGACATGGGTCTTTGGTGTTCTGGTGTGTCAAGGGAACTGACCACATAAATACTTCAAAAAAAATCCATGTTCTTGTGGTGCAGTCGTTCTCTCCATCAATATAGGCTACAAGCGTTCCCTGCCTCCACTGATAATCCTGAGCATTGCTGTGGCCAAAGAGATTCAATGTCAAGGCTGATCCTGGGATGCCAGTCCATCAGACAGTCATCTGAATATCCAGTCTGGAAGAAACTATTATATGGTGTTCAGAGCAATGTCCTTCAGGAACTCTGGGTCACTTAGATATCAGAGTAAGTCTTCCATTCTATATTGGGTGGACAGACTGGCTACCTATCACCTTCCTTAAAAAGAAGCATTTGGAATCAAGTAGGAGAAGTGCATGTATAATAATGAAATAATATAGTAATCAGCTTCAGGTGGGGTAGGAGAAAAGTCCTTGAAATGCTCTCCTGTTGAGTCAGCTCCAGCTTCTTAGCAAATTTTTAAGACAAATATGCCTTAAGGATAAATCTGTAAATATCAGGAGAATAATAGGATCATCTGAAATGCACAGTCCAGGTTCTGACAAGAACAAATCACTGTAGACATCTTAATAGATCTTCTTTTAATAGAGTTACAGAAATAATGCAGCAAAGGAACAAAATAAATGCTGCCCAGTTATGTTCTAGAAAAGGACTGAATACAGAATATGAAGAAATTTGGCTTGTGCTATTAGATGGGATGAAGAGTGGACATGACTGGAAAAAGGCTTTTGAAACCATGAATAAAGCATCTTCAGCAATGAGGTGTCACTGAAGGGAGACAGAAAGCAAAGGGGAGGGGTCCAAGAGTCAAGGTCAAGAATACTCTTAAATTTTATGGAGAATGACAAAACTGGAAGAAAATTGTGACAATCACATTAGTCAGAAACTGCATTTATGTGACAAAGAAGTGGTTGAATAAGTATATAAAGCCCAGGGAATAGTATGTGTATGTGTTGTGTGTGTGTGTTTGTATGTATTTCTCCGTGTTTATATGTACATAGGTGTTTGTATGTATCTGTGTTTTTATGTATGTGTGTTTGTATCTGTGTGTGTGTGTGTGTGTGTGGTGTCATTTAGTGCAAATGAGATAAGGGATAGGAAAGTGTTTGTCCCCTGGAAAGCACCATGTGAAGGTAAGGCATTGTTCCTATTTATTATTGAAGAGAGGTCTGCCAACCATGACTCCATCTGCAGGGATTCCTACTTTCATTTGAACTCTGAGAAGAACATCCTTCAAGATTGCTGAATTTTTTTGGGAAGTTTCTATTTCCCTGCTTTGTTCCTTACTTGATGTTGATGATCAGAAACTTGTTGAACAAAGTTGTCTTTTTATGTTGCATCAATAAAGGAATTATGTATGACCTTCACTTACATCTTCTCAGAGGGAAGATTGAATGTGGTTCTTCTCATTCTAGCTAATAAATAATGAACTCAGTAGGATCTTATATTCTCTATATATTGAAAAGTTGTGTGTCACCTGTAGAAAATCATTTGCAAAACCTGCCTTCTCCCAAATTCTATTTTCATCAAGGATACCATCAAGGTATTCAGAGATAGGTTTAATAAACTTTCTTTTCTTTTTGAAAAGAAGAGATGAGAACAAAGGCATATTGATTGATACATACTGATGGCTTATTGCTTGCCTGGGGGAGGGTAATAGTTTCCATTCTATGAGTGTGATTGTTTTTATTCTTTTAGGAGTTGTCCCTCCCTGGGAATATCTTGAAAATTAACCCCAGTATGAGCTATCTCCTGCCTGGGTGCCCTGATCTCGACTTGGTTCAGTTGCTCTTTTTTTGCTTCCATTTCTTGGGTTTCATTTTAATTTCCTTCCATAGCACATCAGGAAACAACTGAGGAGTTAGAATTCTAATGTGGTGGTTCCATCATCATCATTTGGGAAAGGCAGTGTGGAAGAGTAGATAACGTGTGGGATGCCCCAGTTTGAGTTCTCCCTCAGCCACTTAACTAGCTGTGTGCCCTTAGCCAGTCACCTTCACATACCCAGTCCCAATTTACTCATAAGTAAATAATGATCAATTCACAGGATTATTGTGGAGCTCAGTGGACATAAAGTATAAAGTATTTTGTAAGTCTTAAAGCATATATAAATGTCAGATATTATTGCTGTTGGTGAATAGATTGCTTTAGAATTGCCGAGTTGTTTCATTTCCTTTGAGCTGTCTTCTTTCCAGTTTAATGTATTGATGCTCTTGGGATGACCTGGTTTAGTTGCATCATATACTATTTCTGGGGTCTTGTTTCCCTCTCCACAATTTTCCCCCCTGCTTTATGAGTCACTTCTTCTGTATTCTATCCTTATTCCTTTAGACTTATTAAACTATTAAGATCATTGATTTAGAGCTGGGTAGGAGGTTAAAAGTCATATTTACCAACTCTGAGACCAAGAGATCTTTAGCGATTTATCCAGGGTGATGTAGATAATAAGTGATAAAAAATGGTATTTGATCCTGTGAATGGGGTTAGTTGCAGAAGAAGGTGTGTACGAGTCAATCAATCAACAAGCATTTATTAAGTCCTTCTTATGTGTTGGGCAGCAGTCCAGCTGAAGAATTGTTCACTGGAATAGATCTTCCAATGTCCCTTTTCCCAGCCCAAAGTAGGGACTACATTGCCTAGAAGATTGTGGTACTCCTTGTTGCACTCAGTGGTTGCAATTCAGTGCTCCCGTTATTTTGTGATTCCTCATCAGGGTAGGCCTTTCTTCTCAGACTATGAAGAGCAGAGGAAAGTGTGCTCTGTATGAAGTAAGAGGACCCAGGTTCAAATCTTGGCTTTGCCTCTTAAAAAAAAGATGTGAGATGTTGGCTGAATCACTTCTCTCTCTGCTCTCATTTCCAAAATAGTCAAGCTGGACTCAGTGTCTCCTTGGGTTCCTTCTAGGGCATTGAAGAACTATTAAAAATACAAAAAGGATAAACAACAGAATGTCGAGACAAAGAAATGGACTGACATCTGGATTTTCCATCACTCTGAAAACATTTCTTTATTTCTTAAGGTTTCCACAGTAGTAAAACTGAAAATAATGCAAGCATTTCACTGGCAAAGAGAAAAAGACTAGTGATGTTAAGACAATTTTTAATTGAAGGCCAAAGGAGGTCATTTGAGGGCTGTGCATTGTGGGGGATTGAGGGAAGCTGGCTCTTGAAGTTCTCTCTGTCTTTTAAGAAGACAGTGCAGCATCTATGAGTCATCTTCCAGCTTCCCCCTCCCAATGTGAACTCCTTGTGAATGTCATCCACTTCACTAACATGTGTGGTGACTCAGAGCAGTGATTCAGGAGGAATCATGTTAAAAACAAGAGACCAGAGGCTTGGAAAACCCTCAAGATATCATGGATTGTTATGGACAAGACAGAGCTATTAGGGTCCCCACTTTTTTGGTGAGGAGATCTGCCATGTTTCAGGAATGATAATAACTTTCAGAGATCCTTTTTCCAAAGTTTATCCTGGGCTCCCCAATTTGAATAGCTGTACCTCTTGGTTATTCTATGCAATTAAAACTACAAGCCAAAGAAGGAGCATAAGAAGACCACTTGCACCAAGACAATGCTCCAGGGCCTTCACAGAGGACTTACAGAAATGTCTGGTTGTCCATTAGTACATCCCACTTGCAAGAAACAGATGCAATGTTCTCTTCTCCTGGCTTTATTTAGGGACACTGGCACCAGAATCCAAAGATGAATCAGCTCCTCTGGAAGGCAGTCAGTAAATCTGGACTGAGCAAGTAGAGACAGTGACCTTTTTAAATATTCATAGGCCCTTGGTGCCCCCATAGACTTGGGAATCTGCTTGCCTTGCTTTTCTTGATTTATTAAAGAGGCAGGATCCTATGGTTTGGTCAAGTACTGTGAGGTCAGGGAAAATAAGTGAAAGACCTTCAAAAATGGGAAGAGACCCCTGACTACCAGTAAGATAGCTATGATATTTCAGAGTTCCTATCTCTGGCTGGCCATTTGGGAGAGCTGGTTGCATTTCAGATAACTCATATGTTGTTTAAAACAAGGTTTTAGGGGTTAGTGACCTCTGAGGAAGACTCTTACCTAGCAGATAAGACTCTGGAACTTGGTTACCTGAATTTCAATGACTCCTCAAGATCTATTGAGTATCCTTGGCTTAGTTTAACACCAAGAAGGAATCTCTGGTGTTGGCCCAGGCTAGCATTTTCAGAATGTTGTTTCTACACTGTGATCTGATTCAAAAGAGTGGTTGGTCATAGGTGCCTGTGACACAGAGACAGCCAGAGAAGGTTACAGAAGCCCCCATTTTAGTCCACTGTGGATAAAGGATCTCTGGGGTAGTCCTTCATTCCAGATGCAGACCCTCACAGAAACTCCTGGGCTGAACAGTCCACATCCAGCTTTTGGCTGGCCACTCAGGGGAGAGATGATACTTCTCCCAAAGTAGGTGGATTGAAAACCAGCCCAAGACTTAGGAAGACCTGAAGTAAAATCTAGTCTTAGATATTTACCAATTGAATGACCCTGGACAAGTCACTTACCTTCTATTTGCCTCAGTTTCTTTACCTGTAAAATGGGGTCATAGAACCCACTTCTGCATGTGGTAGTGAGGATCAAAGGAGAGAATCATTGTAAATCATTTAGCACAGTGCCTGTTATACAGCAAGCACCATATACATATTAGCCATTATTATCTAAAGCTTTCATGGAAATCTTGAGTTCCATTTTGCTGGAAAACAATCTCACTGACCACCTTCCTCTTGGAGCCCTCAGATTGATAGCATGCCAGAAAGTCAATCTTTCCTTTTTCATGTCCATCTGTTATGTGGGTGTTGGTGCCCTGGGAACTTCCCAGGCGGTTGGCTGAATTGATTCAGAATTTCCTTTCCTTCTCCAATATCAGGACTGGAATCAATCATGAAGTATGTATACTTCATGTAAGCTGTAGTTTAGGATTGAGGACACAATCACAGAAACTCAGTGTTGAAAGGGATCTCAGAGGGCATTGAATCCAACCTGTGTGGATGAATGATGTCCCTTGGCTACATCCTCAACTGCTACTCCAGCATTCAGCTGAAGAGAACCACACAGACGGGGTCTGCTGTCTCCCAAGGCAGCCCATCCCAGTTTTGGATAGCTCTCCAAAGCAGTTTCCTTCATGTTGAACCCACATCTGTTTGTCTGGCTCCTGCTTCTGTCTTCTAGATCCAGTAAGAACAAAGTCAGCTTTCTCTACCATGTGATTGCCTGTCTGTCATATACTTAATAACAGTCACTTTTTTTTTTCTTCAGGATGAACACATAATTTTTTCCAACCTATTTTCTTACAGCATGACTTCTTTTTTCACTGTCATGGCCCCACTTCTCTGGCTATTCCATTTAATCAATACTCTCCCCAAAATGTGGTGCCCCAAACTCAGTGTAATCCTCCAGATACAGTATAAGAAGGCCAGATACATGGCCCAGTGTGAAGACCTCCCTCATTCTGGGCCATCTGCTTCTATCAATGCTGCCTACAATGTCATCAGCTTTTGGAGTGTCAGCTCACATTGTTGACTCACATGGTGCTTTCTGTTGACTCACTCCCCCTTCCAGACGTTTTACATGTTGTCTGTCCATACTCCCACACTTGGAACTTCTCCAGTGGGTTTTTTGCACATTTTGACAAATGTAAAATTTGGAAAATCCTACATTTACATTTACTAAATTGGGTCTTGATCCACTTGGCTCATTGTTCGGCCTTTCATGAACTTTTTTGAGATTTGAAGTGAATAGTATATTGGAATCTTCTTTCAGATTACTTTTGTTTGTTTCAATATGAAGACCTGGGATCCACCTGGGAAAAAGGAAATATTGTCAATGACTTTACTGAATATAAAGCTACTTTGTGATCCCATAGGAAAAGAAAGTGTCAGAGGCTCATTGGACTGGGTCCTGATTCTCTTTTCCTGTTCAATTTGCAGCTCCCACCTGGGCAGCATGGAGCCACTCTAAAGGACTCATTCTTCCAGAAGAGAGAAGCTTTCAGGGATGTTTCAGCAGTGGCTTACTATGGTATTTAGTACCTTGCTGGAATGAAGAGTTTCTAAGCTCATTTAACATTCCTAGACAGGAATATTCTTTTTACTTCCTTTACTGTTTTCCAGAGGGCCAGAGTAGGCATGGAGGAAGGTCCACTACCTGGAACTTGGCTCACAGACAAGAGTTGACAGGAATTTTTCAATTTCTCTCCCTCTTTTGTTGACTCATCATCCATATCACACTTCCAACTGTGGATGTTACCCAGGGATGTACTGAGG